>WBNM01004798.1:0-56146 GCA_013399055.1 Ramphastos sulfuratus
ATTTGGGCCCTTCACCACAGGTTTCTATGGCAGATTGATGTAGCTAAATACATTATTTGTTACTATGTTAATGCTATCACAGTAAGTGTTAGCACTCTGGAATTAGTTTCTTAAGGCATCTCTGAATATTTAAATTCAGTAAAGGTGACAGCAACAGTAAATGATACTTTTACTTTATAAACATATTGTTGCAGGATAATTTTCCATGGATCATATGCATATGCTATTTTTCAGAGGCAATGAAATTATTTCATTTAATTACTAGACCACAGCAAGCTCAAAGAACACAAAAGAATCCTTATCTGACAAAGCACACTCTCAGAGTTAGATAGTAGGGACTGGATTTCACCAAATGAATTTATAATAACTGCTCAGCTTAGCATTAGGATTCAAAGATACCTTCAGAGGATTTTTCACTGGTTATGACAATGCCTCAGTCTAGGAAACTGATCACATTGCAGTATTTAGTTTTCTCTTATGAGAAGTAGCAGCTAAACACAAAAATCAAATCTCATTCTTATCAGATTTAGCACCAAAGATACAATCTTTCACTTTTTTATTACAATTCATTATTATAGCTGAAAGCATTCTCTACCCATTCAGTATTAAAAACTACAATGCACTTTGAAATTAATGAGCCACAATGAAGTTCAGACCTTACAAGGTTAATTTAAGCTTGTTCTACCCCATGTTTTCCTGGAGTTTTACATTATGCAAATTACAAGTGATGATGTGAAACTGACAGAAACTCCAGAAGTCATGAACCCAAGTCACAGATATGGAACAGAAATTAGAATTGCTGATTATCAGAGGAAATGACCCTACCTTGTCTTTCCCAGCAATTCATGCTACTTTTCTTCTTTCTAATGTAGGCTTCTGCAGAGCTGTTTTTATGTCTTCAATGAGATTAACTAAGACATAAGCTCCTTTGGAATTAGAAACAATAAATATCAAAAATCTTGGGATTAAGATTTCCCCAGAAAGAGAGTAAAATTGGGAGGGGAAAAAAGAAAAAAGGAAGAAAGAAAAAGAGGAAATTTTATGGTGCATTAAACTCTCATTTGGATTCCTGTTGACTGAAGTATCTTAATATACTTTATTTTTCATGTAGATGACTCATTACATAATCACATTCCATTTGGGGAAAAAAAAAAATCCACAGTAAGTATTCTGTCATTCTGCATTGTCACTAATGTCACAGAAAAAAAAACACCCATGTGGGAAAAAACAAACACCACATGTCTCAAGACTAGGCAGTTCAGGTACAAGACCTTTCACTTCACTAGAATGGTTCCTACTTTTAACAGTAAAGACCTCACTCTATTTTCTTAGCATTCTTCTCACATATTCCACAATGCTTTGAAGATATATTCACTTCACTGTGTACATGTTTGATATCTGTGACACACTATTTTTAATGTGATTTCCAAAGACTGTTTCTCCCATTTTAAATACTCTGTGTAATGTAATAGCACTTAACTGTTTTGTGTAATGTAATAGCATTATATAAATATGTAGAATGCACAGATATAGCTACAAATTCAGTGTATTTGGTGACATGTTTGATATGTCACCAATATGTTAATATTATAAAATGAAAGTATTATAAAGTATTCCTGAATTTTTGTCATTTCTGAAAATTTGATGCCTGAACATTCAGAAACAACACTAAGAAGAGTGGAGAAAAGCTGACTAATTTGGGTATATCCATCATCATTAAAAATTATTTTTAAATCTTATGTATTTTTTTGAAAAGTGCTACAAGAGGCAAGGATGTGTTGATGAATCTTTTTCAAGCTTCATGTCAATATTTTTCTACCACCATCTGCTCATTATTTAACCTTGTTTCCTTCTGCTCTTTACAAGCTCTAAAGTATATCGTTATCTCTTAGCCGATGCTTTGAACTCTTCCTATATCCAGTCGCTGCTTCTGGACAGCATAAGGAGCAAAAGCTCCATAGCAGCCAAAATAGAGCAAATATCTCAAGCACAACATTTCCAATAGCAATTCATGCTGTGGGTTCACCATCCCTGCTGTATGATCAGTTCTAGAAAAATTCTACCACTGCAGGACTAAAATCCTTAAGGCTCCTCCTTCTGTTTTAGAGACTCATAATCCCTTTCCTTCATCAGCATGGAGTAAGTGGTTGCTCTGCAGAGTTATTTCAAATTCACAGGCCAGACAGGGAATAAGAGATGATTTCAGAGTCTTTGCAACGTGCTGCAGCTAGATGTAGGATGAGTAGGATTATCAAGTACTGTGTTTCATTGTGTGAAAAACAAAATCTTGTGTGTGTCTGCCTTCCTATAAGCATATTTAAACAATAGTTTTATAAGCAAGACTCAGGCACTTAAACCATGTATAAGTAGGAATGAGTTAGGAGAAAATATGGTGTGCAAGCCATATACTATAGATTGTTTATAGCTCTTACATGCATACCCTTCAAGCACATCTTATTCTTGCAACTGCCTATTCCAAACTCAGATCCTGTATCTTCATTACCTTTTTTCATTGGGTTTTGTTTGTAGAGTGTTATTCTGTTCACTGCATTCCAACACTGTCTGACATATCCCACAACAGGTCTCTGTAGCAGGAGAGGCCAGCTTTCTATCTGACATAGATGAAACAATTTCCTAGTATAATCCAGGTTGAGCTCATTGGGGTTACTTGAAAAGCTAAATCCATTTCTTCCTCTATGACTTCTCTGCTCAAAATGAAAAGAGTAACTCATTGTGAGAACAGTGCAAGGGACCAGAACCTCATTATTTGTTATTAATTGTTCGAAGCGCAGTCTAAAAGCAACATTGTCTCACTTTTTATTTCACTGGAGTTTGTCCACTGACCTGCATTGCATGCAGTAGGCCAGCAAGTTTCTCCAGCTCTTCCGTGGATTTGCTGTGAATGGATCTGTGTGGTGTGTTGTGCAGGGCTCACCTGTAAGAGTCAATCAGTGCATATTGCAAAACTCTGTCCCAGATTGTATCTACATCTGTGTCATGTAGTCAGCACTTAGGCAGTGTTTGGATTTACTTTCTGTTCTATGAACCCACAAAATATTTTCCCATTCTGAGGTTTTAGGAGCTTTTGGAAGTGATCTGCCAAGTGTTTGGAAGCAATCTGCCAAGTGTCTGGCAGCTCTGCAACTCTTGCCCATGAGCAGTAAGCACTGTTGTGCAATCTTTCTATTTTAAAAAACTATTTAATCTTGTTGGTAGTCCTGGCGGGATTGTACAGACATCCTATTTTACTGGTCTTCTCATTCCATAACAAAAAAGCAAGATTTCTATCTTCCTAAAAATTTCCTATAGTTAAGATATGGCTTTCAGTCAGGGCACCTGTTTTGACATTGTGCTTGATATTCCTTGTGCACACAAGAGATTTTCTTGCAGAGTTTTCCATGCAAAACATTTAAGTGTTTTTGTTTCTCTGGTTTTCCTGCAAGGGAGTGTTTGTCACTTGAATGATGTCACATCAAGATCAAACTGATATACTTCTGCCAAAAGATACTGCATTTCCTGTGAGTAATTACATAAGCAATACAATTTAAGACTGTGCTGGTTTGAGGCTAATTGGAATATTTTAATGGAGAAAATTATATTATAGGCTGTGAAAAGAAAACAGTGGTGATGTCTACTTCACTCACAGGCTTGCTGAGATGTATAAGAACAAGAACACAAACATAGATCAGACACTCTCTCACAGAGTCTTTCGGTCTCTCTGGGAGCCGGTGGGTCCTCTCCTCTCTGCTGAATAACCTAACTAACCACTCTACATCTAACCCCACCCCGGCCAATCCCCCAACTTCACCTTGTGCATAAAGCAAACCCTGGGGTAGAGGTGTGGGAGGAAGGTGGAAGGATGGTTGGGAGTCCCTCCTGAGGACTCTGATTTCTGGGAGGGGGATTGTGTTTCTATATTACCTTTAACTTGTATATTTCTGTAAATATTCATGTCTATTGTGAATGTATCTGCTTGTATATTGTGCTAAACTGTAAATAAAGCTTCATTCCTTAACTTCCAGCTGGCTAAGTCTAGTCTGGGTGCTTTTACAAAGTGTGGGGGGGACAGGGAATTCCCAAACCATCACAAAGTGCTGTGAGAGTTTGGAAAAAAACAGACAGCAGCAAGGTTGATTTTTAAAACAAAAGAACAAAGTGCTGAGTATTACACTGGTATGATAGCAGTCTTTAAAGTCAAAAGAGAAATGAAGTCTTTATATAGAATTAGACAAATTACAGCTGATAAAGAGGAAAGAAACAGATTCAGACAAGAAATAAGAGTCATTACATCACAGTCAGCATCACGCTCATGAATAAAAAGTTAGCCTTTAATCCAACACAGAAGAGTACCTAATTACAAGGAAACTTTTCTATGATAAAGAGCATATTTCCCATGTACAAGTGTTAATGTAAAAAACATTGCACAGAAAATGACATATCAATACAGAGTTGCCTAGACTAGTGTATGAAAGTCCTGAAGTGCTCCTCGTGTTGCAGAAGTCAATTATTAAATGAATACTTGTCCAGCTTCCAGCTTTTGGAATTACACCATTTTCTATTGGGATAGTGCATTCTCCCAAGCAACTTCTCCCAGGTAACTAGTGATACAACAGGAGGGGATGGCCTCAAGCTGCACTGGAGGGGTTTAGGCTGGATATTATGAAAAAAAATTAACACTGAAAGGGTTGTCAGGCATTGGAACAAGCTGCCTAGAGAGGTGACTGAGTGGTGAGGAGGCGCAAACACAGGAAGCTTCCTCATGGTACAAGCTACACCGATATCCTCGCTGACTCAGAACAGCTGATTACCTGCAGCCCATGACTGTCTCAGCAAAACCATGAGAATGAACTCTTCAATAATTTGCTGTATTCATTTAGCTTTATGAGATTATATTCTTATCCACCTCCAGGTCAGAAAAGTCATCAACTTCTTTCATATTCCATCTTCCACCTACACTATTATCACAGTTTCACATCTAGTAAAAATCAATTAATATGTACATACAAACACATACACACTCAAAAAAATATTAAAAAAAAAAAGCAACAACAAAGAAAATGAAACAAATAATAAAATAGTTGTATGAACTCACTGATTTGCAAAATCATTTGGCTGCATAAGTAAGTACTTGGCAACTAGATTTAAATGAGCAACTATTATGTATGTCTGCACCAGTAAGTATTAGGAGTAAAATCTTAATATTTTTTTCTTAATTTCTAAGGTTAAATGTACTGGCACTGACCATATCAGGTTTTGGTCAAAATAATTTCATATTAATTATGTGAAAAAACATCTGTGAGTAAGTTCATCACTGGTTTAATCCAGTATCATGTCTGTGCTCCCATAGGAAAGAGGGAGCAGGGAAATACCAAAGAGCACATTGCACATTTTCCAGCCCTTACTTAAGAACATGCTAAGTTCAAACACTATGGGGCATACTGTCTGCAGAGAACAAAGACATAATAAGCAGCATGCAAATGAACTATCTCTTCTCCACATTAATTTTGCAAGAGACTCTAAATTTTAAATTTATTTCTATTTTTGAACACTAACTTTCTGAGTTAATAACAATTTTTTTTCATGACTTAAAAGGATGTAAATTATTATACCAAAGTGTGTATTATACAGGTGAATGGGGCTTCTCACTTCATTAAGTACAGACATGCACGTCTGGAAGCGAATGGAGATTTTCCCCCTTTTTTTCCCCTGCTTTCACCAATTGAAGCACAATTTGCTTTAAATAGGTGTATCTTCAGGTACAGCAACAGCTTCAATGTCTCAAGAATCATAGAATCACAGAATTAATCAGGTTGGAAAATGCCTTCAAGATCATTGAGTCCAACCCATTACCTAACACCTTCTAATTAACTAAACCATGGCATTAAGGGCCTCACCCAGTCTCCTTTTAAACACCTCCACAGACAGTGACTCCGCTACCTCTCTGGGCAGCCCATTCCTATGGCCAAACACTCTTTCTGTGAAGAACTTCTTCCTAACATCCAGCTTAAATCTACCCTGGCACAGCTTGAGGCTATGTCCTCTTGTTCTGTCGCTGGTTGCCTGGGAGAAGAGACCAACCCCCACCTGTCTATGACTTCCCTTCAGGTAGTTGTAGAGAGCAATATGGTCTCCCCTGAGCTGCTCCTCATAGGGCTGTGCTCCAGGCCCCTCATCAGCCTTGTTGCCCTTCTCTAGACACATTCAAGCACCTCGACATCTTTCTTAAATTGAGGGGCCCAGAACTGGACACAGTACTCAAGGTCTGGCCTAACCAGTACTGAAATGCTTCAAGAAGAGTGAATGAGCATCAGAAAGAATGGGGAAATCAAGAACAGTATGGTAAGCAGGTTGAGGGAGGCTCTTCTCACCCTCCCATACTCTGGTTAGGCTTCGTCTGGAGTACTGTGTCCATTTCTGTGTTCACACTTCAAGAAGGACAAGGAACTACTTGACAGGGTACAGCAAATGGCTGCAAAGATGACTAGGGGACTAGAACATCTGTCTTACAAAGGAAGGGTGAGGGACCATATTTTTACGAGAACTCATTTTTTATATTTTATGCAACTTAAGTATTACGAAAAGCTGAGGGACTTGGGGCTTTTTAGCGTAGGGAAGAGAAGACTGAGGAGACATCCTCTCAATACTTATAGATACTTAAAGAATGGGTGTCAGAAGGATGGGGACAGTGTTTTTTTCAATCATACCCTGTGACGGAACGAGAAATAATGTGCACAAATTTGAACACAGGAATTTCCATCTAAATAGGAGGAAGAAGTTCTTTACTTTGAGGATGGTAGAGCACTGGAACAGGCTCCCCAGAAAGGTGATGAAGTTTCCATCTCTGGAATCATTCAAAATCTGCTTGAAAGCCATCCTGTGAAGCCTGCTCCAGGTGAACTTGCTCTGTCAGGGAGGTTGGTCTAAATGATCTATTCTGTGATCCTCTGTGAGTGATGGAAATAAGCATCTACAAAAGGGAACAAACTCCTGTCATAGGAGGAAAGCAACAATTAACTGTTCTCTATAAGATGGACCCTGGCAAAAAAGATGAAAAATCTCCTCAGAACACAAACTTGTTTTACATTGAAAGTTCAGTTGTGTTCACTAGGATTTGTATAAAAGCATACCCTAAAGACATTTGGAAAGACTGCACTAGAAAATGATAGGAAATTAAACTTAGTGTCACCATTGGAGCTTTAAGAACTGCTGAAATGAAGGTTACATCTTAGCTTTCAATATTCCATGTCCCTGTGTCTTCTTGAACTGGTTTATAAAGAGTGTTTTTTGAGGTATACATTTAAGCATGGATAGAAGGCCACAGGAATGGGTGAGATTTATGAAGGGTAGGAAGGGAGAACTCATTGAACACAGAACTGAACACTGTATACAGCAGCATAAGTAAACTTGTTTTGAAGTAACTCAAGTAGAGGAAAAAGCTGTATTCTATATTGTTCCTTGGAGATGCAGACAATCTTTCTTCCTTTTAACATATTGTCATTACGGCTGTGGAAAAAGCTATATTCTGTATTATTCCTTGGAGATGCAGGCAATCTTTCTTCCTTTTAACATTCTGTCATTAGAGCAGTGATATAGAGAGTCACAAAAGAAAATTATTTGATAAAGAAAAATGACTGATCACTGAGTACCGCATGAAAAGAAAGATTTGTGTCAATAAGAAAAGAGAAGGAGGAGCAGCACTTGCTCTTCTCCAGAGAACTTGCTCAGTTTGAGGAGCTGGAAATCAAATCAAGCACAGCAAGACAAGTATTGGAAAAAGAAACAACTCGTTTGGCTTCCTGAAAGGAAAATCTGTTCATAAATACAAGAAAGAACTAAAATATCTTGTCAGCACAGACTGGAAGAGGAAAACCTTCATTCTGCTAACAGAAGCTTTTGTTTCTGCTTTTCATTGCCTGGCAGTAGTAGAAGGGGCTTCTCAAAACTCAATCTGGACTTGAATCACTACTGTCATTTTAGATACCATGGTGGTGTTCTAGCTTAGCTGCAGATCTGTACATCCCTTGCCATACCTCCTAACCCAATGAAGGACAACAAAATGACCCTAGACACATATGTTTAGATAACTGAATGTAACACTTAAATTGAATTTCACTTTATTTTGTGGCTAAAAGCCTTATCCAGATACCATGGCCATAAATGTAATTCACAAGATTTCTGGTGAAGAGGAGCCAATCAAATGTGAGGTAGAGAGAGATATTTGTGGGTGACCTGAGATCAGTCTTTTACTGAAGTGTAGACTTAGACCATTAACTTCATAATAATTTGTCTCAACAGCTTAGAGTCTGTTCCTTTGCTTGCAGAAGTATATGTATCACAGAGAGTATAATATCATGAAAGAATCTTGTGAAGAACAGCTGTTTTAAAAATTCTACTTTAAAACTTTACTGCCAGAATTTATAGGACATTCTAACTTCAAAGAGATTACTTTTTTTTTTTTTTTTTTCCCTTGGTTGTGGTATTGAGCTTTTGGTTTTATTTTTTTTTCTTTGCTAATTTTAACACTGGGCAAGAATTGGAAGATCTTGTGATTTGACTAAAGGACTCAATTTTCATCTGTGCAGAAAAAAAAAAACTGGCATTAATAGAGAGCTTTCACTGTTTATTCTTTTCCACAGTACTGATTACTATTATTCTCTCTACTGAGAGTCCAGCTAAGTGACTGAGTCATAACTACAGCATATGTAATGAAAGAGAACAAGTCATAAACCACTAGCCTGGGCAAAAAGCCACCAATCTCCAAAAAAGCTCTATCCCAACTTTTTTTCAGTCTTCATAGGTTATTTTGGTTCATCTCAATCTGGCCTCTGCTGTAATTTTTGTTCTTAGCAGAGACAGTACATTCCAAAGAAAAAGAGTTACAATGAAATGTACAGAAATAAAAGACTATGCAGACTTCAGTAGTGATTAAGTCGTTTTAAGAGAGTGGTGAGCCCAAAGCAGGTTTAGGCAACTAGAAAGCAGAAAAGCCTTCTCAGACATTCTTAAGATTTTGTCTGAAGAAAAACTTTTACAATAGCAGAATTGCAGCCTTTTCGTCTTTTTTCTATTTTATTTTCCACTATTTTGCAACTTTGGTGTGTTTGGTTTTGTTTTAGCTTTGTTTTATTTGTGGTTTGTTTGGTTTTGGCTTTTTTTGGGGGGGTTGGTTGTGGTGCATTTTTTTTCACCATATAAAGATTGTTTCTGTATGAAAACAATACCTTTTTAAAAAATTATTTTTAAAAGTTTTTTTTTTCCAATTTAAGTCTAGCCTATTCCCAAAGTAGTGTACGAAATAAAAATTATGTATACTTTTTAGTTACACAATACACTCTTAATAAAAACTTCAGAGATTCATGGCTAAATGTACTTCCATTTCAATTTTGATGAATTTCCAAAACCTATGTCTTTCTAAAAGGATTTACTCCTCATCAGTCTTAGAAGGAAATTCATTTGACAACAGGATCCTATACAAGGTCACTTGGTTGTAACTCAGAAATAGCACCTGTGAATCACATGAAAATTATTGACAAAAGATGGCAAAAGTATTCTATTTCTAATGAAATACAACTTGCAGTCTATGATTGCATTGCATTGCATTCAATTTAATATCCAGGATAGTGGTTTTTTTCCAAAAAGAAAAAATTAGTGTTCATCATTGTTTACAGATACTAAAGTAAGATGTTTACTTTTGTTTCTTACAAAATGCTGATATTTTGAGCAGTTTTAGCACAGATGTTGACATGCTGACATTACAATATTGTCTGTAATATAACAAAATATTTTCAAATTACCAAAATAGATGTAATGTAAAAAAGGATTAAAGTTATCAGCTTTTATTCAAAGTTTAAATACAGCATGTATTTTTAAAAAAAAATCAGAATCACATTGTTGTTAAATTAGGAGATAATTTTAAAATGAGATTATATTTCAAAAAGTTAACAACTAATTAAATGACACAGTGACCAATGAGCTTTTCAAGAAGTGTCTACAAGTTTCAGGAACACTTTGTAAACAAAAAGCATGTTTTCACATTTCACCTAACCTCATCTGTTTATTTCCATGTGCTGTTTTTGTCTTTATGATCGTAAGCATTTCATTATGTGGAAAACTGTAATAAGTTTTCATTAACTGATACAGAATCATAGAATGGTAAGGTTGGAAGGGACCTCAAAGATCATCTAGTTCCAACCCCCTGCCATAGGCAGAGACACTTCCCACTAGTACAGGTCACTCAAGGCCTCCTCCAGCCTGGGCTTGAACACCTCCAGGGAGGGAGCAGCCACAACCTCCCTGGGCAACCTGTGCCAGTGTCTCACCACCCTCACTGCAAAGAACTTCCTCCTAACATCCAGTTTCAGTTTCCCCTCTGCCAGTTTAAACCCATTGCCCCTTGTCCTGTCATTGCAAGACCTTGTAAATAATCCCTCCCCAGCCTTCCTGTAGGCCCCCTTCAGATACTGGAAAGCTACTATAAGGTTTCCTCAAAGCCTTCTCTTCTCCAGGCTGCAGAGCCCCAACTCTTGTAGCCTGTCCTCATAGGAGAGCTGCTCCAGCCCTCTGATCATCTTTGTGGCCCTCCTCTGGACCCACTCCAACAGTTCAATGTCCTTCCTGTGCTGGGGGCTCCAGAACTGTACACAGTACTCCAGATGGGGTCTGATGAGAGCAGAGTAAAGCAGAACTGTGGTACTGCTGCATTTGAAATACAGAATAACATTCATAAATAATCTTTTAATGAAATAATTTTTGTTGATGTGTTTACGGAGGGTGTTTTGCTGGTTTTAGCAATAAAATGACAAAAGTAGTATTTAAAAACTAAATTAAATAGTAGTAATTACTACTTTTTTTTCCAGTTTGAATTCTTCTTTCCTTGTTGTTACTGTTGCTATTATTATTATTCTCAGTCCCAACAGTTTCAGTGGGGAATAATAAACTATTCAGTATCAACAAAATTAATCAAATTGCATGCTTATGCATGTACTACATTCCCAATGACTGTATAAAATAACAGTTCATGTTCTGCATTTACTCCTTTTAAATGTATTTATGTATTTTTAAATCTTATTTTTATTGGCTTTCCGGTAGATTTACACTTTAGTAAAGTTGCCATTTGACCTGCAAAACTTCTCCAATTCTCAGTTACAATGATCTAGGTATTATATTGATGTAATTTAGAATGTTTAGGCTATTATAACACAACACAATATTCAGCTTAGATAGTTTGACTTTATTGCTTTAAGAATCCAGTTATCTTTTTCTTCCCTAAAACAGATGTGTAAGAAGACAGAGAAACCAATCTTAATTATATTTGACAGTAGAAAAATGCATTCGTGTCATGCAGTACACAAAATAAAGATTTTCCTATTAAACAACCTACAAGAAGCTAAACAAATAATGTTATCAGAAAATTAAAATATCCAGGGATATTACACACTCTCTCTTCCCCAGTACTTCTGCTTCTCTTTCTCTTGAATAACTTCTGTGGAGGTAGCAACTACATTAAAATGTCTTCTTGTTTCTATGTTCAGTCTGCCTGATTACATTGCCTGATGCTTTAGAAGACTTAAAAAGGCATAGACCTTTTTCTAAGTCTATTTCTAGTAGTGCATTTCACCCGGGCAATAAATATACAAATTAAAACATGAACTTAGTAAATAAAATTTGATAGCTTTCAGTGCTTTATGAATGCTTAAAATACAAGCATTAGCCCTTAAGACAGCACTGAAGCTGTTTGAGCTAGAGTGAACTTGGGATATGGAGTATTAATGCATCTGAAAAGAGACCTCTTAATCATTTGCAAATGTTTAAGTAGTGTCATGAAAAACCTCTAGATGGTAGTAGCAGTTGTGTATCTGATAAAAATCATGTCTGTCTCACCACAGGATAAATTTGTATCTGCAGTACTACAAGTAGTTTCCATTCAAAACTAAAAAAAAAAAGAAAAAAAAAAAAAAAACCAAAAAAAACCCACCCAGAAACAACAAGTAACTTCTTTTAATGTTCTCTTATGAACTGTGGGAGCTTTTCCCTACCTGCCTCGTTTCTAAATCTCGGAGATCTTACATCAGTCACGCTATTGCACTGGAGTTGCAACAAATGAAAATTTGAATGCTTTGACTGAAACCATACACCCTATTCTGTGCAAAACAAGGGAATCCCTGTGAACTAATGAGATCTTAGTGATATATTTACATTCTTTCTAAAGAGATGTGCCTAAAAAACAACTATGAAGCTTGAGAGTAGGTATTTGAATGCCTTATTTTTTGAGGCTTTGCCACTAACTGAAGATTTTTCTCCTTACTAGATAGCAGCCCAATTTTCTTCCCATTAAAGTTAATCAGTGACTTCCTTTAGTTGAGTGCTGGAAGTGAAGTGGCTGCTAGCAAGGTGCATCTTCAGTAAGGAGTTAGCTTCTGTTATATAAATGCTCTTGTTTATTCCCCTCAAGTTTTCATAATTTGATTAAGATCAGTCCCCCTGTAGAACATCACAGCTATAGTCTGGAAACTACAGTCTATTACTACAGTATAATATATGTAGCCTGAAGGTATAAATTACAAATATTGGTGACAGTAGCATTCTCTCTTTCACGGCTATATGAGTAACTATCACATACCTCAATCATTATTGGCACCATGGGAAAGGCCTGCTAAGTTTTAATCATAGTTAAACTACAAAAAACTTTGGCATATCCAGTATTTGGCCTGTAGTGAGATATACATCTTACTCGTGGTTGGCACAGGTAGTTCCCACCCTTTAAGCTTACCATGAAATCAGGAATCTCCTGCTATGAGCAACAGTGCAAACAGGGTGTTTAGGAGCCCGATTCTAGGAAAAAGGGGTATATATGACAAAGGGTTTATTTGAAGAAATGTCACAAATAGGTGTGCAGATAAGATTAGTTTCTCGTAATGATTTGGTTTAATTTAAGAAAGCATTGAAACAGTGTTCTGTAGAAAGATTTTTATGACAATTCTGAATGTAAACATAAATTCCAAGGTATAAAATGAGGTGGGATAGGAAATACAGCATTTGGCAAACAGGACACCATGTACACTGAAGAGACAAAGGAACTTTTAATGATTTTTTTTTTTCTTTCCTCAAAACTAAAGAGATAAATAATAATCAAAAAGTTATTTAGGTAGAGTTGTCTTATTTTAGGAAATGAGCTCAAAATATCCTAATGGCATGTCACATTCTGCATGTCAGAGTGAAATGAGAAAGCTCTCTTACTGGATTTTTCTTTGCATTATTTTTCTCTGTAGTAGAAGCAGCACACAATTCACTTTCTTCAGCACAACAGATCTCTGATACACATCACACTGAATGGTTTCCTGTGGGTTCTAATTCTATATTTCAAGGCAATGAAAACTCAGTGCGTGCTTCAGTGAATGTGTTCTTTCTGTTGCCATCAATCAAGGAATTTAACAGTCCCATTTCCTGGGAACATTTAATCTTTTTATCATTGTATTTTGCCTTGTAAAAATAATAGAAAATAAAAAAATCAGGTAATACTGAAAAATGAAAAAGCATTAACAATTATGTAAACAGAATAAGACCTTATGCTGGGTTTGTTTTGTTTACTTTATACCGCAGGATGTCTTTCCAGCAACAATGAAATCTTATTCCTTCACACCATTCATCAAACAAAATTATTCATTCAAATAATGTTTATCTATCTACTGTGCTTAATATCATTTGGATTAGTAAAAGAAACAGGCTTCCAATCCAGTTTGGCAAACAAAATCACAAACAGCAGCTCATCGTGTATTAGGAGAGTCAGGCAGGAACTGTCTGATAATAATGCTGTCATTTCAGAGATGTGGTCATTTATGTAATATATTAGAGTAAATATCGCCTCTGGAAAATAAGCCTTTAAAATTATAGATTTGCACTCTGGCCACAATTTTGTTCTTATTTGTACTTGAAATAGATGAGTCATTTTTTTATAATTCCAGCTATATGCTATCAGAATATAATGGAATATCAAGGAATAATTCAAAATCTCTATGTACTGGTTCATTCTACTACATATATTGGCAGTATGGCACATACAGGTGTGATGGTTTGGGAGTTTCCCACCCCTCCACTCTTTGTAAAATCACCCAGATTAGACTCAGACAGTTGGAAGTTAAGGAATGAAGCTATATTTACAGCTTAGCACAATATGCAAGCAGATATATACACTATATACAGGAATATTTACAGAAATACACAAGTTAAAGGTAATACAGAAACACAACACACCTCCCAGAAATCAGAGTCCCCAGGAGGGGCTCCCAACCACCCTTCCACCTTCTCCTCACCTCTATACCTTAGCCCAAGGTTTGCCTTATGCGCAAGGTGAATTTAGAGGATCGGTCAGGGGGATTAGAAGGAAAGTTGGTTAGTTAGATTACTCGACAGAGAGGAGAAAAGCAAGAAGCTAGACAACCCAAGAGTGTCTTATCTATGTTTATGTTCTTAGTCTTATACATCTCAGCAAGCCTATGAGTGAAGTAGACATCACCATAATTTTCCTTTCTCATCCTGTAATATAATTTTCTCCATTAAAATATTCCAGTTAGCCTCAAACCAGCACAATAGGATAAACTGAACTATCCCAAATTAGGACATTCCAAATGTTCATAACACGTCCAGAATTAGGTACTCAGTGTCAGTCCTCTTCCTCATGCTGAGTATCAGCTGGCATCAAAACCAGCCATTGCTAGGGTGAAATATCTGTGATTCTTGTACTTCAGTCTTTTACTGTGTTACTCTCTTAGAAGCACAACTACTTTGCAGCACCACTTTAAAAAGAAGAGTAAGTGGAATCTCTATTTGAGCTTACATATCCCAGGAGAACTACCTGCACCCTAGTGAAGGGTAGTCTAGGTTATATATGGCCAAAACAAAAAATCAAACCAAACAATAGAGATCTCTAAATGGAGCCTCATTCCTAATCCTTTCCAGTAATCAGAGCATCTCTTAGTAGACACAGAGATTCATGTCTGCAGTCTTTCATTTTAGGAAGAATACCAAGGACGAAAAAAATCTCCGACAATACTGTCAGATTACCCATCTTGGAAGGTTAAAGTTTAGAGTAGCTTTGTATATATTAGAATTAATAGATATTCCAAGTAGTACAGCTTGTTCTGTCTCTGTAAGTAACTTATTATGTAGTTCTACAATGCTGGAGCCAATAGTTCTATTTTGATGTTAAAAACTATGTATTTTGGACAGAATATCATAAACTGAGCTATTGATATCTGTCTCATGAGCTGTTCTGTTTTAATTAAGAAATTCTTCCTCACTTTCAAGTTAACCATCTTTTCAGACATGAGAACTTAATCATCCCCTAAGCATAAGAATCTATCCAAAAGTGTGTCTTTTCATTTTACTTAAAAATGCTAGGAACTTTCTGGACTCCTATTTGCACACACATCTGAAAACAGAAAACAATTACATTCCAAAGGTTCATTCGACAGAAAGAAAATACAATAAATCCCTGATATTCTAAATGTGAAATATTAAACATTTTAAACCAGTATTATGACTGATCTTTGTTTATTTATTTAGTATACATAGAGATATGAAACATTTTAAACCTAGTTTGAAACACGTGAAGTATCAAAAGAGATTTTTTGGTAGCTTGTCTTCTTTGACTCATTTCAATATTCTGAGACTTGCAAACTTCTTGTTCAACTGAGGCATTTTTTTGTAAGCCCCATAAATTTGTCAAATATATTTACCAGTTTGAATTGAGTTTTTGAAAAACATGTGGTTTTGATTTAATCTGCTGCTTAGCTAGCTAGTTTCAACATTGACTATCAGACTACATTAGCATTGAGATCTCATGCCTCTACAAAATATAAAAGGCCAAAACAAATTTTTTCATCAGTTATCATTTCTGATAATAATTAAACCCCACATTTTTCCAAACAAATTTAATTTCTGGGATTTATATAAATGAATTACTTAATAGTTCTAAATTTTCACAAAATCATACTTTAATTAAATATAATTTTAAAGAGTGAATTTATATTTGAAATACAAGCAAACAAACAAACAAAAAAAACCCTCAAAAAACCCCAAACCCTTATGGTACTGTTACATAACAGAGAGTTAAATTTTCTTGTCTGAAATTCCCAAATCAAGCCATACTTGGTTATGGATAAGACCTCTTATTTTTATTAACATATTAAAGTTTTTATCTCTAATATATAAAGGACTTGAAATCCTTCAAAACTGTTTTAAAGTTATTTTTTAGCTTAACAACATTCAGAGGCTTTATACTCCAAGTGTGGCATTCGCAGAAATTTGTGAGTAGAATGGACAGATATAAGTTTAATAATGAAAGTAATTCTGATACCTCAACTGTATCAGAATGTATCAGCTTATTTTTACAACCACAAATATCATATATAGTGCCAGTGGATTAAAATCCATTCTAACAGAAAATAAAATAATAAAGATTCCCCAGGAATAAAATTAATTGAGAAGTTGAAAAATGACAACTTGCTACAGTACTTTGGCATAATAATGGTTTTGTCTTTAAAGCTGTCCAGGCAGTTCAGAGGAAAGCTGGGAAAGTTAACAGGATTTTTGCATATATGGCTATACTAATAGGATATAATTCTACAGGACTGTAATGACATACTATCTTAGAGTAAGTCACACTTCATTATGTTATTGAGGAAGTCTAGGTGAGAGTGGTGCAAAGTATAATAAGGTAAGCTATGAAATTACCTATGCTTAAGGGGGAGGAGAATCAATTCACATATTCCATCTCAACAAGTCAAAGGTTTCAAATGTAATATGAAATATATGTAATTTAAAATTACATCAGCCTCAGTTAATGATATTAGTGTAGTATATATAAGAGGTCAGGTAGAAACTCTACAACTTAAAATGCAAAGGCTGAAGAGAAAGATAGAGGAAAATTGTAGCTCCCAGATAATTTTGCAGTGTAGAATTACCAGAATACCTACCAGTGAAACAAAATTACTGCAATGTTATTGAAAAAAAGAGAAAAGAGGAGCATAAAATGCTCAAATTTATTTTTAAAATTGATTTGTCTTCCCCCCCCCCCCCAACTAATCTTTTGGCTCTGAAAGCCAAAAGTATATAGATTTGGCAGGTAGGAAATTAGCTCCAGAAAAAATCAGCTCCAGAGAAAAAAAAAAACACAATTTTTTTTTTAGCCAAATTTTATACCTGACTCTATCTATATTAACCTAGCTTGTATTACTTTATATTGCTGAAAGTATGCAATAGATGCTTCACATAGCATAACTTGGGGGCATCCATGTAGTTCTGAATAATTTAAAACAGATTATAGAACAAACTATGTGCAAGACATTGAGGAAATTAGCCTCTGCTGTTCACCTATGCTTCAATGTCAAGCTAGTTCACACATGGATTGTTTAGATGCCTCTGAAATACATGACAGTTTGTAATGAAAATTCATGCTTGTGTTCTGAAGGGCTGGGAACTGTAAAATGTGTGAGGTGTATTAAACAAGCCCTATGAGGAGAGGCTGAGGGAGCTGGGATTGTTTAGCCTGGAGAAGAGGAGGCTCAGGGGAGACCTAGTTGCTGTCTACGACTACCTGAAGGGTGGTCGTGGCCAGGAGGAGGTTGTTTTCTTCTCTCAGGCAACCAGCACCAGAACAAGAGGACACAGTCTCAAGCTGCACCAGGGGAAGTTTAGGCTGGAGGGGAGGAGAAAGTTCTTCACCGAGAGAGTCATTCGCTACTGGAATGGGCTGCCCAGGGAGGTGGTGGAGTCACCGTCCCTGGAGGTGTTCAAGGCACGTTTGGACATGGCACTTGGTGCCATGGTCTAGCCTTGAGGTCTGTGGTAATGGGTTGGACTTGATGATCTTTGAGGTCTCTTCCAACCTTGCTGATGCTGTGATACTGTGAAATTCAGGATGTATCAGGTCCCAACTCTCTGGATACCATGCTTACAGAAAAGGAAGCATCCTGCTCTGATGTGCTTACCTTCCACATTAGAGAGGCAAAGTACTTGAGTAAATAAACAACCTCTATTCAAATAGGCTCAAATGAAAATACAGATAAAGCAAAACATGAAAGAGTGAAAGGGAAATCATATGTCTTGAAGAACTAGCAGAATGTACCACAGTATCACAGTATCACCAAGGTTGGAAGAGACCTCAAAGATCATCAAGTCCAACCCATTACCACAGACCTCAAGACTAGACCATGGCACCAAGTGCCACGTCCAAACCTGCCTTGAACACCTCCAGGGACGGTGACTCCACCACCTCCCTGGGCAGCCCATTCCAGTGGGGAATGACTCTCTCAGTGAAGAACTTTCTCCTCACCTCCAGCCTAAACTTCCCCTGGCACAGCTTGAGACTGTGTCCTCTTGTTCTGGTGCTGGTTGCCTGAGAGAAGAAAGCAACCTCCTGCTGGCCACAACCACCCTTCAGGTAGTTGTAGACAGCAATAAGGTCTCCCCTGAGCCTCCTCTTCACCAGGCTAAACAATCCCAGCTCCCTCAGCCTCTCCTCATAGGGCTTGTGCTCGAGGCCTCTCACCAGCCTCGTTGCCCTTCTCTGGACACGCTCAAGCACCTCAATGTCCTTCTTAAATTGAGGGGCCCAGAACTGGACACAGTACTCAAGGTGTGGCTTAACCAGTGCAGAGTACAGGGGGAGAATGACCTCCCTGCTCCTGCTGGCCACACTATTCCTGATGCAGGCCAGGATGCCATTGGCCTTCTTGGCCACCTGGGCACACTGCTGGCTCATGTTTAGGTGGGTGTCAATCAGCACCCCCAGATCCCTTTCTGTTTGGCTGCTCTCCAGCCACTCCGACCCCAGCCTGTAGCTCTGCATGGGGTCGTTGTGGCCAAAGTGCAGCCCCCGGCACTTGAATTTGTTGAAAGCCATCCCATTGGACTCTGCCCATCTGTCCAGGCGCTCGAGGTCCCACTGCAGAGCCCTTCTGCCCTCCAACCCACCAACATCTGCCCCCAGCTTGGTGTCATCTGCAAATTTGCTGGTGACTGACTCGATGCCCTCATCCAGATCATCAATGAAGATGTTAAAGAGGATGATGTATTTCACCCTAGAACAGAAAATCTGTTTCTATGGTGGCTTACATAGCAAGAGTAAAAGACACTGAATTTAAAAACAAAACAAAACAAAGCAAAGCAAACAAGCAAACAAAACCCCCCAAAATCTATTCCCGGCATCACATTCTATTATGTCAGTTCACAGAACTGCACACACAGTACAGTGGATTCAAAATGAGGGAGGTTTGTGATCTGTAGTAGTGAAGGAATTGGCAACTACTGACTGCCTATGGCTATGAATGTCAGAGGAGATTGTATTCATTCAAGGAGTTTCATATGAATATCTGCGTTCACTGTTTGGGTTTAAAGGAATAGATGTTTTCACAGCTGCACTGATACAAATTTTTGTTTAATTTTAGATTAATAAATGTGAAAAGCAAAAAAAAAGAATATATCAAATTGAGAATAAATAATTTAAAAACAAGGTTAGGCACCAATTACCTCTTCTTTCTACAATGATGCAAAAGTGGTTTGGAAATTTTAGAGATCAGCTTAAAAATGAAGGGTAGTTTCTTTTTTTTTTTTTCCTCTTTGCCAGATATAAGGAGCTATGCTCAGTAGGAGTTTTTTCTGGCATTGAGTAGCTGCTGAGTGTAAGATGTCACAGTTTCCATTACTTTGAGTAGAGGCTAAGAAAATGATCCAGTGTTAGTGGGAAAAGCAAAACCTAGACTTTCAATGAGGCTGTTTGCTTTCATGTTTCTGTTTTTCCTGTTCTTTTCCTTAAGTTGTGAAAGAAGTATTAAATCCTGCTTGCTGTGACTTTGTCTGATGCTTGGATTTAAAAACAACAGCACAACAACAAAAAAACCCTAACAAAAAAAATCCCAAAAATGCCCATAAAGAAACTAAAAAACAACAAATACCTTTTACGAGGAAGAGGTTACCATATTATCAGTTCTCTCCCATTTCTCAAAGATAAAAATAGTGTTAAGAATTATTTTCCTTATCCATCATTTTTAAGCATATAAAGTATCCATAAGCTTATTCTAAAGATCTCTGGAACTCAGAAAGTGGGGCATGTGACTCAGATCAGAGGCCCTTGATCTCTATGACATTACCTTTAAATCCTGCAGTCTCTCCTTACAAAACTGTCACAGGTTAGTCTGAGAATTCTAATTTCATAAAATACCAGGGTCTATCCACATCACAGCCTGGATATGTTTTATTCTCTAAACCAAAATTACAATATAAACACTGTCACAAGGTTAGTTTTCCTCTGGAGGCTGTTCCTACTGCTCTGTTTTATGTTGCACATGCATGTTCAAACATAGAGTGTGCTGCTCATATGTCTCTATCCACTTTCAGGAAGTTAACAAATACACCATGTCTGCATCGTCACTAAGATGCAACTTTCCATGACGTGTTTCACTGTGTCATTTATTGCTCTTTAGCAATGATTGGCCCACTAAATACATTCTTCTATGAAGACCCTTCAACAGTTAAAGAAATTCTCTGGCTAGCACAACTATTTCAGGAATAAAGTGTACCCCTTCATAGTGCTCTATGGCTTTTAGAAAAGCACTGCCTACATATTAAAGTAAGGCTTTACTTTACAGCTTTCAAAACCATAAAGGTTTTATTTTTCCCTTGGCATGACATAGGTGCTGCTCCATGCTATTTGGTTAGTGCTGTGTTTCTCACAAAGTCTACCAGACATAAATCTAACTTTTGTAAAATGCAGAAAACTGAGAATTTGCTGAAAAACTGTAAGTATTACTTTGCCTCTTGTGACATATATGGTTGGGGTTTTTTTGTGGTTATGTTTGTGGATTTTTTTAAGGGTGCAGTTACATTCTGAGAAATAGTCATATTTTGTGTTGGTTGGTAGCAACAAAGAAAAATATTTTTTTAATTATGGTATTTTTAAAAAGTTTACCTAAATAAGACCTACCATCTGTAAACCTTCTTCATCAAATAGTCTACCAAACAAGGAGCCTGCGCACCACAGAGTCATTATTCACTCTAAATTCAGTGCAGTAAACACAAAATAAACAATACCTAAGTATACAATTTATTGCTATTTATGGCTTTGTGCAGCTTTTTCTGGTTTTGGGGTTTTTTTGTTTTGTTTTGGATTTTTTTTTTTTTCAAAGCAGTCTTTCCTCCTATGTTCCAAACATTCTTTGACTCAGAGGCATTTGTGGTTTTGGCACTGCAATTTTACTGTAATACTCTTTAAAAATACTTGGAAAATGATTCACTATTCCAAGGTTATAGAATCATCAACCTTATATTGATAGCCAGTTTTTATCATGTTTTTGGCTTACAAGGTTGTATCAGAGAAATGTGAAAGTTTTTAATTAAAAAAATAGAAAGTATTAATTAAAAACCAATTAAACCCACTAATTATCATCAGTATATGCACATAAATAACCCCATAATAAATACAAGTACTTTTTATATGAGAAAAATTAGTAAAGTCACAATAAACTTTACTATATAAGACATAAACGTGTTATTCTTACTGAACAAAAAGGAAGGCATATTTCACCTTCATGTTGGTGACTAATTATATGAATATTGGACAATCAGTTCTTAGACATTTGGATTAAAATCAATTGCATGTCATGTGTATATGGCTATGCGTATAGAGAGGGACAGAGAGAAAAGGCAATACAGAAAACCTTCAACACTTCTACAAGCTAGGGCTTAAGACTATCAAATAAAAAAAAACCCATATGATTAACAATCACTTGTAAGCAATTTCTTTGAAGTGATTATTAAGTGTTACGTAATTATTGTGTAGCCAAGGGCAATGTGGTGGCTGGTATGCGTCAAGATAGGATTTTTCAAAATTAATATTGTTTATTTTTATATTCAGGAGTCTTGCTACCTACCAGTATTTTTAATAATAGGTTCTTTGCAACAGTCATGAAAAATATTACACAGAGGAAAACAGAGGATCTTAAATACTTAAGAAATAACTAGAAAATACAACAAACATTAAACCATTAGAACTGGAAAGAGGTTCTTGTGGTAGATTGTACCACTTGCCCACTAGAGGGACTTCAGAAGCTCCTTTCTGCTTAAGGCAGAAGGCACTTAGATTCGCTTAGAGTTGTGTACAGAGTTTTGCAGAGTTTAATCACAAAAGTTATCTCCGGATTCCCAGGGCTAACCAGAGTTTCCAAACAGTACCCAAATGCTTGCAAGGAGTTCTGTTGGTGTCTTGATAGCCATTGAGAGGCTTCTAGTTCTTACCAGGCTCTAACAAGGTGCTGGGAGAGAGGCAGATGATCTTTGACCTGATCCTTGTTCCTCTTGGATGATTTGCGTCTCTTCCAAGGCTCCTAGTCTCAGCAGAAGACTTGCAGGTGTGAAGTCTTGGCACAATGTCATACTGGATAAGCAAGGCACTTAGCACCTTTTCCCAGCAAACTTGAGGCAAGGCCAGTTTTCAGGTAGACAAACCCAAAGTATCAAGGCTTGTTACTATGTAGCATGCATAGCATGTCAGAATGCAACAGCAGTGAGGCAGAAGCACAAGTCAAAGCACTGGCAGAAGCATAATACACCAGAACACTGGTAGAAGCACATTGAAGCAGAGCACATTATGTTTATTTGCTCATCTCTTTTTATTAATGTAGCCCAAAACTAATGGCTCTTCGGCCACAGATCAGTCAACAATAATGACAGTTTGCCAAACTTGACCATATTATGTAAAGTAAGGGCTTACTTTTGCCTTTTTAGGACAGTGCATAGGACAAGTGTATAAATATGTGAAGGTACCCTGTTTGCACGTTTAGAAGGGACATGGTGATGCCAAGCCTTTTGTCTTCCTTTCCATGGTTACTTCCCCTAACAGCAGAAGGAGGAAAAGCAAAAACGTGTTTAGACAAGTCAGGACATGTTTAGGCCAATTTTGGCCTTTTTTGGCTTTCCATGATAGGCAAGGAATAGTCCAGTTGGCTGAGACAGCAGTCAAATGCAGTAAGGATAAGACCACATTATTTTTCTGATATACTCCGTCTTGTTCACTAAGTGGTACATAGATCTTATGTTTTGATCTGTGCAAAACATAAATGAAGAAGATATCCTGCAGAACTGCTTAAACTGGAACATTTATTCATAGTCAAAAGACATATTTTGGACATTTTTACGTGTCCTAAAAGTGTGAAACAAATGACCATGTATATATGGTCTGCCTTAGCGGTGACTAAATCCTTGACTGGCAATGTCTACATCTTTAGCATTGTTTACAATAATAGTGGTTCAGTCCCAACAACTGGAGTACAGCTCTGCAGAAAAGGACCTAGAAGACAGCCAGTTGAGAAGAGAGTGAATTGCCAAAAACCAAACATACTGATCTGTGTTCAATTACCTGTCACACTGGTATAAAAACCCAAAGCAAGACTCTACTGGAAGTGCACAGTGAAAGGCCAAGAGGCAACAGACATGAATAACAACAATTCAAAATAGTCCATTGGAGGGGTCCAAGTTTTGAGCTCACTGTCTCTCCTCCTTTACATAAATAATATAAGAATAACCTTAAGGTATGTTACACCCTCATTGTTTGTGACTGTATGTCTTTTGTACAGAAGAGAAGGCTTTGGTTACTAAGGCAGTGACAGAAAAGGAGGACATAGAAAACTAGCTGTTCTCGCAGAAAGTTGTTAACTTTTATATTGTATGTGCAATTCTAATCAGCAGTTCATTTACTCTCCTCTCAGAAATTAATGTACTGCAACATGAAATGTATAAGGAGAATTTGAGGGGAAAGTAGATCAATCTCATCTTCAGTCAACATGAGATACTATACACTAACAGGGGGCAGGCAATATGCATGCAACATTATTGCTTGCTGAAGAGGAAGGTATTGATTTGTGTTTGCCTTTTTATGTTAACAGTAAAGAATCTACATCACTTTCACACATCATAGGATAAAGCTTACATGTGTCAAAAGAGCACTACACAAACCTCAAAATGTTTGTAGTTTTGATCAATGAAAGTTGTGAGCATTTTGAATTCTTATCTAAAGATTTTTTCTGTATCATCCATCTTTATTCAAACTAACAAAACTTGTCTTCTGTCATTCATCTCACAATTTCTTCTCAACAGATCAACTTACGCTGTCTGAGAAGTCTTACTCACACTTGCTGCTCTGTAACACCAAACTATAAAGAGATACACATAACCTTTTCTTTATACAACTTATTTTAAGTTTACTGAAGCTACTTGCCTCTGTCAAACAAAACACAAAGTCACCACAAATTTTTGCTGAAAAATTGACAGAAATGTATAGGATATCATGGTATAGCAGGATTATTTACTACATGATATATATTAGCTGATTAAATGCAAGCCTAATAATCTCACTTTCAGATAAACATGACAATGTTAGCCTTCTGAAATGTGTTCACCCGGGGCCATCTATTATCTTGCTGAACTCTATTCCTAGTAAACTCCCACATAATCACAACACGAGCAAATTTTTAATGTATATTTCAAGATTTTTAGTTAGCTGAAAAGTATTCAGTTGCCACTGAATGCTGAGTTGCATGCCATGTCCATGGACTAAGAAAGCCATTAAGCAGATTAAGAGAATTCACCAATATACTGTACATTGTACAAGGTGAAAGAATGTGTCTCCAAAGAAACTGCAGTTCAAAAATTAATAAAGGAAGGTAATATTTTGACTAATGCATCCTTTAGTAAGCAATTTCTGAACAAAAAGAAAGCATTTATTTAATAACATCTTAGCTATGGGATACTCATCCCTTTGTTGAGAATCTAACATTCTAGAGGAAAAAAAGGGGATTTCACAGTAGTTGTCTTTATTCATGTTTCAAGCTTTGTGTTTGCAAAATCACTATATATTCTAACAGAACTGAGCTTCAAAGTATCTTTAATGCAAGAAACAAATAAAACAAAGAAAAACAGAGGTTACTGGGTCATACCTTCAGCACTAGAATCAGCTACAAGGAGTTGTGCATGTATCTGAGAAACATTAACAGTGGCGTAAATTAGTGTTTTATTCTTTGGCTTAATTAATGAAAACAATGACATTTTCTTAATTTCTCTAACAGCTCATTAGACATTGATGGCTGATTTAGATATCAGAGTATCCTGTCTAACTTTCAGCTAACCAGACTTGCTCAGTTTGTAGAGGCTGATAAACATGTCATAGGATTTAAAGGATGCAGCAGATAGATGCTGGATGTCATATCGTAAGACACCTAAAATGACACTGAAAAATCTATATTTAAGAACTCAATCATACACTAGGTTACTAATTTGGGGAGAAATGCATTGTCTTCTAAACTTGAGGCAAAACTGAGTTGCCCTGTGGTCTCCATTTTAGGTATTGTGAAGTGTCCTATTTAGTCTCTACTAGCCACTCCAGAAAGTTAATAGTTTAAAGTTGTGTGACATTTTTTAGCCAATGCAGATGCCTGTCTGTCATGCTGCTCTTATTCATACCATGTCACAGTAATGACAGCTTCAGAAATGAAAGTGCTAACTAGAGCAAAGTACTATGGGGCTTGAAGTTCACCTTACAACATGTGAGGCTTCCTGTTCTGGTTGGTGCTTCTGGGTTCCACCTTCTTGGGTGTTGGATCTTTTCTGCAGGTGTGGCAGCAGAACAGGTGGGAGTTGGGTAGCTGCTGGTTTTGGCTTTCTCTTTTATGCTGGGTTTTTCCTGTATTTCAGTGTGCTCCTTTTGCAAATAGGCTAGGATAAGGTAATCATGCATTGTATTATTAGATTATTAGGCATGCATTGTATTACAGATTATTAGATGAATTATATTATTAGCTAAGGTAATTGCACATTGTGCTCATGATATCTCGTGAGATATTAAGCTTTTATCTCTTTATCTCAGCTCTGAGTTTTGTGTGTTACTCTTCCCTTCACTTTTGCATTGGGGGAGTAGGCAGGTTAGCCGTTGCACTAAACCATTACACTACCTCATAACATCACCCTGCGCCATTTTATATGATTCTAGTTACCTACACTAAGATAACTGAATCCTAAGATTGCTCTTCTGTGCTAGCAACTAAGTCAGACACACTTACAGGTGTCCCAAGTAGCAATAGCTTCCTACAAGTGGTCAATTGCATGAAAATTCTGTAATTTTTTTTTTCTCAGTCTTTTTACTATCAGGAAACTGCTGCATTTTGCTCATGAGTTTCACAGTTAACTACATGTCTGACATAATAATTGAAAGCCTGTTTGTAGGTGGAAAATTGGTATATGGGTGAGGGTTTGAGTTGTGTATAACCATATGAACTGGAGCACCAAATTGAACTTTTTTTGTTATGTATCCCATTGATATGTGATTTACTCCAGAAAATATTTATCTGATTGTTGGTAAGGGAATGTTATCAGTGATAGAGCATATCACTAATAATCATATCTATGATTTTCAAAAAGTCCTAGAGTACAGAAGAGGTGCTTGAGGACTAGAGGAAGACCAATGTCACTTCAGTCTTCAAAAGGGACAAGAAGGAGGACCTAGGTACTTATAGACTGGTAAGCCTCACCTCCATCCCTAGAAAGTTGATGGACTGGTTTGTTTTGGTACCATCTCAAAGCACACTGGAGAAAAAAAGGCTTATCCTAGTAGCCAACATAGATTCGCCAAGAGGAAGTCATCCTTGACCAATATGATAGCCTTCTACGATAGCATAACTAGATGGATAGGTGAAGGGAGGATAGTCTATGGTCTGCCTTGACTTGAGCAAGACTTTTGTCTCCCACAGCATCGTGACAGCCATGCTTAAGAAATACAAATTGGATGACTAGGTGGTGGATTGGGATCTAGTTGAAGGACAGGGTTCAGAGACTTGTGGTCAGTGAGGCAGAGTCTAATTGGAGGCCTGCGGCTAGTGGTGTTCCCCAGAGGCTGGTATTGGGTTCAGCCTTATTCAATATTTTCATTAATGACCTGGACAAGGGGACAGAGTCTACCTTCAGCATGTTTGCTGATGATACAAAACTGCGAGGAGTAGCTGACACACCAGAAGGACTGTACTGCGATCCAGCATGACCTAGATAGGCTGCAGAACTGGGTAGGATGAATCATAGAATCATAGAATCATAGAATGGTCAGGTTGGAAGACCTCAAGGATCATCTAGTTCCAACCCCCTGCCATAGGCAGGAACACCTCCCACTAGCACAGGTCCCTCAAGGCCTCATCCAGCCTGGCCTTGAACACCTCCAGGGAGGGAGCAGCCACAACCTCCCTGGGCAACCTGTTCCAGTGCCTCACCACCCTCACTGTAAAGAACTTCCTCCTAACATCCAGTCTAAATCTCCCCTCTGCCAGTTTAAACCCATTGCCCCTTGTCCTGTCATTGCAAGATCTTATAGATAGTCCCTCCCCAACCTTCCTGTAGGCCCCCTTCAGATACTGGAAAGCTACTATAAGGTCTCCTTGAAGCCCCCTCTTCTCTAGGCTGAAGAGCCCCAACTCTCTCAGTCTGTCCTCATAGGAGAGCTGCTCTAGCCCTCCTATAGAGGGTCCTGCACCTAGGAATAAATAACACCACATATAAGAGGAGGTTAGGGACTGACCTGCTGAAAAGAAGCTCCACAGAAAAAGATCGGGGAGTGTTAGTAGATAATAGGACAGCCATGAGTCAGCAATGTGTTCTTGTGGCCAAGAATGTCAATGGCATCTTAGGGTGTATCAAGAAGACTGTGGCAAGCAGGTTGAGAGAGGTTCTTCTCCTTGTCTACTCTGCCCTGTTGAGGCTATATCCAGAATCTGGGCTCTCCATTTCAAGGACAGGGACTTGCTGGAAAGGTTACAGAAAAGGGCTACAAATACGTTTAAGGGAGTAGAACACCTCTCTTATGACAGAAGACTTGAGATAACTGGACCATTTTAGTCTGAAAAAGAAAAGGCTGTGGGAAGATCTCATAAATGCTTATAAATACTTTAGGGGCAGAAGTCAGGAGGATGCAGACAATCTATTTTCAGTGGTGCCCAGTCGTGAGACAGGGGCTAATGGAGAGGTAACACACACAAACTTGAATATATGAATTTCCATCTAAACACGAGAAGAAACATTTCCAATTTAAGGGTAACAGAGCACTGGAACAGGCAGCCCAGAGATGTGGTGAAGTCTCCATCTCTGGAGAGATTCAAAACTCACCTGGGCATATTCCTGTGTGATTTTCTCTAGGGAAACATTCCTTGGCAGGGTGGGTGGACTCAGTGATCTCCAGAGGTTCCTTCTAACCCCTACCATTCTGTAAATCAACACAAGAAAGTCATACACAGATAGTATTTCAGGGAAGTTTTCCAGGCTCTCATTGTAATCACACTTCAAAAATTCAAAGTTGAGTAGACTTCATATACATATGAATTAAATTTGCAGTGTTCAGGTTGTGAAATTCAATTCACATATTCTGATCTTTACACCTGAAGCTTGAGCCTTACTGATGCATAAATGGTGTAAGTCTCAGGGGAACAAGGCACAGGAGTCAGGATTTTAGACATGTTTTCTAGGTGCAAGATTAGCTGAAAACAAATTATCCCTCATTATAAATTTAACCTCTAACCTTGAGAACATTTAGGCATCTTTTGTATTGTCTCATTGAAGACATAGAAATCAGGTAAAAAAAAAAAATATTGTTTATATGATTTCAAGCTAGATATTCACTCTGTATAGCATTTGTTAAACATAACCTTTTGCAAAGTGTGAGGCGTATATGTACTCCCAGTGTGTTCTCCAGACTCAGAATTCATGTATGCTTCAGATGAAGAATGCTTGTCTTTGATGTGTCTGCATCTCTGAAAAGGTGGCTGGCAAGAAACATTTAATTCTTGCAATTTTGATAATATGACTGTTCTTATATTTTTCTGATACATCACTTAAAAGCACTGAAGTAAGTCACATTTCTTCTGACATGTACTGGTATTGCTACAGCTGCAGCAACTTCTTTTGTGATGCATTACTCATAAAATCCATGCTTGCTTTGTAGTAATACCTATGTACCAAAAAAAAAAAAAAAAAAAAATGTAACAAAAATAATTTAAATACCCTAACTGGTTAATTGTGATGCTGTAATTGGACTATAATAAGAGAAATCAATTTTATGTGACATATTAATTTCAAATTGATGGGTTTGATGCATTTTGATATGTCTGTTGTAAACAACCCTTCATATAAGGTTGTGATGCTAGATTTCTAAGCACGTTATAAACCAGGGAATTATTATTCTCCTCATTTTACAGATTTGTAGACTGCAGCAAAGATTGGTACAGTGGCTTGCTTTGTATGGGGTCAGCTCCTTTAATATTATTGCTATAATCCATTTTGAAGCATTAGTAAATTTCTGTGTTGGAGTTACCTACAGCATTATATGTGAAAACTGTTCACTAATAGAGTTTTTACCAGCCTGAGGCAGCCAAAGTGCTCCTTCTGCCAGTGTTCTGGAAGCAATTTAGTAGGTAACTCTTTCTGACTGTGACAGCCACAGGTAAATCCCATGTGGGAGTTGTGTTTTCCTTACTTCCTGAAGCAGTACAAATACAAGTAATCAAAGGAAGGTTAGGAAGCATTAGCAATGGTTCAGAAAGTATCTTGCAGTGGCCTTTATTATTGACCGTGTCACTAACAGGCCGTATACCCATTAAATTTGCATTGTATAATTCAACTCTAAATGTGTCAAAGGGAATCTGCCATACTAAATCTAAAATACACAGTGTTCTAGCACAGCTGTTTGGTACTTTGTCTGAATGCTAACTTGGCATTTTAATGCTATTCCATGCCATTATAGTGTCAGAATTGAATCCTAAGAATCACATCCCCTAAAACAATCACATCTATTCATAAAGGTCAGTTAAATCATGTAGAATATTCTCCTCTACTCTAAGTCCAGGAATATGCAGAGTGACTGTAGTGCCATTGTAGTAACTAAACTAAGAAAGCTAGCAACACATGCTATCATGACCAAAGATAAAGCTTCGAATTCAAATGCTTTTAAAGTAAAGGAAACATTTACCATTCACTCTAAAACACCATACATAAAGTAAAGGAAACATTTACCATTCACTCTAAAACACCATACATAAAGTAAAGGAAACATTTACCATTCACTCTAAAACACCATACATAAAGTAAAGGAAACATTTACCATTCACTCTAAAACACCATACATGAATCCTATGTTACAGCATTAGCTGAGGTTTGGCTCTCTAATTTTTCAAACTTTGAATAAAAATTGTGAGGCCGTTCTCAAGGGCTTTTGACCAAAAAAATAGGGAAAATTTTCCTGAAGACACCTGAGATTTAACTAGCAATTAATTTTGACATTTCAATGGAGCAAACTTCAATTTCTCACTCATTTCTTAGCCCTTGGACTACATAGTTGGACCTCAAAACACTGTTAGTCTAATCAAAGTCTAAACAGTGATTTCCTCAGAGTACTTTAATAAGCCTAAAATATTGCATTTATTACATATTAACTGTTCTATATTAAATATTATTGTATTTATTGTATGTATGTATTGTATTGTAAAAATTATAGACATAATACCACTGAGAAAATATATTAATTCTGATATATCATGAACTGCATTGGTCTATTGAACTTACCTGCAGTTTCTACCACTTTCTTAAACTTTCTCATTGAGAAATATACTGATACTAATTTCACTAATCAGAACACCAATGTCTGTCAGAGTTGTCTAAAATGTTAGTCAAGATATGTGCAGGACTAGTTATGATTTTCAATAAAGTCAGAATAACTGATGAAATTGCTCCTACTCACACTACTTTTAGGCATGACAGAATTTGTCCAAGAGAAATGGAAAACCAGCTGTTGATAGTTGATCTCTTCTTCCTGGTGACAGAATGTTTGGGAATGGTTTGAAACTGCATTAGAGTTTGCAGTTTGAAATTGAACATTGGGAATCATTATTTAATGGGTGGTCAAACACTAAAACATGCTTCCTAGAGAGGTGGTCAATGCCCCAAGCATGTCAATGGTTTAATAATATGCTTTAACATTTGCTCAGCCCTGAACTGGTCAGGCAGCTGAACTAGATGATTATTGTAAGTTCCTTACAATTATATATTTGGTTTGATGTGATTCAGTTTGATTTGACTCAGTTTGACTCCTATTCTATTCTATTCTAACATTTTTTTCCATTTGAATTTTCAGTCAAATCCTAAAAGTTTCCAGTTGCACTATAACTCCTTTCAAATAGGAATATAGCATACATTTTTAAAGTAGTAATAATAAAAAGCCATATCACAGGTGCCAGATTTCAAAGTGGAAAAATAAACAGTGACAAGAAAGCTGAAGACATTATTTTCCACCCAAACAGATTTTATGCACAAATGAATATTTGCTGTAGAGATAACAACATTGTACAAGCTAGTGCTGCAGACTTGCAATAGGTGACACTGACACTGATGTGTACAATTTATTCCTTTTTCTATGTTATTATTTCCTCTTGCATATTATCAACTGTAATAAAAGGACTGATTTATTTTTTTTTAATCTGCAAAAGCTTTTCATCCACTTTAATTCAATGACATTTACAACTGCAAGTGCTGAGTTGAATGTCATTAGATTTTATTTTATTCCAGAAAGCAGATTTAACAAATGTGCTATAACAAGAGCTAGAATCAAAGTCTGGGTTCTTATTTTATAAGCTCTCAAATTATTCGACTTCTTAAACTAAAGAAAAAAAAACCCAAAACAAAAGCAAACAAACAAACAAAAAAAACCCCAAAAAACCAAACAAACAAACAAAAAAGAAGAATACAGAGCTACATTCTGTTGTCATTTCTAGTGGTTTAAACATAGAATAGCTTTGCAATGTCAGCAATAAAGTTTGACAGAGTTAGACACACATTCTTGACCTTCAGACTCTATTATTTCAACTCATTATGTCTAAAAATCTAAGCAGGTGCTGAAAAAGAAGTTTCAAAATACATCAACCCACCTTCTCAGTAACACATAGGTCTCTGAACACATCACCTCTTGCACTGTTATGTGCACTGCCTTCCTTCTGAATAAGGACCCAATTTATAGTTTATTTTAATATTCAGAATCTTCAACAGAAAAGGATCAAGCTTTTCTTTTCTGAAAATCATGACCTCCCTTGACAGCTGTTAGAGTCAAAAGAAACTATAAAGTTTTCTGTCAATGAGGAAAGACAAGCACAGGAGATAAAACTTTTGCCAGAGCTGCATGGAGATCAGGGAACTCTCTTTTACAAGTGATAGGAGCTTGTGAAAAGAGTTCAGATTTCACAGCTTTCAGATTTAGTTTTCTCTGAATAGTCCTCTCAGATAGTGATTTTAATGACTTAACTTAGCTTTCTTATTGTTGAAGCAGGAGGTAGGGAACAAACAAATACTCAGATCCATGGAAGTCTTTCATCTCTTCCAACTCAGAGATTTCCTCAGCATAGAGAAAAGCTTTGTGTTGCTATTACTCTTCTCTCCTCTCTTCAGTGTAAAACTTCATAGAGATGTCCATGCTGACCTATTGCTTATCAATCTCTGTCTGTGCTAGTCTTAGATCCATAATTTATATATCTCCTCGCCAGGAAGACTGGAGATAAATAATCATCAAATAATTTATGTTTATACAATGCTTATCTCAAAGCAGTTATTTTCTTCTTTAGCCTTTGCATAGTGTTATAACAAATACAATCTATCAGAATAATAATAACGACTACTGATCATCACGGCTCATTTTGAACAGATATCAACACAGAATGAAATTTAATAGTCCACAGTATATTCCAGGCTTGACAAAATGATATAATAATCCCTTTTGTCCTTAACCTCTATGAATCTGTAAAGGTAATATATACCTCTCCCAACTTCAGTTGTTAGAAATAGCTTCAACATAACAGCTGTGGAAATTACAGAATGAAATTGGTTACTGTGCAAAAAGAACTTGGTTTTAAGAGCATGCTCTAAAGTACTGTTAAATGTCTATTTAGAAAAAAAAAACCAATATACTATGCTTGTATTTTGAACTAATATATGTGAAAATTTAGGGCAGAACATGCAAGGTGGCACTTATATAGCACCCACTATGTTATTGAATCCTTATTTAAACTATTATTTAAGGGTTAAGAGCTCCTACTTATTGTAATGGATGTAATCTCTAGTTAGCTTCTAGGTTTATTCCAGTAATAACCTTGAAAGAGTACAACTGTATGTATACTAGTCATTGTCTGAAGCAGAAATTAAGATTTATTTTGCTCCTGTCTAAATAGCAGCTGACCACTTGCCTTGTTCAACTTGTTCACACTAAATGGTGATGTTAATGGAGGCATCACAGTGGAATCAAACAAATGAAGAATAGTAAACATAGTATTTTCATTTAATAGAGGGAGAAATACAATATCATCATTTAATAGGGTGGGAGACTGATCAGAGTAATTGCAGAGCTGGTGATCTGATGTCAGTGGTTTGCAAATAGTCATAGGATTTTAAAGAAAGATTAACTAAAGACACAAAGATAGGATTAAAAAATAGATGTAACATTTAGATGGTGAAAGCCTATTTTGGTATTAACTTTGAGAAAGACTACTAATTTCCTAGGCAACAGGAAAGTAAATTGGTTTGATCTAGTATATAATAAAGCAATTAGTAAATAAAATATTTCATATGGTGCAACATGAAAATCACAACAAGCCCTTGTAAAAAGTTCTTCCAGACCCTTCTTTTTTCCAGCCCTTATTCTTTCAGCCTGTCCCCATAGCAGAAGGCACTGTAGCCCTCTGATCATCTTTGTGACCCTCCTCTGGACCAGCTCCTACAGTTCGATTTCTACAAGTTTATTATTGACTTAATAAGAAGACATTGGTGTTGATATAGGGGAGGGATGACTGTAAAAGCAAGAGGAAGTACCTCATTGTGAAATCCATTCATTTAGCTAAAATGGGGGGAATTTTGTTCAGTCATGGACTCACAGATTTCTTTTTCCTTAGATATACCACATCAGCTGAATGGAGTTTCAGACCAGAGCTGTTGTAGAAATCTAGTGTCTTTTGAGAGGCATACACATCAAGGAATGGTAGACATGGGTCCAAACTTGCTGGAAAGCCAAATTCTCAGGAATGCCAGCTAGAAGTCGGATGAGGTAAAATATTTCAGATGACAACTGAATGCGGGGAATAACTGAATCTCATATGGCATTTCTTGCTATGGCAAACCAATGGTTCACCTAACTTGCCTATAGACTCTTCAATTTAGACAATCAAATTCACGGAATTACAGAATCACAGAACATTAGAGGTTGGAAAGGACCTCCAGAGATCATTAAGTCCAACCCCCCTGCCAAGCAGGATCACCTAGGGTAGTTCACACAGGAATGCATCCAGGCAGGTCTTGAAAGTCTTCAGAGGAGACTCCACAACCTCTCAGGGCAGCCTGTTCCAGTGCTCCATCACCCTCACTGTAAAGACGTTTCTCCTCATGTTGAGATTAAACTTTCTGTGTTCCAGTTTGTAGGCACTGAAGCATTCATTAAAGACTTTGCATAACTTCATGTAAAGCATGAGTAAATCACACAAGTTTTGCCTTGAAGAGGTAATGTGCACAGCATTGCCAGTCCTCAGATAGAGGGCTGGTGGCAACCAGCTCTTACAACGAGGGTTCAGAAGCACTGAAATCTCCTGTTGCAAAGGTACAACAGCAAGAAATATGAATATGTGCCCCTTTATCTTCAGTCCCAAGATACTGACAGCAAGTGAGAAGGGATCTTTCCTTCACAGTGAAGACACTGATGTCAACCTGAGGAGGGAACGAAGTGGGCAGCAGTGTTGTACCAATACCATTTTGTTAGACACTTGGTGCTGTTAAAGAGCTGAACATCAGAATTTCCCTGCCTTTTGTGAGAACAGACTGGACTGCAAGAGTTGAAAAGGATTCATGCTAAATATGTGTCTGAATATGGCTTGCTCTAGTTGCCCACATACAGGCACCTGAGATGACTGACTCAAGATGTCCTTCACAGTTTGGGTCATATTTACCCCCCTCATGTGATGTCCAGCAACATCTCAAATGATACCAAAGTCCTATGTGTCAAAAAGCGAATTGGGTCATTTGACTCCATCTTTCCACTAACTAAAGTGCATATCTCAAGTTGTATTAAAACAGTATCTTAATATATTTTGGGTTAAATATAATTTAATATATATTGGGTTAAATAAATTTTTTTTTTTTAAAAAAAAAAAGGGCAAAACAAACCAAACAAACAAAAATCAGGAAACAAATTATGAGATTATGGTGAAACATCTTTTGTCTCCCTATTCAAGGAGTACACAAAAATAAACCCACATATTCCACACTGGTGAGGTGCTACCTGGACTACTGCATCCAGTTCTGGAGCCCCTATTACAAGAGGGATATGAATGTGCTGGAACATGTCATAGAAGGACCATGAGGATGATCAGAGGGCTGAAGCACCACTCCTATGAGGATAGACTGAGGGAGTTGGGGCTGTTCATTCTGGAGAGGAAAAGGCTCCAAGGTGACCTTATTGTGGCCTTTCAGTATCCTAAGGGGGCCTACAAGAAAGCTGGGGAGGGACTTTTTATGATGTTGGGTAGTGATAGAACTAGGGAGAGTGGAACAAAGCTACGAATAGATAGATTCAGACTGGATGTTAGGAAGAAGTATTCACCATGCAGGTGGTGAGACCCTGGCACAGTTTGCCCAGGGAGGTGGCTGAAGCTGCATCCCTGAAGGTGTTTAAGGCCAGATTGGATGAGGCTCTAGACAGCCTGATCTAGTGTGAGGTGCCCCTGCCCATGGCAAGGGGGTTGGAAATAGACGATCCTTGTGGTCCCTTCCAACCCTGACTGATTCTATGATTTTATGATTGTATATCTCTTATTTTTCTTCTTTTTGAATGCTGTTACCTGCAACAACATGTACAAAAAAAAAAAAAAAATCTAAAAAAAGTAATTCTGCAGTCCTGTGCCTTTTGGATGAACAGGTACACATGACTGATGTCTTTATGAAAATGTTTACCTCCATAAGTAACATCACTACCCTAACTTTTCTCCTCAGTCTTGTATAAAGAATTAAGTTACATGTTGTCCACATTGGACAATAAAGTACATTCAGTTTTGGCTCTCATAGTCCCATATCAAGCTATTATTTGAGTTGTCTTTTTAAAATAAGATATCAATTGTTGACATGCCAGCTGAGTAGTAAGCTTTTTATTTGGAGATGTATCTTTATGTCTTGCTCTTTAATTTTTATTAAAAAAACCCCACCCTATATTTCAATTGGAATAATTATTGGTCTTTCTGCTATGAATCTGTGGATTTGAAGTCAGAGGAACACAACTTCCTTCCTAGTTTTCATTGGTTTGGCTTTTTTGTTTTCCATTAAAAAGAACCATTATACCTATTTCTTACATCCATTATCTCTTTGGAATTAATACATAAAATCTATTTATGTCTAATAATATGAGCTAGAAATTGATTATTTTCAACCACAAACAGTGTTTATTGCAAGCAGAAAATTATAAATCAACTCTGTACAGTTAAATTTGGTTCAAAAGAATCACTAAATATTTTTTTTACTCTGATTTGGCCAGGCTTAGTGTCATTTTTATTTGTGCTATTTTTGTTTGTTTGTTTTTGTTTTGTTGGGGTTTTTTTCCTGATGTCTAAGAGACAAACAAAAAAAACCCCCAACTTATAAAAATATTCCTATACTGTCTGACACCACTGCATTTGATTAATATTGGCTTTGTCTACTTAAGGGTTCTTTAACAATCATGGAGTCATTTATTTCACAGACAGGTTAAGATTCAGGTTAATTGCTTTTCTTGGAAAATTCATCATTTTGCATAAATTAGTTGAGAAAATGGATGCTACCAGAAACCTCTCCATCATCACAAAATTTTTTTTCATATGGAACAAGTATTTGTAGAATTCAGGGATCTTTTCTCATGTTTGTGTCTACCATCAGGAATAACTCTTCTACAAGTATATGAAGCTCCTTACTTATTGTGATGAAAATACAGCATAAAGCCAGATTAGGCTCATATAATAAGGGAAAGGAGACAGAAGGGAATAAAACCAGAATAATACAGATTCTTTTAAGGCTAGTAAATTTACAAAAATGTTGTGTGGATTTGGAAAAGTCCCACAGCTAGGAAAGATTTCCAGGTTGTTACTGCAAATCCTCTTTTCTTCATATCTGAACCCTATTCTCATTTGGTGGAGAGAGATTATCATTTTTCTTCCCTCTTACAGCATCTTCTGCAAAGCTCCAGGAAAGTTACAGAGAGCCATAAGAGTTATGCCAAATGTCACTCGTAAATCCTATCTTACATCAGGAAACACCAGTAAGTCTCATCAAGTAAGAGCTGTCAAGAGCTGAGCGACTGGGGACACCAAGCAAAGTCTCAGCCTTGGCCATCAGGCATCTCCTCAGGGACAAGCTTAGGCTGGAATGTGGTTCACAGGTGGGCCCGGTTTGTTGTGACCCATGGCCAAGAAGGGCAGGGGTATAGGAAGAAGCTGAAGAATGGCCTTCCTGCAGTGTCACTGAGCCAAGGGCTGACTGCTTTGGGGAACTGAAATAGGGTCTTGGACCATAGGCAGTATAGAGGGAACCCTGGAGGAGGTCAGGAAGCCATGAAGGAAGGCTTTCCTCATCCCAGTTTAACAGGCTGAGCTATTAAAGTTCTGTCAAATCTTCTCTTCCTTCCTGTGTATGTGTGGACATCAGGGAGAAAACAAACAAGCAAACTTGTAGAACAGCATTTCTTTCTGAAGCAAGAGGAAAAGAAGTGCAGGAGATATGGTCATTACACTTAGAGAAGTCTGAGAACACAGTTTACTTGTCCAACCACTTAGTAAAAGGCTTAGTGTATCAAAGCACACAATGCTATGAGAGGTGGATGTGGCACAGGTTGTTTGTAAAGATATTTCACTCCTTGGACAGACACTGAGATTAATTGGAGACATCTCAAATAGCACAAAACATCCAAATGAACAGCACAGAAAGATCTAACTGTTCCCTCGTGTAAATCATGGGAATGGAATAAGGTACAAGTAGCTGTTTCTATAGGAGGAGAGACAGGGCTTCTCTACTACTCCAAGTCATATTCTATACCTAATTATTCACACTCTATACCTAAATATATCTGTGTGGATGCACATGAAGGAGCTTCATTTTACATTCCTGTTCTCAATCTGGATCAGTTACATATTGTGGGATTTTGTTATTTTTAATAAACTAATTGAAGCATGTGAAAATAAAATGAGTTGTTGATGTTTGGTAGCTAGAATGATGTGGTACAAAAAAGGAGACATTTATCTTTTTAAATAAAACTTAAAAAATGTAAATCGAACTGAAATTTAAGAGGCATGTTTGAGGACATGCAAGCAAGGCCATAGTTTGAGTTCAAGAGACATTAAGGTTGCTGGCAACTTTCTTTATGGGATTGGTACTTTGCAACACACACTAACATGAGAAAATCCCACCTCTGTGATTATTCAGAACTTCTTTTAATCATCTATGTCTCTGAATACTATTTAACCTAGACATTCTAATTTTACTGAATGTACATGTGGAAGGATTGGAAGTTTATGTTTAAATTATCTATCTTGGAGCAGCAGGATAATAAATAGCTCACAGAGTATTTCCTTCCTGTCCTGGCAGGGCATAAATCTAGCTAAACCAGTTTGACCACTGCCCCTCCTCCTCTAGTTGCAGGGTCCAGGAGTTGAGGGGCAGACAAAAGAAACAAGGGGAGTTGGCTCCAGTAAGCCAGCCCTAAGGGTTAGCAATCCAGCATCACTGGCTCAGGTGTCTTGTGAAGCCCCAAACATGTGCCTTATTGCCTTTTTGGGAATATATGTGTAGCTCACATGGGGCATGATACTTTAAATTCATTGGCCAGAACTTCTGATGCTTGTGCCTAACTGAACAGTTTAGTTTTCAAAATGTATTTAATAGGGGAATGAATTGAAAAATCCCATCTTTCTTCCTCTATTCTACAATATATACAATGTATACCATATTATGACCAGCACACTCAATATAAAGGAGGAAATTTAATGAGGAGGGAAGAATCTTCTGTTTTAAGTTCTCTGTTTTGGTGCCTCCTCACTTCTTTTTTTCCTCTCGAGGACTGCTTTCCTGGATGTTGTGACTGCTGCACTTTTTCTGGGCTAAGTGTACTTTCCATTGACATTGGTACTAGTTTGGTTGCTTCATTAGATCTGTTTTCATATCAGCCTATTAATCTTCTCTTCTTTTCTTTGTTCTCCTCTGCTGGGCAGGGATAGAGTAACTGCTAGAGTTTAGTCCCAGATACTGGCTAAGTGTAAACTCTTGCCTAGCAAAACTTTCTGNCACAGAGGAATACATCAATGTTCTTTCTTGTGTATTACTCTGATCTGTGAAAATTAATGAAGATGAAGATGGAGCAGGATCATCTTTTGTGTTGTATGTTGCAATTGTTTTAAGTGCCACTGCTATTGCTCTCATATGTGTATTATTCAAGGTATGTCTAAAAGCCAGCATTTAATAAAAACAAATCTAATTATCTAATGATGGGCATTCAAGTTTCAGTTGCCTAAACATTCGTACCCACTATATATAATCAAGAAAGTTAACAGATGTGACACAGTATGTAGTCTACATGACAACCATAATTTTCTGAAGTACTGGTAGGAGGTGTGGTGGGATACTCTATGACATCCCAGATAACATCTTTTTTTTATGTTTAGACAATTGAATCCCAACTTTCACATCTGTTAATTATATAGGCTGCCTTTTCTTTTGATGGAGGTGGTAGGGGTGAAAAAAACAGCATCTTCAAGGGAGACATCTCATCAGAAAATAAATATTTGAGAGATGGAATTAATCACTATATGTTCTTCCATCACAAACAGTAGGAAATAATATGGGTGCTAGATTGGTTAAATTCCACTTTTGTTAATTTATAGGAGATATGGATAGACTAATTTCAAGAGCCAAGCCACTGATTAATTTTAAATATTTATTTTTGATGTTTTAGCTTAAGAAAGGTGAGTTGTTCCATATCTGTGGTAAGATAGATAATAGAATTTATAGCTGTCATCACTAGTCTTATGTGAATTGTCTTTGTTCTTCTGTTAAATGCTTCTGCTAATGGTTTCCATGCCACTCCTTATAAAAAATATTGAAAAAGAATAGCATAAGCAAAAAAATTAACCACTTGCATTGAGCAGCAGAGATCATTCTTTCTTCTCTTTCACAGAAGCTTACAAAGCTTGATTTTTAAATTGGCTTATACTAATCACCAAACTATAATCTCACTGACCTCAGTATATACTCTAGAAACTTCAGTTGAGTCTGTTTGCTTAAAAGTGTCTAAAGCAAATATGATATATAAATAATACAAGTTTCCTGCCTCTTTCAATACAAATAATTACTAAGAGCAGGGTTGCATCTCAGTATCATCTCAATCAGATTAGTAGTTGTTGCCTCAACTGAAATGAAAAACCTCAAGGTAAAATGCTGAATCAATCTTTAAAAGAATCATAAAACATTAGGAATTTTACTGACTTCATGAAATCACGAAAAGACCAGAAGGGTTCATAAATTTTTCGGTTTGAACTCATAGGCTGTATATAAATGGCAAGGTCAAGTTTCAATCTTGCAAATGGCAAGAGGGTGACAAACTGAAGCACTTAGTGACTTTCCTTTTATCAGTGAAGAAGTTTTCCTCTGTGCATATGTGTATGTGTATGGTTCAATCCTTCACCTAGACCCTGAGTTAGAAGGTGAGCTGGGCAAACAGAAGTGCACACAGCTCAAATGTTTCCTTGTTTAATTTTCTAATTCTTCACATGATGGAAAGACAATGGTGGAAAGAGCCTGACAAGAGAGTTGTGGGGAACAGATTAATGCCCTGCCTGGGGCAGGGGGCTTCTACCAGATGTTCATATGACATTATGTTTGTACCCTCATATAAACTTCTAGTCAGTTGCAAATAAGGCTTTCTTGAACTAGAAGTGATATTGTTGCTTCAATATTGGATTTTTTTATTACTCTTTTCTAATTGCCTGTAGTAATGCTAACAGAAGATTATTGTACTTTACAGAGTAAGTGTACGGGGTGCTCATAGCAAAATGCTGGCAGTGGGGTGGCCAGTTCCAGCCAACTCCAATGAAACTACCACAGTACATGAATGAACACCTCTGCCAAAGATAGTAGAGCCTCAGAGAAAGTGTATTTTTAAAAGGCCAAAGTAGAGAACAGGCACAAGAAAAGGAAATCAAGCAGCTGGTTGGATATTTAGTTGCTAACCAAGGTTAATTTGCCACAAACACTGGCCCGTGCATGCTCTGCTTTGCTGCTCTATACTGCATGCATTTCTTGACTTTCAGGCCTGTGTTTCTGAACATGTTCTTAACTACAAGGGAAGTTAAAGCAGCTAAATGTAACAGAACTCTGAGGCAGCTTCCTATGGAGAATGGCAGATATATGCCACCTACATGCCCTTGCCTTTACCTTAAAGTGAGGCAGAAAGTTCACATGTGACCAACTTTTTTGTCCAACAGTGGAACAGATGTACAGAATCATTTTGTACCAAGAAAACCATAAGAGCTCTAAAGAACAACCATGGAGTCTCTCCATGGTTGGATCTGCTCAGCATCACCTGCATTGGTAGGAATCTCATCTGATCATAGAATGATTTTTCTTGGAAGGGTCCTTAAAAATCATCNATTGAAAAATCCCATCTTTCTTCCTCTATTCTACAATATATACAATGTATACCATATTATGACCAGCACACTCAATATAAAGGAGGAAATTTAATGAGGAGGGAAGAATCTTCTGTTTTAAGTTCTCTGTTTTGGTGCCTCCTCACTTCTTTTTTTCCTCTCGAGGACTGCTTTCCTGGATGTTGTGACTGCTGCACTNGAGTGTTGAACACTTTCAGGGAGAGGCATCCACAACTTTCAAGACGGAAGCCTGTTGAAGTGTGTTAATCACCCTGACACAGGAGAATTACTTCCTTATAAATAATAGGAAGCTACCTTATTTCAGCTTAAAACCATTACCCTGGCTAAGTGTACTTTCCATTGACATTGGTACTAGTTTGGTTGCTTCATTAGATCTGTTTTCATATCAGCCTATTAATCTTCTCTTCTTTTCTTTGTTCTCCTCTGCTGGGCAGGGATAGAGTAACTGCTAGAGTTTAGTCCCAGATACTGGCTAAGTGTAAACTCTTGCCTAGCAAAACTTTCTGTGTCCAAGGCATGAAAACAACAACAACAACAAAAAACAACCCAGGACTGAGCAATCATACCCAAATGAACTTCCTTCTAACTATCTTTATTGCACTCTCTTGAAGCCATAGATACATACATGAGTTTTAAACTGAGCTTGACCCTGAAGCCAAAACACAGCTTCAAAGAAAAATTCTTGCCTGAACTAGAGAGGTTCCAAAAGACAACTGAGATAGCTAAGCTCCTTTCAAAAATCAGAGATTTGGCCCTAAATTTGGTGTTGCACAGGAACAGGGAAAAGCTAATACGAGGTTGTGATGGTTTGGGAGTTCCCCACCNTGGGACAAACATGTAAGGAGCAGGCCTGGTTTGGGGCCTCCAGAGGCTGTGTTTAGGCCTCTTGGATGGCAGAGGTGTGGAGGGGGAGGATTGGAGCACTGGGGATTGTAGATTTAGTTTTGGGTTGGGGGAAAATTCAAGAGGGTTCACTATGGATTTTGTATCTGCCTTGTAGATCCTCCTCCTTTTCAGTTGTCCATTGAGAAGGAGGATGGAGAGGCGTTGGGAAAAGTTAAATAAAATTTGAAACAATTTTGTTTAGATTGGGGAGGAAGGATAAGGGCAGGGACTGGTGGTGTGGTAGGTTCACTTCTGATTGTGCAGCTAGAGTGGAGGAATTGCAGGACAGAACCCTGAGGGGTGGTGAATGGCCTGGTACAAGAGACAAGTAAAAGCGCTGGGACTCTAACATTCCAGCCAAAACAAGTAGACTTTATATTTCCATATTCTTTTCCTTTTCCTTGTTCCTGTGTTTATCTGAACTATGCTACTCAAACATACAAGAGTAGAAATAAAAACGTAGGTATTGAGATAACTAACTAAAAAAGATCAGAAGACAAAACAATATCAGACACATCAGGAAGTTACAGGTAAAAGAACTGAGGAAAGGTATACAAAGTGACCCAGAGAAGGCCAGAATTTTTAAAGGAGGAAGTGAATTTAAAAGGGAAGAAAAAATTTTGGAGTTGACATTGAAAGGTAGTAGATGCAAATGAAACACTGTGGAAATGCTTCTCCTTATGAAAGGGTTTATGTTCATTAAAATTATGATATTTACACAGATCTTTCAGCTGGCTTACCTAAAAGTCTTTAAAACTGCTGCTCTTCCCCTTCTCTCCCCCATCCCTCCACCTTTTATAACATATTTGATGATTTTCAGCAATAGTCAGCAATCTTTTCTAAAATAAATTACATTATATTATCAATTAGCAGACTAAATAGACAGCAATAAGTAACCCAAATAATGAAAATGCTTAAGCATCGTTATTGCTATTGTGCTATTCATATGTCATTGTTTACCACAGTGATGAATGAAAATTTGAGGTTAGTTCGAGTTCAGGGAATGTAGTGATCACAAAATTGCTTTCTTACTGGCAGTGACTGATTTTTTCTCATGTATTAGAATAGCTTTGTGGGTTCTTATTGCATTAATTTAAAGAGAAAATGTTTAAAATATATTTTAAAAACTCAACAAAAACAACAACAACAACAAAACCACAAAAAACGCCCCAAACCAACAAGCAAAACCATCTTCAAGAACTATGAATCAAATAGTAGAAGTCTGTATATTAACAGGCATAACAGATTGAGTAATTTTTCTTAGGTGATCAGTTTTAACATGCATGGGCATACTGAGACATAAAGGATAAGCAGACAGTATGACCACTTAACAGGTATGACTGTAGAGAAGTTAACTACAGCTTATTAATTAGACAAAGGATGTAGAAGATAAAGATGTCAGTTAGGCTTAAGTACAAAGTAATCTGCAACAGCAGTCTAACAAGAAGTATGTTGTACATGAGAGAAAAAAAAACAAAACTGTATCTTCAGAAATAAAATCTTTAAATCATCACTTCTAAGAACAGAAATTTATTGTTTCTACTCACATACATTTTTAAAGCCTACCTTTAATTTTTAATGAACGAGTATTTAAAAGAATTGAGTTTTTGACTATGCAAGTATGATGTGTCTCCTCTTAGAGCACCTCTGGATGGGGGAGAAGCACAACGGAGCGTTCTCATGGATGTGTGTTTATTTCTTAGCTTTAGTAAATGAGAAGAGAAAGAAGGAAATTGTTATGTTAAGAACAAGCAGAGTAGAGAAATGCTGGCAGCTGAACTCCTGAAATCCTGAATAGGTAAAACCTAGCACTTCTAAATATGGGAATTACTTATTCCAAATTTATAGCAATTGTTGATAACTGCCACTGTAAAGTCCAGGTAAATGTAGTAAAATTAACATTACCATAATTGAATTTACCTTTCCAATATATATATATTTTTTTTTTTGGTCTGTATTGTAACCAGGAAATTTTAACTCACAGGCTTCCCTACCTCTCCCTCTGACTCTTATCAGGCTCCATTTGCACTTTTCTGTTCTCCCTGACACAGAAAATGTGCCTTTATATATCTTGGATGGGGGCAGGAACCACTTGAGAAGTCTGTTTTATTTATGTCCAAACTCTGAGAGAGACAGCCAGGATGATTATCTCTTGGTCCTATCTGGAGTTATGTTTTTAAGTCCACTACAGTTTTAAGTCATATGCAAATTTCTAGTTAAAGTGTGTGAAAATTCATTAGAGGCATTCCATTCAATGTAAATGACAGTTGTGTAGCTAATTAATAACCAATTTGAAGCTTTTGGTCCTTTCACCTCTGAAGAAAGCTAAAATAAGAGTCCATTTGTGTTTCCAGCAAAAGAGTTGAATGAGATGTGTGTTGTCATAACTTCAAGTGCAGTTGTCAGATATCTTACTACAATGATCAAGCAAACTGAGAAAAACGAAACTCAGACATTTATATCTATATCTATGCCTCCATGGATCTTACTGGATTTAAGTCAAATCAAAAAAACTAACATATGTATATATAAATACGTATATAATGATCAGAGCACTGAGCTTCAGGACAGTCTTGAACAGCTGCATGCTTTTATTACAACAAAGTTTGCTCAGTATGGCTTTACTAGCACAGGTGTTCTGTACATTATTCTTTCTAGAAAAGAGTTATTATGTTGTATTATACCCATCTTTCAGAATTACAGCATTCTTCTTTTCAAAGATAGTTGAGATGACGTCTGCAACTTGAACTGTGAGGGTGTATGCTGTTACCTAGATGATTAACAGTAATTTGATGCAACATGAAACATTTGTGAAAGTGAGAACAATAAAATCAGTGAGGCAAACCAATGAGCCATATGTTCAGTTATCTATCGCCTATGAGGTGTACTACTAAAAGGATCATCTGATCATCTGACAGTGTGTTTTCTGAATATATATACATATGTATTACCAATTTATGACTAGGATCTTTATGTATGTTGATCACTTGTGGTTACCTTACACACTGTACAAAATTCACCTTTTTAAAATTATTATTATTTCTTACTGCTTGTGGAGGAAAAGGAGTGTTCCTTACTGATCTATAAGGACTACTAGCAAAGTAAGTTTAACTTGCAGAAAATAAAATTTTACTTTAATCCTCAAGAGTTCATTTTATCTCAAGAGAAATGCATTCACATTTTATCATAGTTACGAACAGATGTCACCAATTAGAAAGTAACAAAAATGGAAATTAAATGCATGAAATTACTTCCTGTTTGATTTTCCAAACAAGATGTCATGGAGGTGAATTAAATGATGTGAGACATAATTTTCAGACATTAATATTGTTTATTAATATTCAATATTCTGAACTCTTGCCAACCCAACCACTAATTTTAATAATAATTGGTTCTTCACGCAGTCATGGAAACTTTATACAGATAATAACACAGGATCTAGAAATAACTAGTAATAATCTATAACATTAATTGAACTGGAAGAGAAGGTTCCTGTGGTCAATATATTGCTTGCAGTCAATATGCCGCTTGCCCAGCAGATCGTCTCAAGGAGCTCCTTTCTGCTTATGGAAGAAGGCGATGGTGAATTACAAGAGGCTTTAAGTATTTACTCACAAAATTCTCTCCCGACTTGCAGGGCTAGCTACAGCTTCAGACAGTACCCAAACACTTTCAGGGAATTCTGTTACTGTCTTGTCATTCACTGAGACTTCTGATTCTTTCCAGGCTTCAGGGTGTTGGGGAAAGGATGCAGACAACCTCTGACCTGGTCCTGATCTCCTCTGGATGATCTGTGTATCTTCAGGACTTCCTGACTTGGCAGGAGACTTTCAGGTGTAGGCAGGATGTCTTGTGATGTGCAGTCTTAGCACAGATGTCACGCTGGCTATGCAGGCCGATCGTGTGGAGGCATTTAGAGCCTGTTCCTGGAAAACTCTTGGAAGGCAGTTTCCAGGCAGTACAGGATACAATGAGGCAGCAGGAGTATGGATACAACAGCAGAGCTCGGATGCAACGGCAGAGCACATTGTGTCACCTGCTCATCTCCTTTTGTTAATACAGCCAGAGACTAATGGGCCTTTGGACATAGAATAGCCAATCAGAATGGCAGTTAGCCAAGCTTGGCCATATTAGGTGAAGCCATAGGCTTGCTTTACCCTTTTTAGGGCAGCACACAGGCCTTGCACAAGACATACACAAGCTGAGCATGTGTACCTTGTTTTCCATAGGATGCAAATAGCCAAGGTCCTTAGACTCAGTGGCTCCAGGTTCTTTGTCTTCTTTCCTGTGATTGCTTGCTTCTCCCCATATCAGAAGGAGGGAGAGCAGAATAACATGTCTGGGCAATCCAGGACATGTATAAGCCTATTTTGGCCTGCTTAGGCCTACCACGACAGTGGATCAGAGTGGTGATGGGAGCCAGGAGGGGATAGAATGCTGTGGAGCTGGCAGATGGCACGGGCGGCGTGGAGCAGAGGGAGCAGTGCAGAGTGGAGGGTAGTAGCACAATGAGGCCAGCTGTGCAAGTGGTACAGAGTGGAGCCCTCAGTCATGCTACTCACACATGGCTGCCTGGAAGTTGCTATTCCCCCATCGCCCACTGTGAGGCAGGTGTGGTGTCTCCAAAGCTGTGTGGAGTGCAGCGAGCACATTGTCCTTTTCAGTGGTGCTGTTGCAGTGCTTTGAAGCCATGCTGTCAGACCATGTCATACCCCATTTGAGACAATAAAGCCATTGGGGATCTCGCAAATGCCTTCAGGATATTGAGCAAAATAAAGTTTCACCCGAATAGATCATTACATTTTAGTTACATTTCATGTGTATTGAACTAATAAACCATGAGGTTTTTTTGCTTTTCCAGTTGTGTATCATTTGTAGAATCTCTTTGCATCACAGGAAAGATTGCCTTAATAAACTGATCCTGAGAAGGAGAGGAAGAGTTCAGTGAAAAACTATCACATATCCTGTCTTCTTCATTTAGCACTGCATAAGGAAATCAGCAAATGACAATAAGGATAATTATGGGCAGCATCTGAAATGCTAGAGGTTTGGCCTGTTATGGCAGAATTTTGTCCTTTCTAGCATCTTCTTTCTATATACATTTTTAAGCTCCAGTCTTTGATTGCTTTTCCAGTGGAAAGATAAAAAATGGAATACCTAAAAAAGACAAATATGACCACATTTTCAATTAAAAGCTGATACATCATAAATAAAGGACAATTTAGAACTCCTGAGTGATTTTTTCCCTATCCATGATGTTCCCTGGGGTTTCTAAAAGTTACTGTTTTAACAGAAATGCTGGCAGCTAAAAGCTGCATGAATATTAGTTTTCTTTCTACAACCAGATGAATTGTAAAGAAAACAGAAATGGAACTGCTTCTTGAGATTCTAAATTAAGTTTCAACTCAGCCTGGTCCTTAAACTTTTCATGTTTATTTTCCATTAAATTTCACAGAATCACAGAATTACAGAAATATTCAGGTTGGAAAAGATGACCAAGTCCAAGTGATAACCCTACTCTACAAGGTTCATCCCTAAAATTTGAATAGTCAAGATTAGATTTAACAAGTAGACATGCAACAATTCATAGAACATCTTATCAATGAGTTTTGATAGGATTACAGTATTTGTAATTCATCTCCAATTAATTAGATTATTGTACTGAAAGCACATGAAGTGACCTGCAATGTGAGGGGGGAGGAAGGGAGGAACCCTGCAGACACAACCATGTGTGCTCCTTTTGTTTGGGACAGTTAATTGTCTTCATAATAGCTTGTATTAGGCTATGGTTTGGATTTGTGCTGAAAACAGTGCTATAAAGGGATGTTTTAGATTTTGCTGAGCAGTGCTTACACAGACTCGAGGCCTTTTCTGCTTCTCTCAGTGCCCCACCAGCAAAAGGACTGACACGCACAAGAAGCTGGGAGAGGACACAATCAGGAGAGCTGACTTCAGCTGACCAAAGGAACAGTCTGTGTCACATGACACTATGCTCAGAATATAAAGCTGGGGGAAGAAGAAAGCAAGACTTGGACGAACTGGAGAGCTGGGCAAGAGGAACCTTATAATGTTCAAAAAGGATAAGAGCAGAGTCCTGCATCTGGGATGGAATAATAATCGCATAAGTACAGGCTTTTAACTTTTATATAACTGTATATTGTGTGTGTATATATATGCTTGTAAATTGTGCCAAGCTGTAAACATAGCTTCATTCCTTAACTCCCAGCCAGCTGAGTCTAGTCTGGGTGATTTCATTGTGTGGGGTGGTGGGTAACTCCCAAACCATCACAATGAGGAAAAGGCAGAGGTACTAAAAACCTTCTTTGCCTCAATTTTTCAATAGTAAGACAGGTTGTTTTCAGGATAGCTGGCATCCTGAGCTGGTAGATGGGGTCAGGGAGCAGTATAGCCTCTCTGTAATTAAAAGGAGGCTGGATGAGGGATTTAGTGCCATGGTGTAGTTAATTAGAAGGTGTTGGGTGATAGGTTGAACTTGGTGATCTTGAAGGTCTTTTCCAGCCTGGTTAATTCTGTGATTCTCTGATTTTCCTGAATATGAATGGCAAGTGCCATTGAGATATCCTATAGTACTCTAACATCTAGTAGCACAGAAAGGAAATGTATGCCCTTTCAAGCAGTTCATGCAAGATGGCGGATCTCAAACACCATAAAGAAAGGCAACTTAAACTCAATCGAAGTCAGATGCTCATAATAGTTTAGGTGATTTGTTATAGGTGCTTTAATGCATTTTTTTTAATGCAGGTGTCTAGTGTCATGTAAGATAACACACAGGTATTCATTGGACCTCCAGATTCAGTTCCAAGAAGGAAAAAAATTTCCCTTTGCTTCTCTGTAACACCTGCCAACTTTTGTCGGTGTTGGGTGCACTAGACAACTTAAACAAACTCCTAGTGTTTCTGTCTTTCTCAACCTAATGGTATGGACACTATTTAGTTAGTTGAGTGGCTGACTTGATTTTCAGTGCTATAAAGAGATTACTGAGCTACTTCATATGCTGTCAGCTTACATGGAGATACCTAAACTGAACTATGTTAATTACAACTCACTGCATGCGATGACCCAGTCAATCCCTTATCCAGCGAGTAGTCCACCCATCAAGTCCACGTTTTTCCAGTTTGGTGACCAGGATGTCATGTGGGACAGAGTCAAATGCCTTACTCGGGTCCAAGTAGATGATGTCAGTTGCCCTTACCTTGTCCATTGTTTCTGTGACTTGCCAGGCACAGAGGTGAGACTGACTGGTCTGTAGTTCCCAGGGTCATACTTTTTTCCCTTCTTGAAGATGGATGTTATGTTTACTCTTCTCCAGTCAGCAGGAACTTCCCCAGTCTGCCATGACCTTTCAAATATGATGAACAGTGGCTTAGCAACTTCATCTGCCAGTTCCCTCAGGACCTGTGACTGGATCTCGTCAGGCCCCATGGATTTGTGCATGCTCAGATTCCTTAGGTGCCATCAAGCAAACAGAACAGAGATGCACAGCAGCACGGGGCTCTATCTCCTTCTCACATAGTCAAGTCATAATGCATTAAAATTATCTTTCATGGAATCAAAAAACTGGAAAGGACATAAAATGGTTGCTTAGCCTCTTTTTTTTTTTCTGCTAAAAACCGAAAAAAAATCAGCAGTATCTACATGATTGTTGTGGTGGATGTTTTCTACTCAATTCCCAAACATTTCCATAATAGTGCCTCCAAACCTTCTCAGACACATTATTTCAGAGTTTTAATATCTTGCCATTATTTTTTCCAATGACAGCAGAAAAGAATCTGTCCTGGGACAGAGCTACAAAGAATTTCAGTTGATACATTATTTCATTTTTCCAGTGAGCATTAGTTCTCTTGGGCTATATATTTCCAGTTAACGTTGCAATCATCAGAACTGCATTTACAAAATTTTCTTTAGCATGCATATGGTGCTGATACAAAAAACAACATCAAAAGCTTTGCTGAAGACAAATATACAACTCTAATACATTGCTTTCTTTTTGTCTGTAAGGCTTGTTACATTATCCTACAAAGAATTAAACTTGTTTGACATGATTTGCTTTTGATTAATCCATGTTGGCTGTTACTTACTGCAGGTCTAAAGCGTACTGACTAAAAGGCTGTGACTTGTGAAATCAGAAGAGAGCTTGTCATAAGATGACATTACTTGATATATCCTTTTTTTCCTTATAGTAAGGCTTAGAAAATGTTATCCATTCCAGGGATTTTGTGATTAAAAAAATGTCATCTGACAATATTGTTTTATTAACTAGATTTCTTCTATTGGACTGATATAAATGAACACAGAATAATTTTTAATTATTTGGAAATCTGAATGACACTTTTTTTAATCTGAGTGATAATCTGAAATGGCGATAGTAGCATGACTAAAATGGCAGGAACTAGCATTCAGTGAATGGGCAGTTGTGAAGTTACTCATATACAATAATGTAAGTGACTTAGCTGATTAAAAAATATATGGACCTTGCTGCTTAAAAAAAAGTAATTCAATTATTTAAAAGTATAACTATTCATTTCCTTTGATTGGTCACAAACCACAAATTTAATAAAGTCATGTTCTTGGTTTCATGGTCTCACTACGTCAATGTGTGAATAACCAAGAGACTATTCTGCATGAAAGAATGCATTCATTCATTTTTTTCTTCTCATAAACACATCTGTTCTCTATACACTGTGTATCAACTGAGAAGGAACTATTTGATCTAAAGAAGAAAAACTTGTAGGATGAAATTAAAGGATAGATATACAATACACATACACAAAAAGTTAGATAAAGTCTGTCAAGGAAATGGCAAAGACAAGATTGTTTATGCAATTTTATCTGTGTGAGCACAGGAGAAAAGTTTAAAACATTAGCAGGGCATTTTGGATAAGTAATATCTATATGTAAGAGCCTGAGGCTATCAAACTTGGTTGGTATCACTCCCTTTTAATTAAAAAACAAAATAAAGGCTTTCATGGTGTTAGGTGTGCTAAAATGGTTGCATACCAAAGACCATGCATTTGGAAATTATGATCCAAGTTTAATTTCTTCTTCTTCCCAGGCCCAAGCTATTTCTTCTGGGAAAATACCACAAAAGTGTTTGAAAAGGGAAAAGCTAAAAGTATGGTTTCAAACTTTGGTTAGAGTCCAGAAGACTAGATAGAAACATTGTTGCTGCTCAGTGGATTAGCAGTTTATCAGAAGATTACCAGTATTTGCCTCCATGAAGTGAATCCCCATGCTGCTGCTGGTCAATATTGCATTTATGTCAGTCACCATTACACAAACTTGACTGAACCTGACCTTGATGTAGTTCAGAATTTAGTCTCCTGACAGAGGCAAGAAATTACCTTATTCCTTAGAAGGCAATGTTTTTCTGATCTGCAAGATCTGTAGATCCAGATGACCAGTTTTCCACCTTTCCTAGTCCACATCAATCAGTTTGAAAAAGACATTTGAGATCATCAAGTTCAACCTATCACCCAACACCATCTGATCAACTAAATCACATCACCAAGAGTCGCATCCAGTCTCTTTTTAAACACTTCTGAGATATGAAGTCACAGAATCACAGAATCACAGAATTAACCAGGTTGGAAAAGAGCTTCAAGATCATCGAGTCCAAGTCATTACCCAACACCTTCTAATTAACTACACCATGGTACTAAATCCCTCATCCAGCCTCCTTTTAAACACCTCCATGGATGGTGACTCCACTACCTCCCTGAGCAGCCCATTCCAATGGGCAATCACTCTTTCTGTGAAGAACTTCCTCCTAATGTCCAGCCCAAACGTCCCCTGGCACAGCTTGAGACTCCGTTCCCTTGTTCTGTCACTGGTTGCCTGGGAGAAGAGACTGATACCTGCCTGGTTACAGTCTCTTTTCAGGTAATTGTAGACAGCAATGAGGTCACCCCTGAGCCTACTCTTCTCCAGGCTAAACAACCCCAGCTCCCCCAGACACTTCTCACAGGGCTTGTGCTCCAGCCCCCTCACCAGCCTTGGTGCCCTTCTCTAGACATGTTCAAGCACCTCAACATTGTTCTTAAATTGATACTGGATACAGTACTCAAGGTGTGGCCTAACCAGTGCTGAGTACAGGGGCAGAAGCACTTCCCTGGTCCTGCTGGCCACACTATTCCTGATACAGGCTAGGATGCCGTTGGCCTTCTTGGCCACCTGGGCACATTGCTGGCTCATGCATGCCAACCATCCTCACTTCTTTCCAGCCACTCTGTCCCCAGCCTGTAGTGCTGCATGGGGTTGTTGTGGCCAAAGTGCAGAACCTGGCACTTGGACTTGTTAAAACTCATGGCATTGGACTGTGCCCATCTATCCAGCCTGTCCAGGTCTCTCTGCAGAACCCTCCTTTCCTCTAACAGATCGACACATGCTCCCAACTTGGTGTTGCCTGCAAACTTACTGATGGTGGACTCAACGCCCTGGTCCAGATTATCAATGAAGATATTAAACAGGACTGGGCTCAGCACTGATCCCTGAGGCACACCACTAGTGACTGGGTGCCAACTGGAATTGGCATCTTTTAATGGGAGATTTTTCACTAGCTAATATAAGGTACTTGACTAGAGTGAAAAATATGAACAAAGGTTTAAATTGAGAGAGGGTAGGTTCAGATTAGATATAAGGAAGAAATTCCTTACTCTGAAGATGCTGAGATGCTGGAGCATACCGCTCAAAGAACTTGTTGATGGTCCATTCATAAAAGTGTTCAAGGTCATATTAGATGGGCCTTTGTGAAATTTGACCTAGTGAAATGTATCCCTTCTAATATCAGGAGAGTTGAACTAGGTGAACTTGAGTGTCCTTTTGAACCCAAAGTGTTCTATGATTCTATTCAAATCGATATCACGAGTCAAGTAAATGAAGGCTACCTGGTATTGTGGAGGTAAGGATAAAGAGAAATAGGAGCTGTTAGCAAAGAACGAAGAGACAAATGGTCTGACTTCACCTCCTTACTGCATGAGAACTTGTGAGTCTGAATGATGGAAAAGAAATACATCCACTTTTGGCTTAGACTCTGTGAAATCCTGAATGGAACTGATTTGTGTTTCCACATTCACTTTAACATCTTGCTTTGATCAATTTCAATGTCCTGCTCTGTCCTCTTCATCTCCGAATAACATTCCACATGCTTAACTAAACTCATGGATTCTTGGCTCCATCTAAATATCTGTAGATCACATGTTGAACCCAAGCATGCTGTTAATTTCTAAAGAATGATTGAAACAAGGGTCTGTGAAAAAGACCAAAAAAAAAAAAAAAAAAAAAAAAAAAAAAGTTGTCTAAAGTTAAATAGAAGTCTCTTTTGTTGGATGCTGAGCGTTGAGGATCCAGTGAACAATTGCAATGCCTTTTGGTTAAGCAGAGAGGTAAGTGGGAACCTCTGGGCACACTGCAAGTTGCTGCTCTTGTTCCACTGGCTTCCAGAACAGCAGGAGGTTGATCTGAGAGCAAAGCATACAGAATACTAATGAAGAATATTCATTTGACTTTTTAAATCAGATTAGTTAACTATACTTATGGCTGAGTTCATGTCTCACGAGCATTTTAATAAGTTTACTCAAAAGAACTTTATTGAAATAGAGAATTGTGCTTGACTGCTTCAGGAATGGTCTCAGAAAATGAGTTAATCTTAAGTGTTTAAAGCAGAATACGGAACAAAATACCATATTCTTACATACTGAAGAAAAACTTATTGAATACTAAATAAAATTGGTCAAAATAAATATTTTACAATAAATAAGATCAAGATAGTTTAAAATTTAGTCATAGGCAATTTTGGGATAGAATTACTGGCTATTTGTTCAATATTTATTTATTTTCTTATTGTAACAAAATCCCTCAAAAAAACAAACCCTGTAATTTTAAGGAAATAATTTGGTGTGAGGTGGCAGGCTTGAGATCTGTTTGCTTTTAAGGTCTTTTTGTTTTGAATTTGGGGGTTTTGTTGGTTTTTTATTTTCCAGTGTAAAACCTCCTATATTATTTATTTAAAAAGTTTAAAATGTTAACAAGATGAGTATCATTGACATTTCATATATTGTATCTACTCATTAAAGTAGTTTTACTGTCAGTGGATTAATTCAATATGGAGCTGTAGCAATCGTTGAATTCTACATGAATTTTACAAATGAATGATGGAGATCTACAAAACAAAATGTGAGGGTTTCTTTACATTCCTCATTTTTACCTTAGTATTCATTAAATGTAGGGAAATGCTGTTCATTGTGAAATTTAAGTTTTACATCTTTCAAAATAAAATTCTTCATAAAATCTTACATAGATTCCTTTACTCTTTTATACATTTATCAGGTTTAAAATAATTAAATAAACATCTTCATCTGCATTGTTAGCTTGCATATCAAGACTCAGTCTGTTTATCTTTCAAAGTATTGAAATCATAAACCAGAAAGGAGGTCATAATATGAGTTATGAATCTATAATTCACAACTTTATTAAAGTTCTAGTAACAGTGTTTGCATTGTAATTAAAAATTATTCAAGCAAAAAGGAGGGGAAAAAAAAAAGAAGGAAAAGGAAACTAAAGACAGGAAACTATCTGAAACTGGGCTTTTCTACAGTGATAACTCGAGCTTGGGGAGCTATTGTTTTAACTAATATATGGAACAACAGAAATTAGTCCAGAATCCATACCGGAGTAGACAATTGCAGAGATAATGTATTTTATATCTCTTTCAGGCTCAAATATTCAGTTAAGTGAAAGAGGCTAAGATTTCTATCTGTTAATAAAGATAGGGAGAAAAAAATAATTTAATCATTTGCATTGTTTGCTGGGCAGGCTTTCTCAGGAAAAGAGAAAGGTTCTCAAAAGTGAAGTTACCATGGAGACATAAAGAAAAGTAATTATTACTTGAGGGGAAGAACTAAAATCTGTGCTGTTCAATTAAATTAACTCATATAAGAGTTAATAGGAGTTCTTCCTTCAAAAATCTCAGTATGATCAGTTCTAAACTATAGGTGAGAAAGCAGATATCTAACAATTTTCATACTTCTCGGTTTTTCTATGAAGAAGAAATTTACTAGACTGTGCTGGTTTGAGGCTAATTGGAATATTTTACTGAGAGAAATTAAATCCTTGGCTGTGAGAAGAAAGAAAAAACAAAAAAACAACAGTAACCTATATCACTCATTATTCTGCTGAGAAACACCAACAGTCAAAATATAGATAAGACACTCACTTCTCACACACTTCTCAGTTCTCAGTTCTCCTTCTCTCTGGCAGTCCGTGTGGTTGCATCTGCCTTAACTGTAATCCGACCTAACCCTTTTTTTCCCTTAACCTCCTTGTCATTTTTTTGACATCTCACCTCAGATCTCTCCAGATTTATCATGTGAGATATATAGGGATTGATATGGTTATTTCTGAAGGGAGGGAAAGAGGGGGAAGGAGGGGGAGGGTGTTTGAGTTGGGAGCCTCCTGACAGTCTG
>WBNM01004799.1:0-123635 GCA_013399055.1 Ramphastos sulfuratus
AGTGAAACTGATACCAATGCCAATAAAAAGTGTACAAAGTTATACTCTGCCTAGCAAATGTATGGCAGTCCCAATAAACAAGAAAGCAATCCTCAAGAGCATAATGAAGAGCAAGCCCCTCCAGAGATGGGAGGAGAAGGAGGAGTCCCTATCCTCAGTAAATTTCCTCATCTACACTGCTCATGACTTCTATGTTCTGGAATGCATCCTGCAGCTGTAATGTAGCAGCCTGCAGCCCGTAGCTTGCCTATGATTCTCTCCCAGAGAAAACAGGACATGGTGTCAGGCAGAAGCAGGGAATAGTCAGCTGGTGAGTGGTCTACTGACATAAACGGGACCCAACCAGGCACCTGCCCCAAACCCACACCCTGAGAACCCATCCATCTGAACTTCATCTCCTCACCACATGCTACACTGCTGGTAGAAAGCTACTTTAAGCTTGACACTACATAAAAGTCTCCTGGATAGCATCTGTAATTGAATACATTTAGAGGCACTAATTTGTATGTAGAAAAGCTGGATAACTGAGGAGTGGTGGCTTTGCTTGCCATCATGGTTTCTTGCTGCAGTAATGCTGTGACCTCCCACTGAGGGAGGTTTGCCTGCTCCACAAAGTTTCTACCTCCTTGGCTGAGCTAGCTTTGAACCAGCAATGACAATACACGTGGCTGTTTTTAAGGCAAATCAAGTACCTATAGTTTAGGGCTTTTGTACTCTCTTGCATAGCTTAATTAGCTATGTCATTTCCTGTAGATCTCCCTGTACTTGTGGGAGCTCAGGAGAATGGCAATTTCTGATGAAAGCCAAGGGTAGGGGGGGAGAGGAAGGAAGATACAGAGGAACACACAGAGCCATCTCTCTGAAAGTGATTTAATGAGGAGATGGCAGTGAGTTAGTGCTGGCCACGGGGACGGTCTGCGGCAGCTTCCTAAGGCAGTAATGACTCATTTCATGTTTGACTTTGGGAAGGTTCCCGTGTTGCAGAGGAAGAAACCTCATACACAGTGAAGTGAACCAGCAGAGTCTACACTACCAGTGCCTTCATATTTAAAGAAAAAGGACCTACACAATACTGTAACAGTGCCCAGGACATCTGAGCAGCTGTTGATGTGCTAAAATTAACTGTGTTTGAAGACCACATACTCTAGGAAGCGGTGCACGCGCAGACCAGATCTACGTGCTGAGTCTAGCTTATAGCAAAGGACAACAAGGGAAAAGAAGTTAAAACAGAGATGCAGTCACACGAGGAAGGACATCCAGACCACAGGGCCTCTGAGATGTACTGTTCCCATGGTGAAATCAGCCTAAACAGATCCCCTTCCCCTGGACCAGTATTTCTCACAGAAATCCCTTTTCTAGCCTCATGCCCTGCCACAGGCAACCAGACTTACGCTGACCCATGGCATGTCTGTATCACTCTAAAGGCTTTTCTCCTGACCCCATCTCCTCACACTAGCTGCAAAGAACCCCTGGCAGAGCTGTAGCTCCAGCTGTTGCAGGGGAAGGGGCTACAACTGCAGAATTCAAGGCTGTGAGTTCAGATTTTCAACACCCCTGAGCATGGCAGCACTCATGGACCTGGGCTGCTTTCTCAGCTGGCTTCCAGTTGTGTGTTGAGTGGGTTTATTCAGAAAACATTCCTCCCCCGCAAAATGAGAAATTCTGAAGCTCACATCTACATCAGTATTACAAAAACCTTTATAGCATTATATATAGAAAGATAGAAATTGCTTCCTGCAACACTTCACTCCCATGAGGTAGATAAAACTGTTTTCACCCATGAGAAGCTATGAAAAGGAAGGTGGAAAGAATTAAAATGATCCAAAATTCAACATAACAGCAGAGTTTTGACTGCAATCCAGGCCCCCGTGACTTGCTGCTCAGCTTTAACCTCTGTAGAGAGGCTTTCTCCCACAGCATCCTTGGCCCCTGCTACAGCAGCGGCCAGCTGAGTCACAATTCATATTTTAAGCAGTTCTTGCTGGAGCAATTATGTATTTTACATGACTGGTTTGTATCTATGTGCACAATGGAGGTACGGTTCCCTTAACTGCCACCGTTTGCACCGTCCCAGGCATCATTTAAAACCGCTGCGGAAAACATCTAAAAGAGGAGTTAGGAAAGGTGAGCATCTGCATGTTTGTGAATGACAGCGCCAGCTGGTAGAGCTGTGCTTGTCCCCGAGCATTGTTTATAAGTCACTTGCAGGATGAAAACAAAACTGCAGTTGTGGCCACAGATGTGAGCAGCCTGTAGCAAATCCCAAGCTGGCTTAGGCAGGAAGGCTGAGCTACAGCTACAATCTTCTTCAAGCTTCCAGCTCATGCAGCCCACACACGTTCTGCCCAAGTGCTTGTGGGACATCGCAGGACTCCACAAGGCTGCCTTCGTTTTGCTAAGCTAGTGCCTATACCTGTGTTGTGTGTGTGTATATGCATACATGATGTGTCCTGGGGCCTCTCTAGCAAACCAGGAACTGCTCTGTGCAACAACCCACAAGGCTGAATCATTGCTCAGCCTGTCTGAGTGCTTTCTGTGGATGGGCGAGCCTGAACACACTGCTCAGTTCATGCTTTGCATGGTGACTGCAAACTCCCTCCCTGCTTCTTCTGTCCCCCCACTCCCGATCATGAAAGCGTCTCAGACAGTGACACATCAGTGCTAGAAGCAGCTTCCTGGAGCGCAGACAGGGATCTAAGGACCTCAGGTATTTGGGTACTTAGTTGGTACATAGCTGGCACTCGGTCATCTTCAAACAACAGCACTCACGCTCCCAGTGCCTTTGGGAGGGGCCAGGCTGTGAGCAGCCCACATATCTAAGGGAGGGCAGAGCAATGCTGGGGGTGTGGATGAGAGTGGTGGGCAGCTTTTTCACCTTCCTTCAAGGCACTCTTTATATAGCTGGTTACATAAAGCTGTGCAATTTGGCTCCTGTTGAGAAAGGCAGGCGTAGGAGTGCTGTACAGCAAACCCGACTGTAAAAGTCATCTGTGTGCTTCGGGTTTTTTTCCTGTCATTCACCACTAATCTCTAGAACACTGCTAAATATTAAATAAAGCAGAGCATAACGAAGCAGTAAGTCATGTCATGCCTCTAAACCCCAAGCTGGCAGCTGCGGATGGCCCTCGGTGTGGTTTTCCAGTTGTGCCTGATTCAAGACTTCAGGGCAGTACCCCAGTGCCCAGCCCCTTCTCGCAGCAGGGAGACGAGGGTCAGCGAGAGGTGATGGGGAGCTCACAGGGGCCTGTCTGCTTCCCCTCCACCGACTGTCTTATATAATGTTTACGTTCTTAGTTTTATCCATCTCAGCAAGCCTATGAGTGAAGTAGACATCACCATCGTTTTCCCTTCACAGCCTGTAATATAATTTTCTCCATTAAAATATTCCAGTTAGCTCAAAGCAGCACAATCTCCTGCCTGCATTTTCTGGCATCCACCTTGGATGGAGCATATAAGGTTGCAGAAGATTCAGGAGGGCACAAGCCTCAAAGATTTCTTCCCACAGCAGGAGCAAAGGAGCTACCGAACTCCTAGAAAGTAAATGGTTTGCCTCTCCAAGCCACCTTCGGGCCTGCCATGCCAGCAGGAGGGATGTGGCTGGGGTCACTCAAACCCTCATCAGCCTACATTTCAAGCCACTGCAGCAGAGATAGGTGTTTGGGTTGGAGAAGTTAGTCAAGCAGTTTCAAAAACCACATGTAGAAAGAGCAACTTTTCCATAGCTGGCATTGCAGAGGAGCAGAGACAGAGTACCCTTAAAGCAAGGCTGAACCTGCAATTTTGTATGAAAACGAGAACGCACTATGAGCTACACAAACCATTACAGTGAAGAGTGGCCTGAACGGTTCCTCAGGGTGATCTTTGCTAAGTCAGAATTGTACTCAAAACTAATTTGCACTTTTGAGCAGTTCACCTCTGCTTTACTTCAACACAGTGGAATTACTGGGAAAAGGCCAAGAAATTATATTGGAGTTGCTCACTTCATCTCTTCCAGAGAGATGAAGGGAGTCTTTCTTTCCACATACACACCCCCATGCCCTTTCTCCAGGATATTTCCCTTCTTTTTCTTGCTTTTTGTTCTTTTCTTACTTGATTCTCTGACCATAGAATAGCTGACAGTCAAAGAAAATTATCGGTTGGTTCGGCACCTTCCTTTTGATGTATGAATGAATATCACAAAACAATGCCAAACAAACCTGAAACAACAATCAAAATGATCCATCCCTGCTTTGGTCCATGGAGGAAAGGACACAGGCTGAAACAAATGCTGCGGAGCTGATGTGGAAAAAGGACTCCTAGAAAACCACTCTAAGGCCATGTCAGTAGTCAGGCAGATACTCTACGGCTCTGGAGTAGACCCAGCTGCCCTGGTACCTCAGCATCTCAGGGATGTGGGGCAAAGGGCAGCAATGCACCATGCATGAACCAGCAGGCAATGCTGCCTGTGCTGGGGATATGGACTTTCTCAGGAGTTTTCACTGAGAGGTGTGGGAGGCTCACCAGCACTGGCAGTTCTCGTGGTTTGAGGGGCTCCAGGTTATCTCAGATTTCCCAAGAAAACTGCAGAGACCAAGATCCATCCCAGGGGCCGAACTGATTGCCCCCAGGTATTGTTATTCTGTTAGTCAATCCTATACTCCTGCAAACACTTTGGAAGCAAGCAGCAAGGTCAGTTCGTTCTCTTTTCTCCCTTTTACTTTCAGCTCTCCAGAAGGATGCTGGTCAGGGTAACTGTGTAAGCACAGCCTGCGGGCCATGGGCCACAGTGAGTCCGTTCCGCTTGAGGCCTAGCTGGGAGACAGTAGGGCATGGGAAAAAACGAGCACTAAGGTTTGGTAGTTTTGGTTTGCTTGGGGGAAAGGCTTTGGGGGAATTCTTATGTGTCCTGTATCTGTCTCAGGTGTTAAGGATTCACGTATGCCGTATCTTCGCTTACACGTTTTTAAATACAACCTTTCTGTGCTTTCTTCTCCCATTCGGCGAGAGCGTTGTTATTTTACTGCCCTTTTTCCTTAGAAAGAGAGCAGGTTAAGACAGCCTCAGGCTATCGCCCAGCACGACTCCAAGTACCTTATTTCAGGCTGCAGCTCCCTCGGGGAATCGCCAGGCTCCGGACGCCGAGGGACTGCTGCTCTGCCCCCTGCTCCTCCTCGCTGCTTTCCCCGCAAGACTGCTGGGCTGGGGGCGGCATTCCCGCCTGAAGGGAGGCAAGGAGGGAAGGGTTACGTTTTTTAAAGCGGGGTCAGCTCCCTGGCAAGTTCGGGCCCAGCCTCTCCCCGGGGGGTTAACAGGGCCCACCGCTGGCCCCGCTGCGTGAGCGCTGCCACGGGCTCTGGAGGGAGAGGCACTAAAATGGCATCACTGAGAAAAACACCGAACCTCGGCAGCCGGCTCGGAGAGAGAAGAACGCCAGACGGGAGGCTAAGCGCCAGCGCTCCGCAGCCACGGGCATTGTCTCGCCTTGGCAGAGCCCTAAAGGCGCTGGGCCCGGTGGGCACCCCCAGGGCCGCCCCGCGCTCGCTGCTCAGCGCCCGGCAGGACAGGACCGGGGCGGGGCCCGCGCGCTCCCTCACCGCCGGGCAGCGGCCCCGGGCGGGCTCCCCGCGCCCCCTGGCGGCCGCCTGCGGCTCGGAGCCACACACAGCTCCTGCCTGAGACCCTTTCTCAACCTGCAGAAGCCCCCCGAAGGCGCTGAAAGGACCAACACTGTTCAAACGCCTTTCGGTCCAAAGCGGCTGTTGCTGGCAGTCACGGCAAGACTTGGTGCTCTTTCTGCTCGTGCAGCAAAGCCCAGAAGGCTGAACTGCCAGGGAGAACTTAGAGCAAGCCTCTTGCAGAAGCAGTTTTAAGAGCTGGAGCTTGCCTCTTGAGCAACTTTCGGTACGCTGCTAGCACTGCTGGGACAATGCCTTCTGCACCATTATCTAGGAAATAGCTCCAAATCGCTTTCTGATGAGAGAAAAAAAATCCATTTAAGCCGATCCAACCGAAAGGGATAAACTCCCTTAACAAAGCTTCAAGACTGGAACTGTTCTGCAGGACAATTATTTTTTTCTAAAGTATGGTTAGAAACAATACAAGATCATCACTGGCATTACAAGGAAGCCATGTGGTAGAGACTACGTCCACAGACTACCTGACTTTTTAAGCAAAGGTTGTGTTTCCAGAGATGGACACAGGTGGATAGGCAAGTTTGGGGCACGTGAAGTGGATTCCTTGCAGGCAAAACAAGAGCAGTATGCAGACTCCACAAACCAGGGCTCTGTGTTCCCCCATTCTTACCAGTTACTGACCTTAAGCTGAGAACAATGGCAAGAAGCAGTACAGCTGTAGCACAGCAGTTGCAGCACCTCCTTTGCAAGTGCTAGACCCTGGTGAAAGTGCTAGCCATGTCTTCATTTTATGTTTTAAAAGCAAAAGATTTTTTTTTTTTTTGTGAGACTCCTCAGCTTCTACAAAAAAGGCTTGTTTTTTCGTAAAGAAGAGTTGTTATATCTGTGCTGTGCTTCCATTCACAAAGGGTTGTCATCCTGTCTTGCACAGGCAAACTGGAGCAAGTTCCAGGACACAGGTAATGTTTTGTTTCTATTTAAAGATAAGAAGTTTCCTTGCTTCTTAATTTGAAACAGCTGCTGCTGATCAATCCCCATCATCCTCACACTTGAAAAAAATCAGTTCTGAGAGAGGAGGTTGTGTTCCTCTGTGTTAGGGTGAAGAAACCTGAGGCAGAGCAAAGACAGCAGCTGAGTATGTTTCAGGTAGGACTGCTGCATCAGCAAATGCTTCGTCTAAGTGCAGCATTCGTCAAGACTTTACACAAAGCTGCACTCAGCTATTGGATCAAGGACAGAGTTACCAACCACTGATTAAAGCACACCAGGTAAGGTGTTTCCCAGCGAAGGGCGAAGAATGGGAAAGGGCTGAGCACAAAGACAGTACCATAGTGTTCTGGGCTTTGAAAAGACACGTGGAGAGAAGGCTACCATCAGCACAGAAAATGGTGGAACAGGCAGCAGAAAAATGTCAGGTGTAGGGGATAGGGCAAACAGCAAAAGCAAGACTGTGGGTATGATGCTGGCAGTAAAATAGCAGTAGTTGAGGTTTTCCTTCCTAGCATCACAGCTACAGAAGAAATTCCAGAGAATCCTTTGTTACAGGGTGATTTAAGTAAACTTTAAAAAAAAAGAGAATTAGTGCAACAGGTAAGAGAACATAACAGTGCAATAAATGACAACAAGTGAAAAAAAGGATTTTATTTCTCAGTGTTTCTCCACTGTCAATACTGTCCTTTGATGCAACACGTTGCAAAAAACTCTCTGCCTTTTCCATTTTCAACAGCTACAATATGCACAGGCTGTTTCCAGTAACACACGCAGACACATACACACTCACAGACACGCAGTACATATATCCCTATCCCTGGCAAGGAATTCATTTGCTGGTAGAGGCAATATAGATTTCCATTGTCCATTAAAAATGAAAGCCATCCTCTCCTTTATGCTTTACTGCCCTCCCTCTCCATTTCCTAACCATCAGCTTCTTGTCAAGCTTTTGGGGGCGTCTGTGTAACAACAGGTGCAGCTATTTAACTGCCGTCCTTCAGGTGTGGACTGTGTACTGGGATTATCTATTCAAACTGTACATAGCAGAAGTCCTAAAAACATTGCTCGTATTCAGATGTCTTTGACCAAGTGATGTATGTATACTCCCAAATCTTTTGGAGCAGCCATCTTCATCACCTTTTTGGAAATGTATCATGCTGAGGTGAAACAAGCCACATGCTTTACTTCCCACCATGGTGTTACGTACCCAAGTTTTTACTAAGGCACCAGCAACCACCAGTGTCACTTCTGAAAGAGTCTGGCGCCGCTTCACGGGCTGCATTAGATTATCAAAGAGGAAGCCAGACAAGAAAAGAGTAGATGCCTATATAATAGGTATAAAATTCCTTAATAAAGTACATAAAACCTGTGGTGGTATAACCCCAAATCCAATGAAAAGTCGAGTAATATTTGAGTAGTATTATTGTTCATGGCAAGAAACGCAATCTATCCTGCTCCACGTGGCAAATGGAGTGTGCTGCAACCGAGAAAGATCTTTGAAGCAGTCTATCTACACTCCTCAGTTGTATGGTGCTGTGTGCATTCTCAGAGAAACAAGCTGGAGTTGAATGCAGCTCTAAGGGATCTCCTTCCTCCTTATCCCTCACCCCCCACTCCAGACCGAGCTCCGCAGCTACTTGTCCAAGAGCACAGACCCATGACACAAGTCTTCCACCTTTGCTCTCACCAGTCACCTCAGCTTCTCAGCAGAGCTCTTCATTCCAGAGAGCTGCAAACGTGGGTAAGGACTGCCTGGTGATAACTACACAGCTGACCAGAAAACAGAGACTGCCACTCAGAAACATGCCAGGAGATGTGGCTGTAGGACCAACAAGGAATTGCCTTAAAAATTAACCATCACTACCCTTCCCTCTGCTGTCATTCTAACTCTGAAAGCACTTCATAAGGGCTGCATTGCGCGAGAGAGCTCATCATGAGTACCGCACAGTGCAAGCGGCACAGAAACAGGCTGGGTGTCAGCACTGCTGTCCCATAGGCATTTCAGGTTTTTGTTTGTTTAATCAGAACATTTAAGAAAATTTCATAGGGAGGAAAAATGGGAAGAAGTTTAAAAACGAAAAAAGTAGCAACTATTTTTATGAATCAACATTATCTGATTAGCAGGGTTTTCAAGCACTCCTTTGTAATTGAGTTTCTGCTGTAGGGAGCAGTTAAGTCCATATGCATCTATGCAGAGATACCACCCACAAAGAAATAAATAGATGGGGAAATACCTGGAAGCTAAAACAATGTGATTCAGCTGGAATGTTTTCATGGCAAGAGACTCCTACACAATGCATGTGGAGAGTTACAGCGTTCATCTGCAGCAGGTTCTCATGACGGTTTTAAAAAGAAAACAACAAGTAATTCTGCTCTATGCTGAGCTCAATCTGGACTCACATGACTGATTGGAAAATACTCATCTTCTACATACCCACAACAGGAGGAAAACATTATACATCAAGACAAAGGCCAAAGAATAGAAAAGATGAAATGATCTCCGCCTGGAAAAGAGGATTCCATGGACAGATCAATCCTGTGAGGAGTCAGGAGAAAATGAACAGGGTTTTGTCACCTGCACCGTGGAAACCAGACAAACTTGGCAAAAGCCAATGTAAGATCATACATAAGACTTCCAAATGCTGGAAAAGCTTTTTTAACAGCTACTTTTTCAAAGCCTTGTTGAGGTGTGAAAATGTCAACTAAGGTGGCTTCTGTTGAGCAGATCTGGAACAGGTACAAGCACTATGTCAATGGCTTCCCAGCAAGTGTTTGCTGACTATCTGAAGGAAGGTATTAACTTGGTAACTGGCCACATTAAAATTCATCTCCTAAAGGCAACACAGCAAAAGCTTTAAGATAAAAAAAAAAACAAACCCACAAAAACCAAAAATCCAAAACAAAAAACTATCAATTCTCCTTGCTTCTTTTAAAAGAAAAAGCCTTTCTTCTCCATCTGCTGTCTGCTAGTCTAATTCCAGGCAGTTACTTATTTTCTAGAGCTTCCTTAACAAGCCAACAATTCCTATCACGTCTAATACCAGCAAGGTACAGTCTCATCTTGCCCTGAAGAAAGCGAAAGAGATTGTTTGGAGCAGGGCTAGCACACTGAAAGTTGCTTCAGTCCAGTGTTTGAAAAACCTATGCATTGTATTTTGGGTTACAGTAGTGTTTTTTACCTCAAGGCAGTATAAAGAAAAAAAAAAATTTTGTACCACTATTATCAAATTGTGCCTATTCTCAAATTCCTTTTTCTGAAATGAAGCAGTATTTCAGCAACACAGGAAACCCAGCAGTTACCTGAAGAGAAAGACACAAAAACCTTAGCTAAAACACTCTCAATTCAAAACTTGCACATCTGCTTTGTTCCTGACAGTGATGCTACCAGACTGTTGAAGGAGGTTTGTTCATCTACTGTACCACATTTTCAAATGTGCAGGAGATTAATTCAACTACACTACAAGCTGCACATCTGGAAGACAATGTGGAACAGCAGCATTATTTCAATGGTGGCAGATACAGAACTGTGCATTGCTATTAGAAGTAAATGGGACTGCAGATGCATGAACCAGTGACATGCAACTGTGAAATGCACAGTACTTGGAGGACGAGTTTGCATAGTGCGTGATGTAGCTGAGATGCCAGCAGAATTCACTGTGAATAGTACCTAGAGCTGACTATCTACCAGGCACACCCTTTCACAGCCAGATGGCATACAGTGACTAGACTTGGAATGCCAATACCCCTTAGGTAGCTGTTTCTTCCTCTGTGTTTTGCTTATTTGTTTTCCATCCCATGTAATCTCACTCTTGCATTAGATACATAATGGACAAGCTTTTTCCAGTGTCAGAGAAATAATTACAATAACCTCTGTGATACATGAGGAGTCTCTTCTGGTTTCATTATGTTTAAAGAAGCAAAGGTGACTGGGAAGAAGATGGCTGCTCCCAAAAGCTAGGACCGTGTGCAGTTTCCCCACAGAGTCCTAATGTCATTACAGGTCTGAAACAGGAAACATCACAACAGGTACATGTTTTTTCTTCTGGATTATGAGAAGTGAGTCATAGGAAAGGCAAGTCAAGAACAAACCAGTTTCCCTCTCACACTCCCATGATAGTTCAGAGTTACTTGTTTCCCTGAATACACACTTAAAAAAAATTACAATAAAACCTAGGATATGTAACACATGAATAATTCAACTTCACAGTCATAAATACTCAAATTACACTTACATAGAATATATAACCACAGAAAATAAAATTCAAGTAATAGAAAAGAATGAAGACTAAAGGGAAAGAAAAGGCAAGGTGGTAAAAGTGATACAAGTTGAGGGCTGTGCCTTCTATAAAAGCTTTTGAACAGTTGAAGTCAAGTTTTGCTTAGTTTTGTTTCAGGGCATTTTATTGTTGCTGTTCCTTTTTAGATTGGATGGAATCAAAAACACCTTCAAGCATCCATGATGTAATCACAGCCCTGCACCTCCCCTTACAAAACTCAAACAAGTGTCTCTGCCAGAGAAGAGCTAATGGAACCAGATAGCCAGCTCTGGGTGTAAAGAAGCCAAGTAGCCACGGTTAGCAAAGGGAGGACAGATGAAAAGGCAGCATACTGGAGTCCACTTTAAAGCTAGACGTGTTGTATAGATTTGAGGTACCACTGCCACCACAGTAGAGTCTGATGCAGTACAGGGATACTCAGGTGCTTTCGTAGGTATCTGGTATTTCACCATTTATTGTGAAGAGGATGCAGCAAATGCACTTGTACGAAATACAGAACATAGAACCAAACCCATGGCACAGCCCTTACCATCAACATGTATATGGAGAGGGAGGGGATTAATCCCAAAGGCAATTTAAATAATGGTATTTTATATACTTATATTTATATATATAAATAAATGTTCTCAGCAATCTCAGGGTTGTTTTTAGTGCATTGCTGTAAAAAAATTAGTGCAGTTCTCATTAATGTTTAGCTCATAAGGAATAAGAATCTATACATCTGTTCAGTCTCTTCTTGCCACACCTGAAAAACCCTTACACTGTTTCACCAAACTGAAGGTTTGTAGTCAATTTCTTTAAAAGAAGGTGGATGAACTCCACACACTGTGACAAGACATGACTCTTTTTGGCAAAACAATTAGAAAAATATGAGGTGCTCTGATCTTAGAACTGAAAAGTTTGTTGATTTAAAGCATTACGCAATGCATAAACAAAATTTATAAACAAAAAGATATGTCTCAACAAATCTATCCTTCATGCAAGTGTTTCTTCAGCAGCTAACAACTGAAAAAAATTCATACACTTGTTTAATTGGGAAAAGGGACTTAGACAAATCTGTTTCAAGTCCTTTCCTACAACTGGACTGAAGCTTCGCGTCCTGGGAGCTGCTTCTTCTGGACCCTTCTCTCTTCCGAACCATTGGAGAAAGGAAAGTTTCAGTCACTTTACACTTCAGCCCCAAGTTCAAGGACTCCAGTTTCAACAACAGCAACATATTTATCTTCAATTTGAACCAGCAGGATGGTCTTGTCTATGTGGGACCGACTACTTGGATCTCTGCTGCAAGGCACCCAGCGGTGAATCACCTGGGGAGAGAAAAAAAAAAGTGTAACAAAACAGTTCTGTTGGAAGCTGTGTCAAAGCTGTGGCTCATCATGCAAAACTTAGGTGGCAGAGGAAACGACAGAGCTACACTGACTTAGCCACTGCTTTTTAGTGACAACATACCCACAAATAAGCTACTGATGGAATTCTTGCTGGAGATCTGCAGCTTACCTGAGAAAAAACAGCCTCTGGTCTGAGCTTCAGCAGGAATGAGCAACTCAGCCTGAATCCAAACTAAGCTGTTAATGCATGGTGATTAAGAACTGAAAGTAAGTACACAAATGGATTTGGGATCATTTTGATGCTCTAACTGCAGCAGCCTTAAAATTGCTCAGTGTTGTACAGCACATGAGAGCAAAAACATGTCATTTATCAGGAGTTAGGTGTAAACTACTGTCCCTTGCCCTAGTTTTGTTCCTTATTGTGAATTCAAGGTTGATACTTTAAATATTTTTTCATTTTCCAGTATCTTTAATAATTTGAAGAGAAAGGTTTCAGAATATGCCTCATGCTTCCTTTCATCTACAGATTTTGGGATCCTTGGAAGCAGCAAAGTTCCTACCTATATGGACCATTAGAAGGACCCTTCTCTGCACGGGCCCTTGCATGACCATGTGTCTCTGCCTAGCTGCCTCCATACAAATACACACTTAAACTTCTGCATACCAGAATGGAACTACAAGGATGCTCCACTAACATGATTTTAACTATTGCCAGCTTCACAGAAACAGAATTATCACAAATTTGCCAGTTGGAGGAAAAGAACCCTAATTTCAAGACAATGTAAGGTAAAAAGCAAGTAAAATCTGATGTTTACAAAACTCAGGACAGCAGTTTCCAAGAATCTTGTATATAGAGATAGGGAAAAAAAGGGCAGAAACCCACAAGTAATCTACATCTTCCAAAAATCAAATCCACGGTATCTCCTTAATCCTCACAATATCCAGTTGCCAATTTGTGTAACACTTGGGTGAAGGAGATTCATCTTTGTCCACTGGATGAAACCTACACTGCATTCATTTGAAACAGGGCAGTCTGGCATCTTGATGGTTCTTTCCTATACCGTGCTGTTGCACCCAAGGCAAGAGGCCTGTTTAAGTCTAACAAACATATGTACAAATAAACTTTTTATGCTGCAGTATAAATACGAAGCCAGGAATACTGCAGCCCTAAACACATGAAACATTTCTCAGAAAATTCAAGTACTACATCCGTGTTGTCCAGCTGAGTACTAATGCTGTTGAGATAGCTAAGAGATGGCTCCCCCAAGGCATCAATATCATAGCTCCTTAAAAAAGTGTATGAGTCATATATAGATCAAAACTCACTGGAACCATTCCCCCACACTCAGTTCTGCTATCTCTAACTTAATTGGCATTTATTTGATGACCACAAAATTACTGATAACAGGCAAAGTTTTGTCAATAGATAGTCAAGTAGTAATAAGAATCTCCTGAGGCAAGAAAAGGATTCTTGCACATGCCAGTATCAGGTATCATTGAAAGATAATCCAGAGTACACCTTCATCTTAAAGTTCTGGAAAAAACGACTCCAATACATAGAGAATAGCTAAAACTTCATTTCCTTGAGAAAACTTATATATAATACACAAAAACATTATAAATTTTATCACATACTCAGCAAAATAAAAAACAAAGTCAGGAAAAATACCCCTTTTTGCCCATCTAATAGAAAAGTTATGAACAACGGAGCACTGAACTGGATATTGACAGCACTCACACAAGGCTTTCACTAGTAAACTGCTTGGTAAGCAGCATTTTAGCAGGCAAGAATCATTTCTGCCTCTTTGTAGAAAGGCCTCCAGCTGCAAGTTTAGAAAAGGAAGACTAAAGAGCCAATGACTTCACTGCTACTAGTACTTTAACCACAGACAGCTGATGCTGGCAGTAGAAATGAATGTTACCAAGTTAAATCCTCCACTCCTAATCACACAAAGGATAATCTGGTGCTTTCCCTCTTTCTTAAGTTAAAAGATGCACTTCTAAAAAAATCTGCCAGTATGCTGCACCAAAAATAGATGAGGAACTTTCAGAACAGTAGCTTTCTTTGACCTTCAAATCCTCTTGTTTTAATCTTTCTGTAACATCCATCACTGTACGTGCCAGCATGCTGCTGTTTGCAAAACATGCTCCTGAACTGAAAAAAAATTATCCAGGCAACAGTACCTGTTTTGAAATGGCCTTTTACATTTCCCACCTTCACAACATTCTTCATCTGCAATAGCTAACAAGGAAATTCCCAAAGTACAACATCTAAACCCCATGTAACTATGAGTGTTCACACCACCATTCTACTCCTAGGTGTTACCTAAAAAGTAAGCCTTCTGCCCAAAGAGCGGTGTCAAGTAAGATACAAATATTCATGAACAGAGTTCATTTACAGGTCCCTTACTTTGCATGCATGTAACACTGAGGTAACTTTGGCATACACTTATTAGCATATTCCCATTTCTTATCTGAAGTGTGCACATCCACAGTGGTATGGATGCAAACTTTCAGACACCAAAATTCAGACCTTGAATCCAATTTATAAGTAACACCTCCAGTCAAGGTAAGCAATCAGTCTTATGAAGTGTCAGAACTGACATACTCCAAAATGTAAACGCAGTTGGACTGATGAATCAATGCAGACACCATGTCAGCAACTCTCTCCTTTTCAGTGATAAATAGTAAAGAGCACATTTATAGACACAAAGGACTACAGAAAAAAATAAAGTCTTGCTAGAACCCAAATAACCTCCAAGACAGACCTGGGATTTTATCCTCCAAAAAAGAACCTGAATTGGAAGGTTAAGGTATGAAGGGAGTAGAGTGCTGGAAGTTTTAGCTGCAGACTTCCTTCATAAGGGAAATGTTAAAACAGCTTCTCAAGAACTGTCCTTCCCAAACACTTGTCACACACCTATTATAAATAAAAAGAAATCTGAAGGCAACCTTACTTGGCTCTATTTCAATCAGAGTAATCCAAGTACTGCTAACAACTCATTTAAGGAGTTGTTTGCAAAGTGACCCTCTGCACTGACAGGGATTGACAGGTTATGGACAGGAAAATGAAGGCTGGATGGATGAGCGCAATGCCTGAGGGCTCCCGAGACGAGCAAGAAAGGTGGCAAGGAAGGAGAGGTGCCTGACAACATCCGAATCAGCATCCTGCAGTTTGTCCTATGGTTGCAGACATATCCCTTCGCTTCGAGTTAGGACTGTAGATCTGCTCTTCCAGCAACAGTGACTTGGAGGACAGGTGCTGATCTAACTTACTAATTCATGTATGTTTGGCCTTCACATCTGGGCAGACTGCCACAGAATCAAGACACTGCCTGTTTTTAAAATCAGCTTGTTGACTTCTAAGCAAAACTTACATGGCCTTCCATGCCTTCCTGAGGACTCCAGTCTTTCCAGCTGTTTCTTCCAGCTTTTAGCCGTATCACCTCATCTGGCCACTGCAGCTCTTTCCTTTTTGACACGTTGATCCCTTCCAGTACTTGACTGGGATCCATTAACTATAAGTAGGAATTGAGTTTTGACTGTTAGTTCAGCCAAAATTTAAAAGAAACAGTAACCTTTTGCATACTTCCAAAAAACTGACTTTAACCCACAAGTTTATTTCTGACCAACTTCCATGCTGGAAACTCAAGCTCAGGAAAAAGCCTGAGCATCACAGAATTCAGAAATTCTGCAGCAGCACTTCACTGCTGTCTGAAATGCCAGCTCTGGTTCCCTTTCCCATTCCTTTCAGCTACACTGGCTCATGGCAAAGTCTGAGATGCTGGCACAACATAGGCATTGGCAGCACACAGTTCAGTAGCAGGGAAGAGTTAAGTGATGAAAGCTGTTCAAACTGGCTCATCGCTTCTTACCAAGCACCTTAGGAAACATGGTCTTGGGGAATTTGCTGTTAGGCTAAAGAACTATTTATGTACTATCATGGTTAGCTGAGACCTGCTCCTTGTTTTGAAGTAACCTGGCCCTTCCACAGGGGTAGCAGGAGAAAACTCCTAGAAACTTCTTCCTCTTTAAGGACAGATAACATTCATCATCCAAGGGCACAGATCAACTTAGCCTGCATCCTCCGTACACAGAGGAAATTCAGTAGTTTCTTGCATGCAAGCCACAAAGCACAGATCTGCAAAATTTAGTTTTACCCACTATGATGCTAAAGTTTACTAAAGATTGCTCTAAAATGAGATTAACAGCCACGAAATCACGTTTATCATGATCTATTCTAAATGCTCTTCTTGGTGTTTCCCACTAATATACTGCCAGAGGCACGTATGTGGGGCTAAAAACTAGAAAAAAACAAGAATTCAAATTTCTGGATTCTCACAAAGTTAGTAAGGCTGCTATGATTAACTTAGTGGTGTAATATCTGCTGCCCAGGAACCCCAAACTTGCAGCAATAACCAAGGCATGAATATATATGAAGATGAATAAATACGTATGCTTTGGGGAGCGTGTTGTTTTCATCTGTTGTTGGGTTTTGATTAGCTGGTTCGGGGTTTGTTGGTTGGTTGGTTTTGGTGGTTCTTTTTCTATTCCCATACTTACGTCCGTGGTTTAAAATAACAAAGCTTAGCTGCTTTCTGCCCTGCAAATGGAACCACTTAGCTTTAAGTGTTAGAATGAATAAAGGCAAACAAAGTATGAAGCGGAACAGAGGTCAGCTGACATTCTCAAAGCTGCACTGCAGCAAACCAGACAAGTAATGTGAAAAACAGGGATGTCTACGCATGCGGGAAGGCTGCTCATCCAGAACACCTTTTCCTCAGATTAGTTCTCCAAATGCAACTGCACAACCGTTGTATACTAAGACATTCTGGGCCGTATGCACCCCTAAAGGTAGCAACTTCAACAACATACAAGGTACCGCTAGCAGAAGCACACGGAAGCACAGGTTAACTTGTTCTTCTGGACTATTCACCTGGATTCTGTAAATAACGTCATCCTTTTTGGCTTGCATTTGATTTGCAGGGCTTGCATTGCCACCTGACTGAGAGTCAGTTGCATTACTCCCTCCTTCTGTCCCTAGAAAGCCCACAAGGGCATGCTGTTTACAGGCTGGGATGCTTTGGCTGGAGCTGCTAGAAGAGGGCAGTCCATGCTGCGCGCTGACCCCAGTCTGGCCAGTAGGTTCCATTTGGTTCACCATGGACAGGCGGGACTGGATGGATGATGGGAGGTTACGGAGGGATATCTGACTGGTGGAAGAGCGCCGACAAGGCACAAAGCCCGTTGTGGATGTGCGGAGAGATGAATGACGACTGCCGTAGCAATAGGATGAATGGCTAGCTACTGAGGCACGGGCAGGGGAATGTCTGACAAGGCTGGACTGCACAGAGTGAGAGCTGTGACTGGTGCCTAAAAGTAAAAGATACAGAATCAGGAGAGTTCAGTAAAGCCTCCCACACCCATTAGACAGCTGACACACAAACGTTTTAGAGCTTAGGTACAAAACTGATGGGTCTCATCAGCAACATCTGAATAGCTGTATTGCAGAAGCTGTGCTGGATTTCATATAGCACAGCAAGTCAATGCATTTCACTTTTGGACCTTGGAATTTCTTATTCCATTCAATCCACAATCCCTGCAAGACAAGTATTTGGAAAATGCTTCAGCCTTGCTTTTCCTGCATTAACCATTTGCTTAATGCCTGAGTTTCCCTTACTCAAGGCATCAAAGACAGAGATGTCCATGTTTCCAAACACCAAATATTCTTAACAAACTTGACTGGACGTTCAAAGATTAAGTCAGAAAATGTTATAGCAATAGCTGTTTTATGAGCACTGGTGTCATAGCTATTCCTCCACTACATACATGTAGTTATCTCTCCACAGCTGACAGACCTAATTATATCATGTAAAAAACCCAAGTCCACTCAGCTACATACACTGATGTTGCTTGTGAGCCAAGGCACTGTTTGGAAAGCTTTATTTTTTAGCTTTATCATTTATCACTCCCTAGCTATAGATCACTACAGACTTTTGGATAGGATCCAGCCAAAACACAGCAGAATTGACTCTGTTTCCATAGTGTAAATAAATGACAAGTGTAGCATTTGCATACAACATGACAGAAGTGAAAAGATCCAATATGTAGAGATGTGTTATAAGAAGTTATTAAATCTATTTTGCCAGCATAACTCTATACCCCTGTTGCTCCAATCTGTTCGGGAACCTCACGTTGCATAGAGCAGCACTGTGGTTTGAGATGGATCCAGCAGCTGTTCATCCTATCTCAAGTCATTTTGGTTTGCTTTTTTTCTATTAGCTTAGGCCCAACCCCAAGAGCTGAAAAAGCCCAGTTCTGGCTACAGGATTATATACGATTGAAGTCTTGTTGAGTTTCAACATTACCCAGAGTGGAGGGATGAGCTGGTGGATGAGCTGCAGGAAGAGCTGTGGGATGAGCTGCAACAGGAGGGTGCTGTACTGCTCCAGGTGCCTGCCCTGTATTTGCATTCCCTCCTCCTTGTGACATGCTGCTCTGAGACTCGTTGATAGTTGCATTGTTACTTGTGCAAGAAGCTCCGCCTCCAGCATCCGAATCTTCTATATTTCCACCGCTATTGCAGCCAGCTCCACAGCCTTTCCTTAGTCTGCAAACACAATGCGATTCGCACATTACATCAGGCCTCCACTCATGGGGATTCTACAGAATGCCTCCTGATGACAAGCTTCACCTGGTATGATCCACAGCATTTCATAAATCAGAGAAAACCCAACCAGTGTTGCCTCAGAACACACTCTGCAAACATAAAAGCTGCTTCCTAGAAGACTGCCTTTCTGTTCATGACAGCTATTCAAGTAGGAGCTATTTTTGATAAGCCAAATGCTCATACAAAATAGCCTTTGGAAAAAGAGAAAAGAAAAATCCAAGTCACCTCTGAATTACAATAGTCACACAATTCTGAAGAGAAGATGCTGGTAGAACATCTTTTGTAACAATGTACCATAGTTCATACTCCTTCGCAGACCAGTCACAAGTACAGTCTTACACTACAAAGTTTCCGTCTATTCAGGTCAGCAAGATGATAATGTTCGTTGGGTTTTTGTTTGGCTTGGGGTGGTTTTCTTTCCAGTGTGTTCAGTTCCCTGTTAGCTTCAGTAACATACGTGGTTGGCTGAAGCACATATTGCAATTGTTTGAATGAGTTCTTGTGCAAATTCTGAACATTCAAACAGGAGGTCGGCCAATTTTTTTTCTACTCTATATAACCACCCAGGCTTTTCACCACACTGTGTGCATTAATAAACTTCTGATGGATACAAGAGCACACAGCATGTTCTTCCTCCTTTCATCTTCTACTTTTGTATTCTTTCCTTTCTGTTACACTCAAAGACACTGAACACTCCTTCCCAACTTATTTGCCCTTGGGATTCAGGATCTTGATGTATACCCAGCTTGGATCCAAATGCTGCTGTTTGTCATACTTTTCCAACTATTATTCTATGCATGTGTTGGCCATGCAGATGGTGACATAAGACAAACAACACTGACTGTAGTACGTCTGGCATATTCTGGGTTGAAGCAACATGTTCTGTTTTGATGTGTAAATGTAAATATGACCACTGGAACAGCTACAAGATGGTTCCAACTATAGGACTAGCTCCTGAAACTGTTAAGAAGTGGTATGTATATTTCTGAATGCCACCCACAGCTTCCACTTGCTTTTGGTGCCACAGTCTTAAGGAGTCAGAAGTGTAGTAGAAGTTCTCATAGCCTAAAGAACACTGCACAGTAGGAGTTTGCACTGGGTTACCGAGGAGTCACATGGAAAGGGGATTCTATTATCATCACTCTAGTTACCCTGTGTATTACAACAAGAACAAGTATTTATAAACATTCATGAAATTATAAACAGCAGCGAGAGTTTGTGTTACTGCACGTGAGCATACTCTAGCAACATCAATGTCAGCACTTGCATGCAAAATATTTGCCAGACTGGAAGCCTATCGCAGTCTTGATTCTGTAAAGATGGTACCGATAAACAGCACAAGTGATGGTACTGAAAAAACAGTACTGAACTTGCAGTCTCTCTCATTATTAGATCTGACATTAGGACTGCAATTGTAGTTGTTGCATGTAGACTCTGCCCTGTTTTATTCTGAGGTCTCAATTAGATAGTTCGTGGTGTATTACATATATGCCTCGAAGATTAATCCTGTACCAAAGCAGCTTCCATATGCTAGACATGGGCCTGAAATCAAGGTTTATTTCTATGCGACTGAGTACTTTAAATTATGCTCTCATGAACACGTATGAAACCAGTTAAGAGTAATAGAGCATGAACATATCCCGGTAGGAACTAATTTTTTCTCAGCTTACCTGTGCCATGTAGAAACAATGAAGTTTCTGATATTCCCTAAGCTGATAGCTCCCCCAAGAATCTCCCTCAGCTGTTCATGACTATCTGAATAGGAAGTAGTTAAGGGTGAGACATAGATCGGGTATCCAATTGGCTGGTCACAAGATGAGTTGATCATGTTCCTCAGAGCTTGTTTTGCATTTTGGATGCTTCCTCTTTCTGGATTACGGTTACGCAGGAAGACAAGCTCCTGCTGCTGTCCTGCCCACAGGCCTCGCACACACTCCTTATTCACCTGCAAAAGCCACGCAGAAAAGCTGCATCAGAAAAGGAAGCCAGAAAAGTCTGGAATGATTGCCTTGCTATTCCCTAGGCCTTCAGGAGCCTATGTCACACTGCACTGCAGAATGCAGGCATTCATATCCCCCAATATGAAGTTATCTGAATACACTCTAAAGAAAAGTGGACTCATGGATGCAGGTTGAAACAGTGAGAAAAGCAAATCTATGCACAGAACTAGAAATAAGAGACTTTAAGTTAAGAAGTGATTTCCTGAATAAACCATTCCATATTATAAAGCGGCAGCAATCCTAGCAATGATAGACACACAACAATGTAGTAATGAATTGAATAGAAGCCATTTAGTATAGTTACTAAAATGCACCACACCATAGTGCCATGTTGGGGATCATGCACAGAGCTTACCTTGATGACCCTGAAGCTCAGATACCGCTTATTCAGCATAATGATCTTATACTCATTGGTGCCATCATCCATCACATGGCGCAGAGCAAGGAGGGAAGGAGAATTGGAAAGCACTGCACTGCGCCAAGCAGGGTCTCCTTCATGTGCTATAACTAGATTTTCTTCATGGGTTGTTATGGCTTCATAAAGGACTGAAGGATCATCATATTCATCTGGAGAAGTGAAGTGATCCTGTTTCCAAGAAGACATGCTTAGTAAAATAGGATTGACGCTTCACATAAACCCCAAACATTTCACATCTCAAAGTCTTGAAAGGTTGTCTCCCAGACATTTTTTAAAGAACAAGCACAAAGAAATAAAATGAATGGGACACACCACCTTGGGCAATCTCTCACCTGGTGTAGCTTAAGTGACATGCGTATTCCAGGAACCACTACTTTCCTCAGCAATTCCATGTCAGCAAAGATCCACTCATCTCTAATTGAAGATATACGGAAGTCACCCTTAAATAGGGCATGCAGGCCATACAAAAAGGATTCCAGATTGCTGTTGAGGGGACAAAAAACAAAGGAGCAAATAAAAAGAATAGCCCAAACACTAACAGAAATACAAACGTATCTTCAAGTATCATCACTTACAAGAGCAGAAAATACTGAGATGTACAAAGGCACACAAATTTTCTCTACAAAGATAACTTCGGGAGTAAGGTAGGGAAAACATAAAAGTAAGGATGTATGTGTAAGCAAAGCTTGGACACTAGATGGCTACGTGACTATGGCCACTGAACAGGTAATGGATAAACCATACATGCAACAGATTGTTTACATAGACTAAAGTCAGCAGAACACCGAAGAATGCCTGACTTCATGTTGAAGATTTTTAAAGAGAAAACATTTCAAGGAACTTAACACTACAGTGGACCAGTTAAGAATGATACACAGCTTCACATGTGGATGGCTTTAGTACAGAATAAAAATCCTGACAGCTTCCTTGGGCTTAAAGGCATTATTTCCTTTTACAAATATAACTGAAGAGCGTAGGGGAAGAAATATGCTCTGATCACTTGGCAACTACTTATCTTCAACACCTTCAGGGGGCAACTGGCTGGTATTTAAAAGAATTAGTCAACAGTTTCCCTGAACTTGAAGCAGAAGAGGTTTTACAGTCAGCACCCAGATGACCAATAGATTTCATGTCACATTATGCTTCTTTTTATTTTCTTTTTCAACCATCCCGCTGTGATTTCTGAAAACATACAACTGCATTTTATGTTTGCTTTCTAAAGTAAGCTGAGGTTATTATTCTGCAAGAAAGAGGTTGCTGTATGAAAAAGTTGAGCTGGAGGAGACTTATACAAAACAACTGCCTGCCATGAAGCCAGCGACAGTGTGAAAGCTGTCATAATGGTCAGATCTAAATTCCATGAGGATGCATGTTCTTCATTGTAAGAAGCTGTCCTCCTCCTCTCCCTATTTCTATACAGAATGCACACTTGGAGCAGCAACTGGAGCTCACTTTCAGAACTTAATCAGCTCCTGCTGGTCCTTACCCTCATCACAATTCTCACCCTCCATTAGCTTGATAAAACAAAAGGCTCAAATTCGCGTTCTCCCTCATTTGCTGTCCTTTGCTTACATTTCACTAGCTGTAACAGCACAGACAAGCTATGTTGTGTGGATCTCCAGTTTAAGGAAAGCTGACATGAAATGTATTTCTTTTATGAATGTGCTCATCTAACATCTGACTAGGAACACAGAGGAATTTTCAGAAAGGGAAGCTTACAACATTTTATTACCTAGACATATGATGTGAAGCTGTTCCCAATGCTCTCCGCCCCAGCACACACAGTCCGTAACACAATGTTACCAGGGGTGAATCTTTACTTGAATCCAGTGGCTTGTGATAACAAAAAAAAAAAAAAAAAGAGAAGAGTAGCAGTCATGTGAACAGAGCTAAGAAAAGCCATTCCGCCAGGGCTGAAGAAGTTCAAGCACATATGAAGGCACACAAACTCAAGTCTACGTCTGTACCTACACCACCAGTCACTATATCTCAGACTTTCGGTAGGAATTCCTCTTTAAAAGTTTTGGAAGTACAGGTAGACAGCGTACGTAATGCTCCAGGTAAGTGTGACTAAGCCTGACTGTCAATAGCTACACAAAATATCTCATGAGGTTGTGACTCTGAGGGAAACTATTTTCTTTGGCTGCTGTTTGTCATTTGACCGCAGAACACTTCAAATCTTACACTCATTAAAATTTAATCTTTTACCTCCAAAGTAAAACTGAACTCCAAAGTCTTAGATCCTTCATTAAACACAAGTTTCAGTTATATTCTCATCCCTTCAATCTCAAAAGGAAAATTCCTTGTTCCAAAGGAAACATTTGTTTGAGTAATTACACAGAGGTCTTTCTGTAACAGTAAGAGTCAAGGCATTCCTCTACAAACACACTGATGTTCTATTTAAAAGGTGGAAAGGTTTGGAGAGAAGAGACCCAACTATGGGATGATAATTTTCACAAGCTGACAATTCCAGTGGTCTAAAAGATCAGCACAGCATAACCACTAAGAAAGTAGTCGTCTGTTTTGGAAGCCGGCAACAGCTATTTGTCTTCTCAGAGTTCATGTTTTGCTTTGGATTTTGTTCAAGTTAGGGTTGATTTGTAAACACCAACCGAGTTTCTATAAACATATGCTTTCGTATATAGATAAAAGCCTGATTAAGATTCAGTTCTACTGACTTTGTGCTGGTAAGAGAAGATTCTTTAGTGAACAGGTTAAATCATACACTAAAGAGAATTTAAATTCACACCTTGAGATTAGAAGACAAAACCCAGTAAACAACAAATTAATATTCTGATTACAAATCTTTACTATAAACTACAGTATTTAACCAATCTGTAACTCAAACTGACAGTGAAAAGTAAGTGACCATCCTGGAACAGCACATAGCTTCCCACAGAGGTCTGGACTCACCTTTTCTCTTCGAGAGCAGCAGTATTCTATCCAGTTCAAATAGATCAAACAGAAACTCTCTCTTGAGATCCCTGCCAGACGGTGGTCATAATCCTCATCAATATTGGGGTTAAACGTTGGGTCTACATCAACATAATTGCGGTCGGTGCACAACCGCAGTCCTTCCTGCATTGTCTCATTAGCTAACCATTCCTCCAGCTTGGGGGATGTTGTGACATAATAGATGATTCCCTGAAACAGCAGCAGTTAAAGCCATGAGCCAGTGGTGCAATAAAAAGTCAATCATTACAGTTTCAGCTCATTTGCACTACTTTCCTGGTAATGAATTGAACTGGTACACAGCAGCATTTCTTTAGCTCATGGAAACCATGGCACAGGCTTGTGTACAGGCAGAAGGAATACAGAAAGGTAAAAAGGATGGGAAAGGACTCTTACTTTGCAGAAAAACAAATACTTCGGATTTTTTATCTAGTTAACATGGACGCTTAGATACTTAATTTCCAAAGAATTTAAATGATAAATATGACACAGTTTAACACCCTTGTGTTTGGGGTAGGAGGAAACACAACAAGTTCTGCAAATCTATCTTGGAAATATTTCAACCTGAACATTTTCAGCTCCCTGAGAGAACATATCTTATGCAAGATGTCAAATAGTACATTAGTTATCTGTAAGGCCTTGAGTGCTCCTACAACTACAGAACAAGGATTTCTTTCAGAAAAGCAGAAAATGTCTTTCTGTTCTAGACTACAGGCTCATTGTCATGTTGATGCACTGGAGCATCAAGCAATCATCAGTGCAGCAAGCTTTGCCCTCTATTTGATGAAGGTGTTCATACATCCATAATTTGTATTACCCTTTATGACCCCGACATGAAAGACATCAGAAATCCATGCCAAACATTCCCCAGATGCAATCCAGGCTCCCTCCCCGCAAGGGTTGTACAAATTTGAATCACACCTTCACATAGTAAGTTGTGAGAATCTTCCGGAGATCAAAGACCTGAAGCATGGAAGCTGCACTGTTGTCAGTGATGCTGTAACCCTCCAGAACATACTTGGTCACAAGTACTTCCCAAGCCAGCCAACGCTGCCCAAAGGCAGCGTTAAAGGAAAGCATGTGAGGAAGATGGCCTGGTTCACAGCAACAAAAACCTTCATCTTCCTCAACACCTTCAGTGATGGCCTCTACTTCTCGTTGCTGGCAGTAAGTTCCTTCAGAGAAAATAGAGAAAAGAAGAAGTCATTGAACACTTTATACAATTCCTTCACTGGTGACTTGTGTTTTAAAGTATTTAGAGCCAAACTCACGTCTGATTACACTTCTGTAATAACAATTCAACTATCTGTCAATTAAAAAAAAAAGATTTGGACAACCTAATTTATGATATTTTAGTTAGGTGTTTCTAAGAATCAAGTTATGGTAGCCAAGTTGCTCTAAAATGGAAAGAGAAACTTGGCATCAGCTTTGCTAGAGCAAACTAGTTTTCCTCACTTCTGCCAGGGGAACAAAGAGGCTCTGTGGCTCATTTTCAAAGCAATTACTTTGGCAAGATGGAACTGAAAATAACTTCAGATTCCACAGCAAAATGCCACTTCTTAGTACAGACATTAGAAGTGCAACACACTCACCTCTGAATTCAAGCCCCCTCAGCTGGAAAGTGACCAAGCCATTTCCTATCTCTATAAGGTGTACGAGTGCATTGAGGTAGTCAGAGGCTAGGATGAAGCAGTCTCCAGTACTATAGTTTCCCCACCGACCCAACAACAAATCTCCACACAGGCTGTGCTGAAGTGAACGGGTTAAATGTTCATAGAAGATTGAATTCAGGTTGTTATCATCTGAACCTGCAAGAAGATTGGATTTGCATTGTCATCTGAATCTGCAGAACACCACGAAGCTTGAATGTCAATTATCACCTCACATTCAATCCTATACTTCTCCAACAGTGGCAATGTTTGAAGGTCATTCTCCACACTCTACCCTCCCTTTTAAAGAAGAGCTGCTCTAAAGGAATGCAAAGTAGCATTTAGTACTTCTGAGAATTGTTTTCTTTTTTAGTAACTCCCCCATTTTGCAAATTGTTCCTTCACTGTTGGTGGATCTCTCATCACATAATGGAGTGCAACAGCAAATGAACACAGAGGTATTGCCAAATCCACTGCTATACTGGTCTCATCATCATGGCATTGAGTCATCTTCAAATGTCTGGCTGTTTTTTCCCATTACTTAAAAAAAGCAAAACAGATTAATGCATATGATTAAGAGTAAAGAAAGCTTATGGGAGAGTCTAAAGAATAAAGCAAGAGAGATGATGGAGCAGAAAGTAACAGACAACAACAGAAATATTGGGCACAACTGAAAATGAAAGAGGAAATCAATCATGAATACTATACAGAACCTGTAAAAGCCACTTACATTTGGAAAAAACCCACAACTGTAAAACACCTATCACAAAACAAAAACTAAACCAAACAAATGAAAAAAACCCCAACCAACCAACCACCCAAACCAACAGCAAAATCCCATCGCAGACAACCCAAAACAATACACCAAACCCCCCCCCACAACTAAACACCAAAATAACCCCCACCAGAAACACCTCATCACTCCAGAAAACCCAAAATGACCAGAAACACCCAGCCACCACAAAAATCAAACTAGGAAAGCTACCTGGATTTCGATCAAGCTGTGAAGCCAGTCTTGTATTTGAATGATCCACACGCTTTGTGCTGAAGATAAAATAAAGCATACTTAACACAAAGTTTATTACTGCAAGGAAAAAACCTGAGTTTTAAAACACTCCACTGAAACAGTTTCCAAAAGTTTAAAAAATTGTATATGCAAATTTGCTGCACTTTTCTGTCTATAACAGCATTATGATCCATTACCTAATAGTCGGCCCACAGTAGGTATCTATATATCTAAAGATAAAGATGATTCTAAGTGTAGAGATTCTCTTGGATAATCATAGAGTCGTCAGGGTTGGAAGGGACCTCACAGATTACCCAGTTCCAACTCCCCTGCCATGGGGCACCTCACACTAGACTAGATTGCTCCGGCCTGACAACCCCCATCTAGCCTGGCCTTGAAAACCTCCTTAAAACAATCACAAAGCCTTAGGCATATCAGACTTAAAAACAATTAAATCAGTACAGCTAATATTCTAGTAGACTTAATTGAAAAGGTAAATTTCAGAAAATTATTTCATAGGTTGAAGCTATAACCTTAACTTTTAGATGTAAGATTTGGAGTACGTATTTCAACTACTCCTAACAGGAAAAAAAGTCTATGAAATAAAAAAAGTTATTTTCCATGAATACCAGAAATATCTACCTCACCCTACCCTGTGCTGCCTACCTAACATTTCACTAGTCTGCTACTCCATCAGCAATAGTGGACTTCAGAGAGATAGGGATGTATAATGTGACACGAGGACTCTTACTACTAATCTCATTTTGACCAAAAGGGATTTACCCTAAGGACTTTTTATATTGAGGTTAGCCAGTTTCAGCTGCGAAATCAGCAATAATGAATGTGTTGAATACTGTTATGATTTATCCCCCAAAACGCTTTTGTACATAACTTCACTCTGATTTAAACTGCACTTTACAATTATGCAATTCGTATCTTAAAAAAAACACAAAACGCCAACCCAAACATTACCAGGATTGCATAGCACATCAAAAAAATACGAAGTAGTCCTCTGGGGAAAAACACCAGCAGCACTTTGAGAAAAACAACAAGAAAAACCACCAGACCAACATGTTTAGCTGCAGCTGCATTTTTCAGAAGAAAGGACACAAACTTGAAGGGGCTTATTTCACCTACTTGTAGTCTCTTTCCCAGAACTTGACAGGCCTGGCATATGAAGTGATAAATATTGCACTTCCCAGAAATGGATTCAGTGGAGTAGAGAAGAAAGCTGACACAGCTGCTTGTACAAACAACATTGCAGAATCTGGATAACAGAATTAAGGAAAGTGAAGCGACAAGTGCCTCCCCTCCCACCCCAAGCTTCTACGATAGCACCTGAAATAGACAGCAACACCGCTCAAGTGCAAAATGGGATCTCTGAACGTTTGTATGCAGCACAGTATGCCCAGCAGTAAGGGGATGATTTTTGCTTTCAAAAACAGAAATAGGTGAAAATTTGACACTAGTCATAGCAGTCATTCCCAAATTCTGCAGAAAATACTAACACAACACTCACAGAATCACAAAAAACAGATGGCTGCAAAAGACCTCAAAAATCATCCAGTCAAACCCAGCACTGAAGGGTTAACACTAAACCATGTCCCTAAGCACCAGGTCCACATGCTGCTTAAACACCTCCAGGGACGATGATTCCACCACTGCCCTGGGCAGACTAGTCCAATATTTGACAACCCTCTCAAACTCAATTCAAATCAGCCTACAGAAGCTAAAAATACCTCAAGAACTAAAAGTCACAATTAATAATTCTTGATAAAGGAAATGACTCAAGAGAAGCTGTGTCATTTTTGTAATAAAATACTTACAGCTGTTTCTTCCAAAGCAGAATTCCATTCCTCCTCTACCTGCTACTGTATGAACTCACAGCACTGTAGCAAGGCAGGAAGAGTGCACATTTTTTCATAAATACTCAGCACACAAACACATTCACAAAGAACATTTAACTCATAACTACTAATCCATTATTATAAAGCAGCATTCACAATTTCTACATCCACGACCTCAGGCTAATCTGTGTTTTCAAAGGATACGTGGCACAGCAAACGGTTGGGCAAAAGCATGGAAGGCAGATCCCCATGTGATCTGCCAGGGAGCAATGTAGGTATAGACAAATCTCAATTTATAAAAGAGTTCCCAAAGCTACAATGACAAACAAACAAAAAATTTTCAGTGGTTTGGCTGAGAGTTACAAAAAGGTTGTAACACTTCAGTTACATCATACACACGCTCATTGTTGTACCAACAGAAGATCAAGGGATGCTTAGAAAATGCGATGCGCTTTCCCAAGCTAACATAAATGCTCTGGGAAGGACAAGTCTTACAGCATTAACGGCAGTACCAACAGGATTGATCTGGAAGATCATCTGTCCGTTAGGACAAACTGTTTTCCCTTTTGGATGACCTTAAACACCTAGAGAGGTGATGTTACCTTGCTGAAGAGAATGGACATGAAGAAGAGATCTAGCAGCATGGTCTCAGTAAAACTTTTGTAATCAAAAGTGAAGAAGAGCACTGTGAAAATAACAGTGACGTACTGGCACGTTGGGCTACTGAATGATGAACGCAGTAACTTCAAGCCAGCTATTGTGATCATTAAAGCACCCAACCTGTATGGGAAATTCACACAAAACAGTTACTCAGAGTTCAAACATCTGTATTGTCCTGTAATGACAATTTCTTCAAACTCAAGGTACAGATTTAGAGTAGGGCTATGTGTTTCGGTATATTTAGAGTCAACTTTTTTTAGAGGTTACTAACCAAGTCTTTCTATCACTATTTCCAAGCCTATCAAAGTTCAAGCATTAGTACAACTTTTGCTCTCAACAGAAACATATTCTCTAAGGTTATGAATAGTGGGGTGCAAAAATGGCATAAGTGCTCTAGAGTAATCACTTAGAGGGTGTTAATGAACTCTGCCTTATTTCACGCATGACTACACTGCTCCAGCTTATATCGGGGGAACTGCAGCTTAACAATAAACTTACAATGATGCTCCTTCTCAGAGATAGCAACTGACAGATCAAAGAGCTTCAAAATTAATGCCATGTCAATATTCCTCCCAAAGGTCATGAAGTAACAAGAGTAATGAGCCCAAAGCAAGGTCCAGAGATTAAGTTTTTTTAAAGCCCACATACAAACCAACCCAAACCTTCAACACCCACCCCTAAATGCATATTACATTGTTTCAAGACTTCTGTTCTACAGAAGTAGAAACTGTTGTTTACAACAGTTCTATTCTAAACTAATAGAACTTCAAGTCTTGAAGGTAAAAAATGTAGAGTGTGTTACTGAACTCTGATTTGCTGAGAGGTGCAGTGCTCAAGTAATGATACCTAAGGTTCTGAAAGTGTGGAATTCCATCTGAACGCAGATTATACTTAGAGGCTGGAAGGTCTGAGGAATTCCTTGAGGGCAGAAAGGTGTAGATGGGTTGCAAGCTGGCACACCAACTAAGACTACACTACACAAGTCTTAAATTTTACAGCTGACAAAATACCAGAAGGTACTGTCACACTATCTTGAACTTGCAGTCTGGACAATCATGTTATAGACTGAAGAGCAAAAGGGAATGGTGATATCATGCTACTAGATATCCTGCAACCTGCAATTGCTGTAGTACACACTGTGAATTGAATCATTTATCTTTGTGTGGGTTCGTTTTTTAACACTAATTCTCCACTCAGCTTAAGTCAGTAAGGTAAGTTTGTTCTGTAAGGGCTTTCAAAATCAATAAAAACTATGTATTCATTTCCTTTGTTTTAAGGCAATGGCATTATTTATCTTCCCACTGAGGTCAGAACTATCTTCCCACCACAGCAGACACTCTCAGATTACTTGATAGCCTTTTTACTTACTCAGTATCCAGTTTCTTTGGACTAGCAATATTCTTAGCACTGCTACTAAGCTCATTGAGGACTATCAATGGATAGATAACATTCTTCTCTACAAAAAGGAGCCAGATGTGAAGTTTCTCAAACCACATAACATGTGCAGCATCTATCAAGATACATTAGAAACAAGAAATCAGTTTGTATTGCCAAATCAGTCAGCTAACAGAATAAAAGATTCTTGATCTAAGTAATTTGTGGAGCCAAACACTAATGTTGTTTCCATACCAGAATTCCATGTTTTTATCTAACCAAAACAAAGAGAAGCTCCACCAAAGCTACTGTCGGTAGCCCCAGTGGAAACTTTACACTGCTAAGTACCTACACAAAATGTATTCTAGTACAGCAGTTTGAAAGCTACTTGCTTACTGCACATGAAGCAAACAGGATTAGCACCTTCTCAATCCCAGCACTGATACTGTCTGACATCACACATTTCATCTCTTGCAAACAAACACTTTCCAACCATATCTGAACCAAAGATGTCTGACTTAGGACTAAATATAGAAGAGCATATGTAACCTGCCAACACAAGTGTCTGAGATGTTCTTTGACACATCTGCAAAACATGTACAGGATGGCTGTGTTCCAAATTAATGCAAATTGATAAAATGGAAAAAAGTCATCACCCACGACTTTATTTTACAAGGCAGTACAAATATACATAAAGTGCCATGGAATCAAAGAATAAGAAACGGAAAAGCTAAGCCATTTCTAGCTTAGGTGTCACTAAATACCCCATAATGAGAACTGTAAGGAAAGAAAGATGGAGTGTGCCAATCTGGGGACACACCCTGGCCAGCAAGGACAGCAAGTTCAAAGAGTGGTACTTACTTCGGACTTCAAACTGGTAGTATTCCTTGGTTTTCAGCAGCGGGTGAGAAAAGCAATGCCAAGGAAGCTGCTTTCGGAGTTGAGGCAGAACATAATGGGTCACAAAGCCTACCGTACCCACCAATGCATAGAGAACATAACTTAAAATAGGCTAGAAAGAAGAATTGAACAAATCAAGGTTTGCATTTTATAAATACAAGTCACACACTAGCCATGTAATACCTTCTACAGCATCTAGGCAGGTGCTCCTGTCATAGTAAGCTGGGAATATCTTTCTGCACAAGGAGCTGTATTACCAAGTTTAAGATCAAACAAGAAAGGCCTGTGAGAGAATAGAACAGTTCTATCAAGTTCCCACAGAGCCCAGAAGCGTTCTGAAGTAAAGGTGTAGTACACCAATCTCCCTTCACAGTCCATTGCTTCTGACCCACTTGCCTTTTTGTAAGTAATAAAGCTATTATGCTCTAAAACCTGAACTCCATTTACACATTCATCTCCTGAATAAAAGGAGGTATAAGCACAAGGAAAACCAAATCATTAATCTTATGTTCTTGAGAAGAAGGCAAATGAGAATTCTCCCATTGAGACAAAACACTTTCAGAGAAGTCTCAAAATGCTGCTATATTAACATAGTATAAAGACTGGATTCCAAAGTAAACAGTTTCTATGGGTTAAAGTTTTCTGTAAGCGTCCAGGCATGTCATAGCAAAATCAGCATTCCATTACCTTGTCATAAACTCTTGACTAAGAAATTACGTGAAGCTGAAGCCTACTGAACAATACAACTGGTAAAAAGCCTATAGCCACGTTTCTCTAGTGTGTGAGAAAGCAACGTTGGGCAGGAGCACTGGAGTCCAGCCACACAACAGAAAAGACATTTTCTTTAGGGAAAAACTTCACCTGCAAACCCAAAGCTACTTAAACACACATGCTTTTTAAAATTAGCTTCTTGCTTTCACCCTCGAGAGAGGGTAAAAACTCTATGATACGCAGAAGAAACTCATTTGCCTGACACACAACCAACCAGGTTGGAAGAGACCTCCAAGATCCCAGTCCAACCTAACACCCAGCCCTATTCGATCAACCAGACCTTGCCACTAAGTGCCTCATCTAGCCTTTTCTTAAACACCTCCAGGCACGGTGACTCCACTACCTCCCTGGGCAGCCCATTCCAATGCCAATCACTCTTCATAACCAACCAATGGTTCCCCTAGAGGCAGCAAAGTCAGAAATTCGGCAGCTGCAACTCTTTCAGCAAATGCTTTCACTCAAAAAAAAAAAAATTAAGCATAGGATATGGTCCCATGTCATCACCATCAGTTGGTGCCATACATACACATTAAAAGCATCTGAAACCAGTATTAGCTAGACTGACAATTAAACTTGAAACTCAAAGGCTCTTTCAAGTCCTGGAGAGAACAGTTCCAGTAAGGGGGATTTCCCTGCGCTACAAACAGCTACACTAGCATGCCACTAGTGAGTCAGCTTCTTCATCTCAATCTGTAAGAATCAATTTTTTTCCTTAACCTTTCATTTTTCTTTAAAATGATCCTGATGCTACTTGAGAGAGATGAAACAGAAGACGGTATTTTGTGTCAGAGACTAAAATTAAAATCCACACTCTAAGAAGAAACTGGGAAAGAAGAGAAGACTTTTTGAGCACCTAAGACTGCAATGTGAAGATCTTCAGTCACATACTTGTTACACTATACATTTAAAGATCACCTAATACTAGACAAATCATCTGAGAACACTTATTCTGGTAGTGTCTCTCTTATCAGGAGTATCTGTCTGCAGAAGACACATGGCAGAGCAGAGGGAACACCTTACCTGTAAAACTGTAAATACGGTACTGACGTGGATTGCAAAATAGAGGACGCCGATGACTATACACACGATCAGGTCAGACTGCAAGCGCTCACTCTGGGGAGTCCAAACAAAATCACTTTTAGAAAGTGACAGCTTTGCTTATTCTCTTTGTATTTTAACTGATACTGCTGATTGACATTAAAAATTATTAAAAATTTTTCCAATTATGCCAATGTTAATTCTGTCAGTTGAAGTTATCAGAAATAGCAGTAAGATTTATCTTGTGACAAGAGCATTTGTTCAAGGAGTTAAGTGGAAAGATGTATACTCAAGGTGGGGCAGGAGAAATTGATATACTCAAGATATTCTCTCTAATTCTGGACTGTAAGGGGGTATAAGGACTCTCCCTCTTGACAGTACTGATGAAATACTTAAAGCTAACCAAATTTCCCATTTATAGTGTAAGAATTTAAGAGCAATTAAGAGCTCTGGAGGAGAGCTGCCTAGACAGAACTAACAATCAAAACAACTAGGCTCTTCGACCCTTTCTCTCTTGCTTCTTTAGAAGAGTAAAAGACAGCTCTGGAGTGAGTTTGAATTTTATATTACTCTTTAAAAAGAAGCTGTTGTTAGTGAGCAAAAAAAATCCGAAATCAAGCAATGCCAGACACAGGCACAAGGGGGCAATACATACTTAGAGTCACTACAACTCGGAGTCTCCAAGTTCAAACCTGTTCCTACTCTGTAAATACACTTAGTATTTCCATCCCAGAAAATCATTAAAGGATTGACTGTTATGAAATCAGCCAAAATATTACACACAGCAATTACTGCTGCAAGGCCTTAACTTATGGGGCTACAACATCAAGATCAGTAAATCCTGATTTAAAAAGCACTGAAAGAAAAAAAATGCATCATAATCTTCAACCCCCACACCCCACTGGTGACTAATACCACAGTTTCAGAGCTGAAGAAAAGCTTGCAGCTCCTCTGGTCATTCTCTCCTGCCAACTGTTAAAAGAATTGCAGTTCCTCTGCTCTAAGTACTTTTGCCATCATTAACTCTTTCCCACTACTTCTGCACAAAAGCAAGTGTCATTTATCATCAATATGAGATAGTAGGAAAACTCGAATTCACACTAAGGAATTCCAATCCTCTCATATGTCTCCTTCTAAATAAATTACAATATAAGCATTACACTCCTGAAGTACATTGCTTCATCTGCAGATGTAAAGGATTCTGATAATTACCTCTAATCGACATCATGGTAATTAATGAGTATTGTGAGCTAAGTAAGATCCAGATTGATTCTATACAAATCCACATAAAGTAAATGCTTAGACTGAATAAAAAGGCACTTTTAATTAAAAATAGGATACTTACAACAGAATTTCTAAGCTTTTCAGGTAAAGGATCTTTCACTTCAGACAGAGGATCCTCAGGGTTTTTGTCTTCAGAATTAGGAAAAAATTTTGATTGCACTAAAGAGCTTAAAGACAGACAAAAAAGAACCCACTGAAATGCCTGCATTGTTCTATGTGGTATTAGAAGTCAAAAGTTCTATTACAAGTTGATTATGAGACGAAAAAAAATTATCCTGCCATTAGTGCTTTTGCATGTCTGAACAAGTTTACAAAGATGCTATCCCCACTTTATATAAGGATGAGTACTCTGGTTGCACGCGATGACCATCATTAGATATGAGCAGACAAATGGCATCCCAGCAGCAGTTTCTCCAATACCAACAGTAACAGAACATAAACTGGATTTTAGATGGAGCTCTTAGTACTCATGAAACAAAACCTTAGTTCATAACCAACCAAACAGAAATGTAACTTGGTGCAAAGTTTAGAAGTGATCTGTTTGTTAATACAGGATAGAAAACCAAGAACTCTTTGGTTTAGTTCAAACTTCAAAAGCAACAACAAAAAAATTAAAGTAAATCTATGCTCCCCTGATTAGTCTATGAATTAACCACACTGACCAAACTCATTTCTTAGCAGACTTCACTGGTATTGAAGCCAAAAAGACTTATACCTAAACTTTCAGGAAACCATATGCAGCACAAGTTAGCCATACTCAGGTGCCTTGTATCCCCTCAGTTTGACAGTCTTACAGCACACATTATGTAGTACAGACATACATCTTATTTCATTTTGTAGACAGATGCTCACTACAGAATGAGCCCTATATATTAAAAGGCAATTACATTCTAGTCTGGCTGAACAGGTGAGCCTGAATGTCAAGCATAAGCATGCAGGCTACAGTGCTTGGAAAGGACAAAAGAACAGCTATCTAGGGACATGGACTTTACACCAACTGAGTAAAGTCATCTAAACTCTTGAGTACAGGACAAGGTTTAGTTATCAACCTGAAGATAAGCGTTTTCACTCCCTGTGAACACTTAGAAATCATTAATCTCCCTGTTCACCAAAGAGGCCTCTCACTATCTACCCCAGACTACTGCTTATCAAATTCATCCAACATTAGGGCTAAATATAAATCCCAGTTCAAGCTCTGACTAACCCAGGTATGTGACTAAGCCTCTATTGGCTAGGCTGTGGGAGGTGTTTCTCCTACTGCAACTGTTTTGCTTTACACACACAATTATTAACCGAATCAGGAACTGTCATCATCAGATCAATACTCCAACCCAGAATAGCAACATGAGTGTGTTTCCCCATGCTAGCCGGGAAAAACGGATTCTTACTGTTTTATGCCAGAGATGAAATGATTTGAACAAGTGTTCCAAGGGTACATTCCAAAAGAGAACACAGTAATGAAATAAGTGAAACAGTTCAAAAAAACCCACATGTGGACTTCAGCTTAAACTAGGTCTTGGAGCACCTCTTTAAATACATAATGGGTACAGGTTGTCCAGGACAAATGCACCAGCAGAAACATGGCACCTGACTGGCACTTTGGAGAACATCAGCAGGCAGTTCAATCAGATTTTGGCACATCAGTTATGTGGCAGAAATCACTAAGAAAGGCTGTTGTTAATAGGAGGGACTAGGTGCAAAAATGGAGGATTTCTAACTACTGAACTAGTATCATGCTGGTTTTGAAACACTGACAACCACCACTACAAATAGTACTCAATTCTGACATCATTTATAACATTCTCACATGACTGTTTTTTCCTTGAAGGGACAAAAACTGAGTCACTTACAGAAGTACAGAAGGATCACTACTTTGTCTGCTGAGATGATAGGATATTGCCACTAACAAACCACAAAATATGGAGAAGAGAACTGGAATATGCTGCCCATCCCAAGAATCCTGGAGAGAGAAGCAAAAAGCCAATTGAAAGGAGGTAACATATAGAATGCTCAGTGTGCAACTACTGTACCAACCAATCAGAGCACGAAAATGGAAAAGCTAACTACAATTCCCCAAAAATCAAACAGGACTTCTAGCACAAAGTACTGTTCAGTACTTACCCGTGTCTAACTACAGAGCAGAAACTCCCACATTAGGTACAATCTTTAAGCCTACATCATCTTCATCTTTAAACAGTTTTCACAACCATTCTGCATTGCTTGAGACCACAGGTTCTTAGAGCTGAATACAGGCACTTCTTAATTTTGAGAAGGTACACGTGTTTAACTCAAATTTAGTTTTTCCTAATGTGCTGAATTCAGATAAAACCACTGGTTTTGTTTTCATCATCTGTACTGGAGCTGCGATGCTTTGCTAGAGCTGGTTTGTCTTGAGCAGATGCTTACAAAAGGCTAATGAGACAAGCGTACGAATTCACAGAGAGCTAACCATGTTCTGCAGGTGTCAGCCTGAGGGGAGCATTCCATCTAGCAACTTGTTTCTGTGACAGAACAACAAAAAGCCTGTCGGCTCTGAGCTGGAAAGCACAACACTCTAAAATCCCAAGCTGAGGGCATTTGATTACTGACAACTGAAACCAGGAAGTTGAACCAGCAGCACATTTTCAAATCAAATGGCATTTCAACCAACAGAAAGCTGCTGGGTGTAGGAGGTTTCCCCCATTTGACAGACACACATTTCCACTGACACCACAAAACATTTCCTAGCTTCTTTACAAGTGAAAACTAATTTGATGAGTCTATTTCTTGTTTGCAGCGCAGGGACAAAACCTCACGTGAGCCACTTTGAGGTTAAACCTACACTAGGATTGTTCTAGAAACAAGGCATTTGTGAGATTATTTTTTTTTCCCAAGAACCAATGTAGAAGGCAACTGATGATAAACCTCATGTGTTTTCAGCCAAAAACATTTGCCTCTTGGTGCAGACAAATCCTACACCCTCTGTTTTTAAAAGATCTGCTTTGCTCCTGCATTGTATCCATATACATAGGTATACACAGGTGATCAAGTGGAAAATACACCAGACTAATATTTCTAAATCATTTTTTGCATATTTATCTGAGATACAAGCAGAGGACCAACCCCAAAACACTCATGTATGCCGTGTCTAAAATTCTGCTCACCTTCAGGGCACCATAGCACAGTCCATACAACAACGCTACTGCCACAATACTACAGATAAAACTGTAAAGTGCTGCAAGCAGGCTTGTGGTAGCTGAGTATCAAAGAAAAGAGAAAAATTAAGCCATGTTGTATAACCAGGTCAGAATACAATACTCCCGACTGTTTAAGAAAGGTATCAGTCCCCTAATTACAACACCAAGCTGACATTGTAAAAAAAAACCAACAACACTACCCCATAGCAACTGCCTCTATTTCCCCTCCCTGATTATTTTTAAAGACCAATTTATGTGGCTTTATTTGCCTCTTCAATTTATTCAACAGCATTACTGTGGGAATTGTTAGCAACCACAACAGAAAGTGGTAGAGGAAGAAAGTAGTTTCTGACAGATTTACCATAACAGTAATTCTTTTCCATAATTAATCAGAAGAACTTTAGCCCTTTCAAAACTACAGTCAGTGTTCTGTGTTTAGGGAGTAGGAGGAATGCAAACAGTTTAATCACTGACTTGTTTAACCAGCCTACTAATCTGATGGCTACTCCTAACTAATGCTTTTGGTGCTGGCAGCAAACCCGGCACTCACCATTGCCACCGAAGACATGAATATCCAGCTGTTCACAGAGATACATCACAAACGTGTTCACCTGAGGCAGGAGACCAATGAAGAATACTATAGGGAAACACAGCGTAAACACTACAGAGAGCAAAAAAGGAAGTTATCAAGTGGTGAATATGAAAAATACAGCATTGCAATGTGCTCTTCAGTTTGAGTCCTAGTCTACTGCACACATCATTGAACTTAGCATCACTGAAGTATTTCTACTACCATTTCTAAAGAGGACATCTATTATGTACATCTCCACTGATGTCAGACTGGCAATAGAGAGGTTACAGAGAGCAAGAGTCAAAAGTTTCTTGTACTCCTGCTTTAGTCACTGTAGAAATGGACAAAGGCCAATTCGGGCTTTCCATTTTTTTATATTAAAGCTCAGCTGGGAGCATTTATAGATGAGAAGATTTCCAAGTTTTCAGCCATTGCAAGTGAGGCTTATCCAAGCCTGACTGCCTGTCTGCAGTCACAGCAGCAAGCTAACACCAGCCAGGCTGACCTAAGAGAGGCCAAGCATTTCACCTCTGCTGCTAACAGCCTCTGACAATTTTCGTCACTTCCCCACACCATTTATGGAAAATTCTCATCCTAAATTATGTAACTTAATTGAATTAGTAGCTGTATGAACCATTAAAGCCTCTGAAAACTGCAGGACTTCAGGACTTAATGCATATCATTTTCTTTCTTAAGGAATAAGAGATGCAGCAGTAACCTTTGTGAATTATATCTGAACTACTGAAGAGTTGTCAAACAGCAGCATATTGTAAGTTCTAGGTTCTGAGACACAGAAGGATCAAACCAGGAACACAAACCCAGTAAGTAAAAATGACAGTTTAGGAAGGATTGAAAACAAAATTTCAAGATAGATCTGGGAATACACACTTTTAAAGTAGCCCAACAAAAAGCCAACACTACACGTCTGTAACAGAACTGCTCTCCAATAGGGACCACACAGGTCAACATGCAAAACGACTGCTATGGATGAGTACCAGATTTAGATTAACTGATCAAGCCCAATGAGCAGGGTACAAAAATAATTTATATCTGTCCTCACTTGTCTGTTGGCAAGGACACAGTGATTACATTATCTAACCACCACACTTACCTTGCTCTGCACCTGTGTTGTTCTAATAGCCATGCCTGGGAATGGGCAAAGAGAGCAGCTGAGATTTTTGCTGTGTGCTAACAAAGCACTGTTTGCTAGCCACCACCTTGCTCTACAATACACACAAAGCTTTCTGGAACAGCACTTCAGCAGAGTTGAGACTTACTCCAAAGGCAAATGTGTGCATATCTGTGTGGAGGGTGGGAGGGGGTTTTATTTTGGTTTGGTTTAGGGTTGGTTTTGTGTGTTTGGTTTGTTTTGAGATTTTTTTTTTTTTTTTTTTTTACATGAGAGATGTTCTGGAAATCTGATTTGTATTGGTAGAAATGTTAAGAAGTGCGAGACACCCAAGACGTTTGGAGATACCCAAGAACAGTAAAACCATGATCAAAAAGCCTTCAGAACACTTGAATTAAGACTTAGGCGGATGCAGCCTGGCAAAGTTGCCAGCATATCTTTTTAAAACTAGAACACTCTTTAGTACAATGACTTGGGGTGATGGTAAAGGGAATACTTCTGAATTTGACAGAGCATAGGCAAGTAAATATAGAGCATAGACAGCAAATACATTTTTAAATTTAAATAACAAAACGTGAAAGGAGAAACAGTACAAGGTATGAAATACAGGATATTCCAAGAATTAAGTAGTAACATCTAAACTTCCAAAATGTTAGAGTCCATAATTCTAGTAAAGAAGAAAATGTTAAGAAAGAAAAAAAGTTTAAAAAAAAAAAAAAAAAAATCAAGATGGGGTTTTAACTTTTCTTGGACTGTCCCAGAACTGCAGACACAGAATCATAACATTTAGATGCTGTAGTCTTTCAAAAGGGGTATTTTGGTACAATTTTGTTATTCAATTTACCTTAATTCTACACATTTTCTTTCCTCTCCAGAGAGGCCACCCAGAACAGGTCACCCAAACAACTTTGCTCCATTAAATAGCATACACAGAGTTCCCACAATAAGATTGTCTTCAAATGTTTACATTCCGTATCCTTTCTATGGGCTCTGTCTGATATTACATAGCTGTTTCAATGAATTTTGTAAGTAAACAAGAGAAAGGTCTGCTGATTTCCAGGGGCTGTTTGGCTGTTTTCTTGGGCTTTGCGGGGTATTACATGCCAGCAGTATTGTGAATGCACTGTGCTGTTAAGAACACAATGGAAGTGCCCCATACATCAAAATTAGGCTTTTAGTACTGCTGATAAGCTTGTTCTGAGAAGAAACAAATTAAAAACAGGATTTAATGTCTATAGTGATTTTTTGAACTGTGACAGTACTGTTCTACCTGCCTGCTTAACACAACCGTAAAGAGAACCCCAACTTATTCACCACAAGCCTCTCTAGGGAGTACTTAACAATCCATATTAAAACATTTCTGTAAGTTCTGAGCAGCTAGGTCCCAGCACAGGGTAGTGTCTCCAGCTCTAAGCTAAAAAGAGGAGAAGACTCAAGGATGTGAACTAATACTAGATAATTTAAAAGGTGATTTTTTTTCCCTACAAGACCAGGCTAGCTGACATCTCTGCAATTTGTTACAGCAATGCTATAGAAGGGAGGAACTTTCCCATAAACTTCAGCAAAGATACACTCTTTCTAAAGGAAACCGAAACTGCAGTTAGAAGGTGACGATGCAACAGTATCATAAGATATAGATGGGGGGGGGGGGGGGGGGGAAATATCAACCAACCCACCCCAAAACATTTCTACTGTGAAGCAAACAGTTCACACTCCTGAAAAGCCACTCACCTATAACTAAGTCCCTGGCTGACAGCAGCAGCAATGGGTTGGTGAAAGCCATTCCATACAACCTGAATCTTGTTGTAGATATGTTTCTGCTGCCATAATCCAACAGCCAAATAAGACCACAACATAAACAGAAGTATACAGGCCTACTATAGGCTATGATGCGATTATGACCCTGTTGGGAAAAACAACAAAAAACACAAAAAAAACCCCCAAAAAACATTCGCTTCACTAGCACAAAAAGGAACACTCTTCTCTTACAGATCATCTCAGCACCAAAATTATTTGTTGTTCATAAATTCACATGCTGTCACCTCAGTACAGCTTTAGAGTTTTGCTCAGAAAATTCTTCATGCATTGCCTTGCAGTGATGTGTCTTTTTTTTTGGCTTTGATGAGGACACGAGTTAAGGTAGACCAAGCTTACTCTAAGTTTTAAAGTATGTTTCTTGCAGTATAAAATGCCAGAGAAACTGAATAGCTTCAGAAGCAAAAGATAATATATTCATTTTGAAGAAACAGATAGAGTTTATTACTCAGATACTGCTCCTGCTGGGGGGAGAGGGGAAATCTGTATTTGTGTGTTCATTAAAATCATACAACTTACTGCCTAGAAAGGTATCAATTACTTTCTGCAGAAGAATGATGCTTTTTCATATCTTGTTTAGGACACAAAAATACTTTGTCTTGGCAATGCACAGTAGAATATAAACACAGTGTGCAACAGTAGCACATTAACATTTCTATGCTCAAATGTTAATGCTTATTAGAGCATTGCATACTCAGCTTAGAGTGATAATATAAGGCTGAGCACACACTAGGGCAACTGAACGATCTACAAGTCCAGAGTGGAACATCAAAGCTCTGTCAGTTCCCACTAGCACAATGAATTGCAACATAAAGAATATTCAGTATGATGGCTGGATCCTAAAGATTCATCAAAAGCCCTATCATGATAAGGCTCCAAGCAAAAGCTGGGCTTAAACCAGGGATGACACAAAACAGTAAATAAAACCAAAGCATATAGGAGGGGGGGAAAAAAAAATCCATTTCTTTCTAATGTACTGTAAGTCTCTTGTGCCTTATGAAGGTATCTTAAGACCAATGCCCAAAAGACCAAGCCAAAAAGAAATTCTATGTGAGTTCTACATTTGTAGGGTTAGTACCATGACACATGCCCATGACTTACATGTCGAGGGGAAGAGGAATCTGGTTGAACGCTCTGAAATCAAAATGGAAAGAGGAAAGTTAGACTACAGATAAGCGCATTTCCCTCCCTTCACATGCACTTTAGTTTTTAATCCTAAGTGGGTTTTAGTATCTGCAATTAATTCCACAATCACCAAGCCACTCTAGAGCCTTTGATTAGCACAAAGTCTGGTCAGGATACACATTTTAGAAAAATATCTCTTAGTGTTTTACTTCTCTTAAAACACTTCATGTGTTATGCACCTTTAAAAAAATCTAATTTGTCCCCCTAACCAGTCTGACCATAAGGAAATAACTGTTCTTACATTACAAAAATCCTGTTAAGGATTGACCAACAAAACCCCTAATATCTAAGCATATTTTTGATCAGAATCTAATTGCCTAACATGAATGCATTGAGGTGCATCCACTAACACACACAGAGCACCAAAATAGAGAAATTTCAGATTTAATTCTTAGACTGTTTCCAACTAGGAAGAATATGCTCCTCTTTGGGAAAAAGAAGTGCATGAGAACAACAAAAAAGGTTGTTTAACAAACACATGCAGAACCATTCTGGTGAAGTGACCTTGTAGGATCATCTATCAAACTTTCCATGAAGCCGACATTCACTCATTTCTTTTTAAATTATAAACATACAGTTTTTTCCTTAAATCTCTAAGGAACCTGCAATGACCAAAGTTAGTTGTATTGTTTATAGAGAATGAAGACAGAATTTACAATACCTTCAACAGTGAGTACTGACAGCTGGCTATTACCAGGCAGAACTGGAAGACCCAAATATCCTTGAAAAAGCCCTCTATAAGAAGCACAGAGCCCAGAAATGCAACTAGAATAGCTAGGAGGACAGATAACACATTTTCAAGGATCTCACGATTCCTGTATTAGAGGGAAAAAAAAACAACAAAAAAAAACAAAGAGAGAGAGAATGAAAAGCTAACTTTGTCCAGAAAAAGCTGCAAGGGAACAGTCATGGTCAGAAGGTAACACAAGTTATACTGCTGGTAGCCAAGTAGTCAGGAACACATTTGAACTTATTTCTTCCTGTTTAAAGTTCAGTTCCGTAAGTTCAGCAAGTAGCTTCAGAAATAACTCAAATGCTCAACCAGAAGCACAGTCTGTAACACAGATCTGTATTCAAGGTACACAGGTTGATTACAAGCCCGTTTAAAAAAAAAAAAAAATATATATATATATATGCATGGTATCTGAATATACTCTGTCAATGATGATTTTGAAACAAGGAAACTGAAAAAAAAATTCCTTCTTGGCTAAGATACGCCAAGTGGAAAAAGAGAATTCCATATGCTAATGGTAGTGCTTAGAGCAGAATTAATGGCATTTCTGCCAGGACAGAATCACCAAGTTGTTTATCTCTAAGTTCATCACCAAACACTGTATATTCCAAGTGTTGCCAGCTGAGGGAGGATCACCTCCTCTGTATTCCACTAGGTAAATGCAGCAACGACAACAGGTTACAGGATTAGATGACCCTTTGGAAAAATGTTTTGAAACAGCAGGTAGAATTCTCTCTACTTGTTTAACTAACCAATGCTTGTGTGAGGTTCCAAATACTTGCCATGAGTTTTTCAGAGAAGTTATTTTCTAGTTTTAAAGACAGCAACAGATCTCTTTTCTCCCCTCACTTTGCATGAGTGGTTTCTTTTCTCCTTTTTAGCATTGCCGGAGAAAATAAGAGAACAGCCTTCATTATTTTAGAAGTGCATTTTGTGTTATTCTTTCATCTTCCAGAGTAGAGTAAATAAGTACAATTCCTTAAGGACAGCTTTATCTGTAGTGCTCAGTTTAGTTACCATTTTTCAATCTTTACTTCTGCGGTCTAGTAACATACAAGGTTCTCACCTATCAAATAAAGCAAGGAGAGTTAATCTATCAAAATTGATGCTAATCCAAAGCTTAGGCAGGATCCAAAAGCGATAGTACTGCTTGACTTTTTGAGCTGCTTCCTCTTGAGGTTGCATGTGGTCCTGAAGGTCAGGGCTCAGGTCAATATCTTGCTGCTCCAGCAGATCTGTATCCATGGTTAGCAGCCTGTTCAACCTGATCTGAGGAAGAGAAAGCTAAAAGAAAATGAGTATTAGTAAAAGCTCATTTTCATTATGTCACTATATCTACTGAAAACAGTTTTGGAACAAATCACAGCAACTATTTTCATTTCACTTTGAAGAAGTCTTTCTGTTACACACTGTCAGTTCTCAGGTTTCTGACAGTGTTTAACACAAGAAGTTTCACCTCAACATGATGGTGACAGAGCACTGGAACAGGCTGCCCAGAGAGGCTGTGGAGTCTCCCTCTCTACAAACTTTCAAGGCCCATCTGGTCATGTGTTCCTTCATGACCTGCCCCTCTGCTTTGGCAAAGGGGTTGGACTCAGTCTTCACAGGTCCCTTCAAACTGCTACTAGTCCATGAATCCATGGTTCTCCTTTCTTTGTCTATCCTTATCATGGTGAGTGAATGGCACAAGCAGAGATAATAGTTTGTATATAACAACTGTTTGGCACTTCAGCATGTGCTTTTCATAAAGGAAGCATGAACATGTCTTCCAAGCACATAGTCCGATTTACTCCAAGGACTTCCAGTTTGAAGACAAACTGCTATGTGAACACAAACAACATATATTACAAGAATAAATCCATTTTTAACTGAAATCACTGCACAACTCTGATAGGCAGTTAATTTGCACGCACAGGCAGGACAAACGATTGGCTTTTGCATGACAAAACATGTGTGCATCGGTTCTGAAACTCAAACTTGCTCTGCCCTAACTAGTCAAGCACTATGGCTGACTGCATTTCTCACTTATTTTGGAGTTTGTTACTCTAGGGTTCTCTTGAGGTCACAGTAATACTAAACATCATGAAGGACATTAAGGAGAGTACTCATAAGGCTAAAAAGCTACTAGAGTATGTATTGTGTCATCTAATCTACTTCATAAACTTCATTAACAGATCAGAAAGTCTTAATGCCCTGCCCTTCATCCTTAAACAGTATTACCACCAAGAAGTCATTTGATGAAAAAAATCTTTAAGAAAGGAATAGTATTTCAATACTTATGCCACCTTTGAATATCAAAATTAGTATTTCTTGGTGGGTTTCTTTTGAGGGTTTTCAGTTGTTTTTTGTGTTTGGGGGTTTTGGCTTTATTTTTCTTCATGTTAACATTCAATGCCTTCTTTCTGAAAATTCTTATGACTCCATGAAGCACCAGTGTACTGTAACTGTGCTAAACCAGCTCTTCCTTCCTAGAAACATCCTAGTAAGAAGCAGCAACATTCCCTTTCTAAAGGCATTTCAAAAATACACAATATACCATCTAAGATGAGCTGCATCAGAACAGATGGGTTTTGGGTAACTTTATTAAAACTTCATTTCTTGAGGGGTAGAATCACCATCATGTAATGTTCCTGACACTCGTAATAACTTCAGTGGAAATTTCTTTAGGCACATGTGCTAAGCTTCTACAAATGAACATCTGCCTTAAGCAGAGCCATTTTCTCCAGCGGTACCCACACCGACAGACCAAAAGCACATAGCAGGCAATGCAGCCTCTTTTGAGGACTACTTTTGTGGGGGATGGTAAGAAGCAAATTCCTCTAGCAGAGGCCAGTTTTGAAAAGCACATTCCTGATCAAAAGCACAGACAGGAAAATGGAGGTGTCTTGCTTCTCTGCCAAATGCTGAACTCATACTTTATTCTCCTCTCTTGTAGGTCATCACTGGGCACTTCAATCCATTTTACTTTCTTCTCCTAGCTTAGTCATTACTGTAAAAGTCACAACCATTTGTACTGTTTTCATGACACAGCAACAGAACCCGACGGAATTAAGACTACAGATATGTTTGGACTTCACATGAACATAAAAGGTTTAAGATCACTAGACTAGGGAATTCTAAAAGGTTATTTGCAGCATGAAACAGCATAAGCCTCTGCTTTTCCCCCACTCAGTCACTCTCTGCACATGAAAGAATTTTGTACAGCAGATTTCAATGATGAGGTTTTAAATTCTTTTCATGGAAAATTACTGAAGTTTTCTCTTGGTCAGAACATGAAATTCATTCTTTCTGCTGCCTGCTGATCTTAGAAAACTGCCCAAGTTGTCCTGCCATCTCTGGAAACCTTTACGAGGTATATTAGAACATTTAATTTCCATGTGATTTAGGAATTCACTATGCTTTAGATGAGAGGAAATAATTTGGTTTTGAAGTGCTCTGCAGAAAGATTAATTTCTATGTATATATGAAGACACTGCAACAATAAATAAGTATTTTCTCTTCATTCACACCCAGGCAAAAGTCTTTAAAGGACAAAGAACTACCATGTAAGAGGATTAATCAGTGCTATAAAATCATAAAGTTTTCTGTTTTTTCCATGCTTTAGTAACAAGTAAGAACTACTTACTAGATCATGTGGATAAAAGCGAACTGAGGTAGAACTCGATACATGAGAGTCCGTGTCACTAAAAGAACAGGGAAAGACTTCAGATTATAAAACTACATTTTATTTCAGCAGGCACTCTTACTTGCTAGCATCCCAACTGAATTTGGACTCCTTGCAAGTTTTATCCATTTTTTTTATCCTCACTTCAGTATTTTACTTCAATCACGTATTTTTAACACAAGCATCCACTTACAAACTCTTTGCCCTTACCCTTGGTGTAATTTTCTCAACACCTAGTCCTTCAGTTGTCTAACAAGGATCATCTTGAAATAATCCATCTGCTTGAAAACACACAGATGTGCTCTAATCCATTAGCTACTGATGCGTATGTCCCATTTCTAAATGAGTACTCAGTCCACCGTGTTCACAGTTTTTGTTGATTCTGTAGTTTTTACCAATGTCCCAAAACTGCCAAAATTAACACATTTTACAAGAGTATACCAAGTTACTTAATTTTAAATGGCTATTGAAAAAAACTTTAAACAAACTGAAACCTCTGGTATGAAGATCAAAATTACTTTGCAAGTCCATTCATTAGAGATGAGGAGAAATGTCTCTTACTGTATGAGAGTCCATATCCAATCACTGCTTTTTCCCCCAATTTTGGATAGCTTTTGTATGCTTGTTTTCCATGTAAACCACATGGCTGTAAGACTTCTATCAAACTTATGCAACTTTCCTTCAGTTCCTTGCCTTAAGATAAAAACATTCTTTGTTATGAATTTTGCTTCACTGAAACCCAAGTTTCATCTCTGCAGCCAAGATCTGATTATTTGGTGGCAGCCAGTTTGTTCTTTCCATTAACACATAAAAGCTAACAGCAGCCATCAGCAAAGTCATTGCATCTGGAACATGCAAGCAGTACACACAGGCATTCACAGCTTTGTGCAAGGAAGACAGAACTTCCCATGGAATTTCAGCTCCAAAAAAGGACACGTGCACTTCCACAAGAAAAATTTGAAGATGGAAGCTTCCATATTCATTACTCCAGGATTCCAATAGTTATGACACCTACATGTGGTGGGAATTTGTAGCATTCTGCATGATGCAATAGCATTAGAGGAGTGAAGTAGATTGGGGAGGGTAGTAAGGTAGAAGGTTTTGGTTGTTTTTCCTTCTTCCGCCTTTGTCCCTTCAAAGAAAGGTAGGGCCTCCTTCCAACAGCAGGAAGGTTTTCCTGTGTGTAGCTGTTTATTTCAAGTCTAAGTCTAATTTTAACCTCTGGCATATTAACATTTCTGTATATTGTTCCATGCTACCTATGAGCCCAAGAACAAATTTAGCAGTTTACATTTGCTTCACAACTCTTAAGTTCATTTGTCAATAAGCTAATAGTCATTACAGCCAACAGCCGTGAACTTCCCTGAAGTCTGGGTTAAATCTTTCAGTAAAGGCTTTCTATAAGCCAATCCAAAACACAATTGTCAAGTTCTCAGCTGGGATATTTCTTGCTTAAACTATCCTGTGATTTAAGTGGAGGAGATTATTTATGTAGTTATTGACACCTTCCAGTAAAGATCAGGTTTCAAAAGTAAAAGTTTATGGCTAGTATTTTATATTGTTTGTTTTTTTTAAGTCTATACTAAATAACCTTTTAAAACTAAAAATCAAAGCTTTTGTTGCAGTAAGACAAGAATCATCACTCTTGACTGGCCTTCACACACACCAGATGTTGGATGCTCTTCTTGCAGCTGGCTCAAAGTTCACAAGTGACATGTCGCAGCCCCCTGTCTCGTAGAGTGTAGAACTGAACTTACCTAGTAAAAGAAAAGGTCAAAAGCAGGTCAGAATTCCATAATCCTTCATCCCAAGGGCATTATTTTACATGTATTACTACTCTGATCAATTTAGACATCTACATTTCCATCAGTGTCAGAATATAGTGTGATTACAAGGTAACATGCCACCAGTGCGGACATCAGCTGCTTAGTCCTCTTTCATACCATTTTATATGGCTTGCATACAGCCAATTGCAACACTGAACTAAATTTTAAGAGTTTGTGTTTTTAAGATGCCACCATTAATACATCAGACTTCTCTTCAGTTCTTCTCTGTCCCCCCACTCCCCAAAGAGCAATCACTACATCATTTGCTATCAGCATTTAGAACTCAAGATATTTAACTAAGGCAGAGATTCCTTGAGTGTCTTGGAAAAAAAAATAAAATTGAGGAGGCACGTGTATCTCTAGAAAGAAACAGAGTGAAATAAGTGGACAGAGATACTTCATAAATTAGACCTCTAGAGAAACGGAAAAAGGAATGGCAGGCAGAGATTTGTTCTACAAGCCAGAAGCAAATGCTTCAGTGTAAGAACAGAAGACTGCAACCTGACCTCTCCGACAAACCATTTGGAGTTACTGGCACTCCATAGTCATTATTTCCTAGAGATGTTATTAAAACCTTTGAATTACCAATATCGGGCCATTCCTAAATACAAAATTAACAAAAAAATTGGCCAGAGATTATAACTCCAGTCACAAATTACCTTTTCTACAGCGCCCTTCTCCCACAATAGTCTGACAGAGACAAGCAATGCAATTTCCCCTGAATGCCGGGTTCGATATCTTTCAGCTCCGAATGCAGGAAGCTGCTTTCGAAACTATGATCTCATATGATATGTTTTGCCAACTTCTAACTCAAAACTGTTCTTAAACCATGATGCAAAGAACGCAGTCCTCCCAAATTTCTTATACAGGACAAACACCCACCCCTTCCTCTGGAGTTTCTAAAGAAAAAGCTATATATACCTCTCAGCTACATGTCTTGCAGCTGTTTCTTCTCTTGTTGATAAAGGATAACAAGCAGTTCCCAGAAAAATATCTAGCCAGATCAGAGCTGTCAACCTTCCTGTGAGAACACAACCTGCTTTTGACATAGTGGGGTTTGATATTTATTTAAAAAACCCTCACACTATGATCATGCTCCAACTCCTCTTCACACCCACAATTAAGTTCCATTTAGAAGTGCTTGAAAGTACAAAAAGTTAAACAGCTTCAATTGGGTGATTAAAAGGAGTGAAACTAAGGAAAGATATTGGTATATTGAATATCTTCATGAACCTTTCTACCTTCAGAGAGGACACTCGAGACCAACCAGACACATTATAGCAGCTATGCTAAGACAACCATTCTGACCAGACACTCAGCTATGTAGCTCAGGAATCACACCCAATTTGTCTCAAGGCTCAGCAGCTCAACATCTCTCTGCCAGTATTTCATCGCATCTGCTATAGGCATTTGTAAGAAAATACAAATAGAAAGTTCACTTGCTAGGGTTTTTCTCCCCTCAATAGTTAAGATTTTAATGACATTTCAGTCAAATGTCCTTTGGTTTTTAGTGCATAGTGTAGTAAGCAGTTTTTACTGAAGTTTAGATTTTACAGTAGTGTAAGACATTGATAATCTTCCTCTTAACATGTAATAAACAATCTTGGGTGTCTGTTTTTAACAGTATTAATTTTTCAAAGTGCAACAGCAAACATGAAACTGATAGATAACACACTTCAGGTCCTTAACAGAAGAGCAAACAGACAGAACACACCACTTCAACTGAGGCGGCATGGTCTGGATGATCAGGTAGTGAGGTGGAATTAGCTGAAGGAAAGAAGCCAGAGAGTTGTGGTCAGTGGGATGGAGTCTAGTTGGAGGCTTGTGACTAGTGGAGTCCCACTGGGGTCAGTACTAGGACCAGTACTGTTCAATGTATTCATCAATGACCTGGATGAGGAGGGCGCTGTCAGCAAGTTTGCTGATAACACAAACTGGGTGGAGTGGCTGTGCTGCCATTCAGACAGACTGGGACAGGCTGAGAGCTGGGCAGGAAGACATTGAATGAAATTCAGCAAGGACAAGGGGAGAGTCTGGCACCTGGGTAAGAACAACCCCAGGGAGCAGTATAGGTTGAGGACTGAGCTGTTGGAAAGCAGTGAAGGGGAAAAGGATCACGGGGTCCTGGTGGATGGGAGAGTGACCATGAGCCAGCAATGTGCTGTGCCACACTTGCTTCCATAAGCTCTCCACCAAAAAATCATGGCTTCTCAGTACAACAGCCTGACCTCCTCCCCTCCCCAGAGGGTTTTTTTTTTTGCTGATATCAAAAGGCTCTCCAGAAAAGCTTTTGCTCATCCAAAGTAGAAAGCATGACAGGATTATTCAGTGTTGTTGAAGATGCAAGGCCTAAGGTGTGCCTGGAGAGCTCCGAATTTCCATCAGTTAGATACTTTAACTGTGCAAGATGACAGCAGCTTTTGCACAGCACAATCCAACTCCAATGAGAGGTGCCAGTGCTCACAAGATGCGTTATCTATGGGTACATCCAGTGGTTTCAGCTACCCGAGTCATTTTCTCCTCTTCCCATTCCAAGCTCTCACAAAACTCTCTGGAATATTTAAGAGCATTTCACTCAAGAAGCTTAAAGAAGTTTTTACTTTATCTAAGGACTGTCATTTGATCAAACTGAAATTACATGCTCAAGCTGACTTTGGAACTCCAGCAATAGAGTCAACAGCATGTTTGTGCACCAACGAAAATGCTTGTAACTTCTCTCCTCCACCCCTCAAGGGCAGTTGGGACTTCTTCACAAGCTGAAGTCACCCAAACATTATTTGATTTAGACCAGACTGCAAAATAATAAAGCCAACTCATGGATACTCAGACACACAAATCCAAACTACATCTTAGTTCTGACATGAGAGAAAAACATGAAGGTACTGCCTTTGAAACAAGCTTCCTTGTTTCAAAAGCCAGAAATATTTTAATCACCAAGGTTCAGAGACAACCACGTCACAGTTCATACTGCATGAAATGGTGTTCCCAGTTACAAGAATCAATGAAAGCAACAGGTTGATGACTGCACAGATGAAACCAAGAAGACAGAACTGTTTCTGGCTCCAACAAAAATGGTGTTCTAATGGTTTCTTCAGCTAAGTTATTTTTAGCACATCTTGCAGTTTTCCATCTAGTAAATATTGCTCTTTCCAACCTCCCAAACTAGTTCTGAACATTACTAACACTTCTTGACATAAAATCTACGCTATTAGATCAAGATACATCTACTACTTGTGACACTATTTTAAAAATCTGAGTCAGCAAAACCAAAGACATCAGAATCTGAGTACTATATAGTGTGCAAGGAGTTATTATTTCCAAAATTTTTCCATACTGCAGCTGAAGGTAACTCACAGCTCTTCAGTTAGAATGCTTCAAAGTGTTCCATTTTTAAATTCTGTATTAAGTTTGTCAAAAGATTAACTTACTTATACCAAATTCCTGACTACAGTTGGGATAGTTTCAATAGGTACAATAGAAAATAAATAGTCATTTCCCATCTAGACCTTTGAAAATACTCCCCCACCCATCCCAAATAAATATCTACCTACTTATAAAATGAGACTGAGGAATAGCTTCTCAGTTGTTTACCAAGTGATTAGTGTGTACATTTATCTTTACAGAAAAGCTTTGATACTCAAGACTATCCAACTGCCTTCAGAAATTGAAGTATTGGACAAATCTGAAAGACTTCCACTTGCAGGTATATGACAAAATCAGAAGCTGGACACAGCAATGTAAGTGTATTGTAAGGCTCCAGGTGACGCACACCCCNCTAATGTTAAGACATCTAGCTGAGGACAAGAGGCTGTTATTCCACCTGTCTCAAACTGGGCATCTGTTGTAGTGACTCAGCTCTTGGATTCTTGACTACCTGATAAATTTGAAGACCTACAGCTTTTGCTGCAAGGACTAGAAAGTGCCACCCATTGCCTACACTTCTCAGGCATTAGATAGCAGCAAGAACATCAGGCATCAGTACTGCCACATTGTGTTCTGACCATTCACTTGAGTCATGGTATGGAGGTTTTGTTGTCTTCTGTATTCCCTTTATATTAATTCTGCCCATAATCATGGTGTTTGGTCTGCCATCTTTCCTTTCTGTCCTGCATTCTTCACAAGATTTACTTCATGTTCACTGCTTCACATTAAGTCTTCACTCATCCTTTCAAGTTTCTTCCCCCTTGATAAAAATCTTTCTACTTCAAATCTAGAAGACTAAAGATAGTGGCTCTCAACAGCTCTTAGTTTACTCAGGGCAACGCCCAATTAAAGATGGCCATATAGTCACCAGGCTGGATGCAGGTGAAGATTTGTCCTTCATAAAACAAGCCACCAGAATCAACTTAACAGACATGACTCTCTACAGTAAGAAGAAACAACTGAATAGAAAACTCCTGTCTTGTTAGGAGCTACAGCTTGACATCAACACAGCAATGATACTTCCAACCCAGACCAGTCCATGACTTGCTAGTGCACAAAGCCAGGAGGCCTAAATGTGGGAGTTTTTACTGTAAAGCCTTGTTTGTCTTCCCAGAGAGCTAAAATATGCTGACAATTTCATTAAGAACAGGAATTCTTGTATGCACTGTACAGAGATACATAACCACATCTGCCACATTAATCATATATTGCTAGTTGCCATAAGTCACATTTTCCCCAGTCTCTATTTTCAATACTTTTTCTGCTCTGGGCAATCACAGCAATTTTCACAGTGACAAAGAACTGGTCATACCACCAGCATCTCTGATCAGCACTGAAACAGAAGTCGAAGTAAAAAAACTACTACCTCAACATCATACCCAGACCACAAAATACATCATGTAAAGCAAGAGGGTCATTTGCTGGTAGATATCCTGGGACAACAAAGCAAAGCCAACCACCTTTGCCAATCAGGCAAAGAGAACGGCAGCATTATTTTATCCCTGACTGAGGATAAACACAGAACAACACTGAAAATCAAAGCAAACCACATAACAGTTAAGGAAAAAATACTCTCCTTTCCTGGCAGGCATAGTAAAAGGAAACACACGTGTGAAACTAACGTAAAATGGTACAAGCTTTAACTTAAGACAGTCCCTGTCACACAAAGCCTGCTACCAAAACTAGAAAGTTTGATTTTAATAAATAATAAAAATAGATCTTGCCTACAAGAGATGCTTTCACTCAAAGTTTTCTCAACAGCTGCTCAGAGCTTCAAATCAGCAATAAATCCCTATTACACAGGAGATTTTAAGTTGAGTATACTGGGAAATTTTGTGCCTCCAAAGGCAACATTCTGCCCCAAATGACTGCAGTGTGTTTTGAAATTTTGCCTGTGCTGTGCTTAGCTAGATAAATTCCTGAAGATTCCAATGCATGCGAAGTACAAGGAATGTGCCTTTCCAGAGAGCGTGAACCCAATGCTGAATTTGTGATCCGCTTCAATTTCTACTACAACTTAGTAACATATGTTCTTAAATAAGTCAGACTTACCTAGATTGTGTATTAATTCTATGAAATTTGATTTTATTTTGAATAACATGAATCAATTCCTTCTAAGTACAATAATGGTAACTTCAAGAAGAAATTCCAACATTAACCAATATTGCCAAGTTTCAGAATCATATTGCTTTTTTTTCCCCCAAACAAGAGCCCAAATTCAGTAACCTGTGGTTTCATGTGATAAGCTTTCATAGTTCAGATATAAGCACTGAGACAGAAGAATTGATACTTCTATCTAAATATAAGTAAAGCCACAAAACCTAAACCGATTACCAGGTAAGTAGATTGTGTGAAGTTAGTGCATCTGTAGTTAAATTTCATATAACATCTCAGAAAGTCAGGGTTGTTTCCAGTTTCACTCACATTCATTTTTTCCATTCCAGCTAGATGGTGCAGAGGAATGGCCAACTTGCTAGCCAAGCTCATATTTAAAGGGGTACCACAGCCCTGCAACCCTTGAAGTCATCTCCACTAGTGGAATAAGATGACAACTCACTTATCTTTTAGTACACGGTCAGGTCAGAAAGCAGTGTGTTGTCAGCGTTCTGAGCTAGCCTGCACTTCGACGTTATTAGAGCTGACAGCTCTTCAAATACTGTCACCAGTAGTGTCAGTTTTAAAGATACCCATTTTCATAATTTGGGGGAGAACTCCTTATTAAAGCTGAAGTCCTAAGTAACTCAGGTCACACACAGATAGCTGCAATGCCTTCCACCAAGAATTTTTCTACACCTGAGACTGCATTACCATGTCACAAGAAATCAGTCACTTGTCATGACCATCTTCACTCCCTCCTCCCCAGCAACTGGATTAACCACATGTGAATTAATGTCTAGGTAGGAATACCATATAAAATGGACCATGAAGAACTAAGGGCACTAAAAGGCTCTGGATTTGGTGTAAGAAAGATCAAATTTTCTTCTAATCTCAAGCTCTTAAGTTGAAGTGTACATGAAAAGCAAAGCAGTCTCAGAGGATTTTTTTTTTTAAACAGCAGCTAAGCAACACTCACCTAAAAAAAAAAAAAGACAAAACCAAAGATCAAGAACTCCTAGGGACCATAACAAATACTTTTTTTTTCCAGTAACCAGAAGACACCAAAGTTGGTCTCAGTTTCTGCTCCACCAGCTGTGACAGTGCAAGGAAAACTCAGGCATTACATGTTACATGGTTTGAGTCATGAAAGCTCTCATACCATCACTACTTTTATCTACACATCCTTAAAGCATTTCCCATCATCCCGTATTTCCCAGGTAGAGAAGGGGTCTGGCAAGGTATGGAATTTTTGAGCCAGATGACCTCCTAATAAGCACACCTACAAGGTTACTAAAAAGCCAGGGTTAGCTGACTCCCACTGCGTTGCTGCCGATCTATCTGCCGCCTTAGCGCTCCTATGTCACAAGGTTACATAAGGCCTGCATACCAAGTTCATCGTGCAAACTGCTACCGCCTACAGCAGATGCAGTGCCAGCTGATGCTTCTAAGTGGACACTCCCGTTTCTCACCAGCAAGGAGGCACTAGCGCTGAGCACAGCTGCCTGGCAAGGGGGCCGTGGCTGCACTCTGACCTGCGAGGAGGGCTGCTGGCCTTGCAGACCATCTTGAAGGCTACAAGAAAACACGGATTTGGGACACATTACCAGGAAGAAGAGGAAAAAACTGCTAAAAGTGAAGCAAAATAAAGACTTAAATAGTTTAAAGATAAAAACTTGAGAAAGTATAGCACTAAGAAGCTGCTTATTAGGGTTAAAGTAACCCATGAACTCTGTAAGAGTATTTGGACAATAGTTACATCAGGAATAGAGACACAATTCCTGTTCTACTTCCAAGAAGCAGTATTGCTTTCTAGCATCTTCCCACTTCACCTGCAAGTACAAGTCTTAGTTTGTGGGTGCAAAAGCAAATCACTGGTGGTTAGCCTATTTGCAGGCTCACCTGCAGTATTTGCCTACATACAGTAGTGACTACTCCAGTTTTCTTACTGTCAAAATTCTTTTTCCTTCACTAAGGCATGTCTTGATCAGCTGTTTAGTCGGCTGTCTGGGTTTTTTTTTTTCAGTCACAGTAACACCACCTTTCTCAATATTAGTCTGTACTCTTAATTACAAAATGTCTTTAAGCCTGGTTACTACCTGTCTGTTAGCACAGACCTTGTAAACTACTGTAGCTAAATCTTTGGATTCAGAATTTGAACATATGAAGAATGCTATAACAAGTCACTAATAGCAATTTTATTGCTATTTTGACACTACTACAACAACTTTAATTCAATATTATTACCACAAAGAAATTCTTCTATACCTGCAGACACATACCTGCACCAAAAGTCAGGTTTTGAAAGCCACCTTGGGCTCCAGAGAAGCTTTTTTTTGGTGCATTTAAAAGGAAGTTAATGTCATAGCCATTAGCTGTGGGACATGATCAATTTTTTTTTTTTTTTTAGATAGAAAGTACTATTTTAAAGACTACAGAAAATATCTTAAACATTATTTTGAGTACCTGTATCACTGTCAACTGTACCTGTTGATAGTGTGATGCTACAGTGATGCTTATAGAAAAAAAAAACGAGACCTTACTAAGAGCTGAGGACTTATAGCTAATGTACTTGCTCTTAGTATTTTCTAGAGAATCTACTTTTCAGTGCTTTTGTTAGAGCACCACTGGAAAACAAAATACAGATATAAGAATAGATGTTAAGTAAAGCTCATGCAAAATAAAGCAGACATGCATATAGTTCATGAGGTAAAAATTTGCAACTCCACACCTTATTCTAACTTACTCCAATCTCAATTTGAAAATCAGTGTTTTACTGTGGTAGACAAGGCTATCAGTGACCCACACAGCAACAAGAGCCTTAAGGTACTTCACAGATGTATCAGCCTTCATTGTCTCCCTTGGGTATGATCAGCAACACCAAAACAATGTGGAAGGGAAAGCAGCATTGTTTAGCAGTAACTACATATTGAAAAGTATCTACGCTGCCCTTTCAGTGGTTAGCCATACAACACAACCCTCTAAAACACTGACAGTAACAGACTGCACAGATATGCAAAAGCCCACTTCAGTCACTGCCTAACTGAAAAACAAAGTTCTGCTTCAGCCACATTCTCATACAAGGCATACATGCATACACCACTGACTACATACTTAAGGCACTGGTAACACTGTTGACCTTTAGGCAGACAAAAGCAGGGGTGGTTTGGTTTAATGGGGATTGGCTTGTTTCTAAGTTACCAGACAAACTACTCTCGATCCTAAATTAGACACTAACTAGTTGAATACACTAGCCTAGGTTTTAAAGTGTCTAACCCTAATAGCTGTGCCAAACAAAAACACGTAACGCCATGGTCTCTTTACTTCCCCTGGGATATTTAGAAAAAGTCATTGTAATAACAAGCAATTGTAAAAAATAACATCCAGTGGAACTCCACAGGTTGTAAAGGAACATGCTCACAATTTCCAATTTTATGCAAGAATTGGATGATTAAGAGATTAAAGCTTTGCTGGCAAGAAGAATAAAAAAGTAACATCAGGGCACTAAAGCCTGCTCTAGGGTAGGGTGTCCCTGCCCATGGCAGGGGGGCTGGAACTAGATGATCCTTGTGATCCCTTCCAACCCTAAGTGATTCTATGATTCTATATTCTGTTAGATGTTTAGCATCTGTAGTTGCGTGGATTAGCAACATTGGGTACAGACCGAGGCAGCTCACCACTAGCATGTACTATTACTGCCAGTAGAGCTGCAATGATCTTCTGAAAAGATCCTGGTAGTAATTGGTGAGAAATTCATGTTCCTTCATGCTTTTTCCTTATGCACAATTTAAGGGGGGGGGGGGGGTGGGAAATCTTTCTTAGAGGTATCTTTTTCCAGCAACATAAAACGTGTGTTGAGTTACCCATATAAAGGGAAGCTTTCACAGACTATTCATCTAGAAATCAAAATGGCAATACATACAAGTTCTCAGATACATCCCACAGGTGGCATTCAAATGGAATTTGTGTCAAATCAATCTGAAAGTGCTTTGGTGTTTGGCTAGACTAAGGCAATTTAACTCCACTCCAACACACAGTTAATCTCACCAATGATGATCTGGACACAGCATTGTTCCTCACTATTAAATTCTGAACAGGTTTAGAATATAAGTATTTTTTACAATGTCATTATGTCAGAGTAGAGTGTTGTGGGTTGGGATTTTTTTTTTTAATTTGGAGAACAATAACTGGAAGACAGAGGAAACAAGGCTAGACTATTTGTTCCACTTTTTCACTGTTGAACGTCTTGTCAATTAAAAGTAACTTCCAAAAGCTTCAGTTTTCACATGATCTCACTGAAGTCCAGCTTAAGCCACAGCAACCTTAATGACTGTTCCAGCACATAAAAATGTGGCAGCTGTCAACCTCCGTTTAAAACAGACTCTTTTATTTGCCCTACTTTCTATCCAAGAAGCAGGCCTCATTGTCTCCTGATTAATGCACAGTTAAGGAGTGTGCATTAGGGCTGCACACGACAGAACTACACTATCCCTTCTCTTGAAACTGCTCAAGAACAAAACCAGATCTGATGCAAGCAAATGCAATGAAGAGTAGAGCAAAAGTAATCCAAGAGAATGAAAACTTTTAACGTCCTTCGCTATGAAGCGAATCACTAGAAACTGAATGTTCAGCATGACCAGAAGCTTAATAAAAAAAAAAAAATCATCATCTGAGATGTGATGACTGCTTACACATTACACTAGCCACTAAAAACACATCTCGCTCATTTCAATACCTCATGTGGCTAAAGTCAATCTTTCATTTGTCAGATTTTCGGTACTATTTTTGCAATCTTCCAGCCTGAGGAAAATTTAGTAACTTATACTTGATTGTTTCAGTGGTGTCATAGATGGCACAATTCCTTCCCATCCTCTATTGCATCGCATTTTCTAATTTCTTGCTCAATTTCTATAGCTTCTCACAGTTACAAGAAATCACACAAGTATTCCTCAAACACAAGAGCAGCCTGCTACCATTATTAAAAGACGGCTCAGCATACAAAGGAAGATTATTAAGAATATGCACATCTACAGTTATTCCTGCATATTTATCAATAAACTGGATGAAGAGTTACTTTAACATGGGGCAGGTGTTCCTATACACGTAACATTCTGCTTGCCAGATTCTCTAAGGCTGTCGGACTACAGGACTGAAAGATCTAAAAAGAATTTTAAATCCTGTGGTTGCTGTTCAAGCTGACAGACCAGAGGTACTGCATACAATACCTAACTGGCTCAGTATTGTTAACAAACATGTCACTGAGTCTTGGGGACTCCTGAGGTACACACAGGTAGTTATCTCTAAACATCATCCAGGCATGCAAAATGCCACAGAGATTTAACTGTGCATTCTATAACAAAGGTGTTACTTCTCTCATCTTTTTTCTGCTAGAAAATACTGCAGGGTGTTCATACAGTGATTTACATGTACTTCAGATCTGGAACCTTTACAGGTATGACTTAGTTCCTTATCATGTTCTTCCATATTGTTATGATGCTCTGTCTACAAATGTGAAAACCAATCCCTAATGTTGACTTTCTCAATGGAAAGAAAACCAAAATAACGAATTTTTTTTTTTGTTTTTTTCACAGCTGAAATAAAAAGTTTCTAAAGTTTTTTTTGATAGAAAAACCACCCCAGAGTCTAAGTTTGTTAGCTTAAGCTCATTTTGTTATCAATCGGAAATCAGCTCTAACAGAGACTGGCTACCCTCATTGTTCTGAAAATAGTGCCACATACACATGCACAATTCAACAAGCCCACAGTGACATGCAGTAACAGCTCAAGAAGGTTATGGTGGGGAAGGAAGTAAAAGGAGCTTTTTCTGGCAACATTGGTGGGTGTGGGAAGAAGTGGTCTGCTACATGCATGCTAAATACGGTGGAACATTTAGATACCCTACCTGAGGGGTGATCCGATGAGCAATGTAGGAGGGGTAGGATTACTCCCTGCATTGTGCCGGCGTCGTACTGCCTGACGCCTAAATGTGCTGCGTTCACGGCGAAATGTGACAGTCTCCTCGCTGGCTTGTGCTGCTGCATCAAGACAGACTTTAGGTCAAATAAGAACCCATCCTAGTTAGGTATACAGTAACTTAAGACTCCTTTCTTCCCCCTTACCCTCCCCAAGTTAATGAACTTGATGTGCAACAAAAGCAGCTCACGCACTATCTGTTCAAATAACCTGCCTCAATACAGGATCACAACACACAGTTAATGAAAATCTGGGTGTTTGGGGAGTGGAATGTGCCTGTTCTTCAATATAAAAAGCTTGGGTTTTTTCCCCCCACCCCCAGATTCAAATATCCAGGTTGGAAAAAAGTCAGATAGCCCCAGCCTCTTCCATTTGCACAGGGCTGGAAGAGACTAAAACTGGTTTCACCCTTGACCTCATTTAACACATACTTAAAAAGCCTAAAACACAATGTAGAAAGTTTGTCTTCCACTCCTCACCAGAATATTCCCTTCAATCTTATAACTTCTGTCAAATGGGCAGGGTTGAGGTTAACCTCACGATCTCCTCAGAGGAAAGTGAGTTGGTTTTTTTTTCTTGCTTGTTTGTTGTTTTGGGGTTTTTTTCCTCCTCTCATAAGCACCAGGGAACATATGCTGCTTATTTTCGACTAGTTACACTGATTTGGAGAAGCAGTGTGTTGAAATGAGAGAAATCTTTTTAAGGATTGGTGATTTTTGCAACTTGCCCCCACAAAGAAACCCAAACAATAAAAACATTTGGCTCTCTTAAAGCAACACTGTAAAATGCAGTCTATAATATATATATATATTCAAAGGGAATCTTTTTCCAGACTATCCCCCCAAAATTCACCTGTGCTATCTAAGCTTTACGCACTGAACAAAATTAGGTTTAGACTGCTTCGTGGTGTGTCTACAATGCCAGTCTCTCATGAATCAAGGAAGCTACTAACCTATCTGAATGCAGAGCACTAGAAAGCTCAAATGAATGGGTCACAGAGAAAACAGGTTTTGACAAGCAAGTGGAGGAGAAACAACAACCAACCAACAACAACATGAGTCAGTGCAACAGGAGAATCACCGTCCTGAAGGGGAAGTCACAACTTGGTACCCAAGAAGCCTGTTACTAGAGTGAGAAAGCCAAGGATTGTATCAAGTAAAACTAAATGTAAAAAGAACAAAAGAAGGAAAACCAGCAAACCACTATGGGAGTAATGTATTTTTTCTTGGCAGAAAGATCATAGGCAGAGTAGTTCATGCTTGCTTCAGCACATTTACAGCACCTCTGCTGTTAAGCTTTCCAAACTTAGCAGCAAGGACCCTAACGCTTGCCTACAGCAAACAGCAACCTACAGTCACCTTTACTGCCACAGCTCAAGCAATGATGACTGCGTGGAACAAGAGCCTAACTCCATCCATGAAGCACAGGTTACCAAGTTAATAGTGCATATGAACCTTCATTCTATAATTTGCTTTAAAAGCTAAGAAGCTACATGAAGAAATTACTTTAAGATCAACATCCAAAGTCACAAGCATTTCATCACCAAAATGTTGAAAGTTTAAGACATCCTTAATTCTGTCCAATTCTATATTTTCAGAACTGTGGGACTGCTCACTTCCTCCTCGCTCCTCCACAACTGTTTGTGTTATCCTAAGCAAGGAGAGATGATCTTGTCAGTGTATTTCAGCAAGAATTTAGTACGTTTCTCTTTGGGCTTAATACACAGTTTTACGCTTTAATGCACAATCTAATTTCTTCAAGGACTTCTTTACAGCTTTCAGTATGAGAAAGTAAAATGTGCTAAACAAGGTCATATGAATCCTGATTTTTCTGGTGAATTAACATACAACAGGTCAAAATTGTCCACTAACTTTGGGTGCCAATTTGTAAAGCTCAGTTTTTCCATTGCACACATCAGCATATAAAACTCACTCAAAGCACAGCTTCCATTGAATTCAGATGCAAAAGCAATTCCACATATTTCTGCTAATCAGGTCATAGTTAAACATCAGGAAAGAACAGCAATGGAATTGAAATGAAAACATCTTAAATACAATTAGGATAGTAAACAGCAGCATTACATTTTAATTATAATTTGCAACTACTTAGCAAAATTAGAACCCAAGTGCAATTCTTCAGTCAGCATACTGAACACTGACAACATCAACTCTTTATTCTCTTTATCCAGTAACTACCATCTTCTGCAGTAACTGAAACCTGGATTATGGTAACACCAGAGGTCCTTCCTACAGTGACAGTTCCAGGTTGTCCTGAAGCAAGTCTACCTCAGGAACTGACTGAAACAGTGTTCTGTGGGGAAAACAGATTATAAAGTGTGGAAGGCTGCAGAGCTTTTCAGCACAAGCCCTGAGTCTAACCTCATGCAATGCCTCAAAGTTACATATTGAAATCATGACTGAGTCAAAAATTAAAACACCTACTTGCGCAGAAACTATCACTTCTTGTTTGAAGTAGGGAAAGGCAAGCAAAGTTTGGTTTGGATTTTTTATTTTAAAATAACTACAAACCCCGCTCCCACAAACCAAACAAACCCCAAAACACTTTAAAGACCATGTAGAATTAAAAAGAAAAAACCCACACACACTCTCACCCTAGTATAGAAAGCTACTGATGTCAACATATTTTTGTTTCTACTTGTCTTGAATAAGAAGGAGCATTACAGCTGCTCATGAGGCCATCAGTAGGATATAACAAAGCTCCTGAACTATCCTCTATCATTCTCTGAGAGCAAAGGCAATAGTTTTCCTTTAACATAAATAAGCCTCCTTTAGTATTTACAAGTTAACACCGTGTTTTGATGTTTAAAAGAAAAACTAAGCAGATCAAAAAGCATCCCTGTCTTTAGACCATTGCTCACACTTCTCCAACACTGCTACTTAGAAGCACTTTTTCCACACTCCAGAAAGCTATCATTCAACTTCTATACTCACTTACAAAATCTAGATCTGACAGGGATTGTACAGTTCCTCTAGAACTGTAGGAAAGAAACTTTACAGCTTAAAGAGTATTTGCTGTTGAAGTCTTCTCTTTCTGGTTTACTCCAAACTTCCATGTTGAAGAATTACATTGCACTAGTGTCAAGAAACTTAAGTATACCTTTTTTTCTGCATCCTGTCATGAATTTGAGCCCACAACATTGTCAGTTCTCAAGAGCAGAAAAATCAAGTTTGAAGTTCTAGGTGCATGAGATTGAAATACAAACCTACATCTCAGAACAACAAAATCAAAGGAGACCTCACAACTTTGTAGCAAACTACTCCCCAACATCCATTCCCATCTATAATGTAACTAATTTAAAAGGGAAGGAATTTTACTTTTGTTTTTATTAATGCTACTGTGCATATAGAGACATTTATTAAATTCCATTCACTTTCTTCTTTCATTACTCTGACTGGGAAAAAGCCAAATTTGCAGTTAGGCACTCTGAAAGCCAAAAGGAAATCATTTTGCCATCACACATTTAGAATGATACTTGCATCCCAACAGAACTACCATTTGTTCTAGACAAAATTCTACAGTAACAAATAATTCACAGGCCTTTGTCAAACAGCCAGGAATGCCTTAACATACGTTGAACTACCCTGCCTGCAGGTTGTGCTTTCCCAAAATCTCTATCTGTACTACCCAGGTGTGTTTGATGTGGATCTCTGTAGTTCTTACATCTTTTACACAGTAGAAGACATCAGGTTTTACAATACCATAATACAATTAATGAACAACACAACTAGCTTCAAGAACATAAAATGCAAATATTTTCTTTCAAACAAGAACAGTTACATATACAAACCAAAAAACAACATGTTACAACATCACTCTGGATGTATTGCTGCTTATAATGCAAACTCAGAAGACAGAAACTGCAGAACCATGAGATGAATAAGCAGAATTTCCCAGTTTTATTGCATCAACAAGTCCCACTTAGGAAAAAACCACTAAACCCAGTGTCTCAGATGCATTCTGAAATACAGATAAATTCTTCCCAAGTAAGACGACTCTGGACAGATATAATATGGAGGTAAGTCAGAAGCAAAATATCCAAAGGGGAAACCTCCAGAGTTCTCCGGATAAAAAACCCACAAATTCCAGGCTGACTAGAGAGAACAAAAAATCCACATGCAGTGGAAACAAAATCCCTCACTAGAGAAAACAAAAAAGTACACTATTTGAAGTGCAGATGGTTTTGAACATGGGTCAGGTTAAGCACAGTTAAATATGTGCATAGGAGCCAAGTGATGCTGGGCCATGACATTTTTCTCCCTATCAAACAGGAAATTGTGCCCTAAGTATTTTCAACCACTTGCAATGACCATCCATACAAATACTCACTGGAAGTAAAAAAGGTGTATGGCTCATAAGCCATGGAATCAGTTTTCTAACACTGACCATACTTTGTCAAATTGGATAGCTGAAATGTAACTCTTCTGTACCAAGCACCTACATCTTGTGCATGCTGAAAACCTGGGAGAAGCTATAATTCACACACATTTGTTGGTTAACACCCCCCCCCCCCCCCCACTTCTGATGGTTGAAGCATTCACAGTTTATCCTCATGAGCCCCAACAGTTTTTAAAATCATACTTGTCAGATACTGAAGTAGAAAGGAGTTTGATTCAGTCCATATACTCTGTATATAGTCATTAAGCACCATGAATTATTATTAGGACATACAATTGCAGGGAATTCTTACTGTTCTCTGCTGAAAATGCAAAATATTGCTTTATACTTTTAGAAGTCATGGTGAACATTTAATGAAAAACATCACTAATGCCATTTTCTTACTAATGGAGATGTGGACAGCACAGGAGAAACAATAAAAAATAGGAACATCTTTAAGAAATAAGCTTCTGCTACAGAATAGGACAGAGAAAAACACTATACAATTTAACAAGAAAGCATTGTCTCCACAAAACCACACACACGGCCCCAAAAACAACCCCAGCAACAATAAAAAAGGATAACTGAAAGAGAAACAAGGCAAGTAAAGCCTAAGACCTCAGTGTTGTGGTTGAACATGTGAGAAAAATAAAGCAGACTAGGCCAGAGGAGTACTTAAAATTACATCAAACCACTCACTACAACAATCTGAAAAGCAAAATATCGCTGAGCAAGAAATAACCAGGACAGTGCAATTATCTGCTTTCAATTCTGAACCAAACATTTTCACAGATCAGCTCAAAACAAAATTCTATGCTAATACACAAAACTAGGAGCCTTGGTTATTCTCTCACTGTATTCCCCACTTGAAACATTTCATTTCAACATCAAGTGCTACTCACACAGGCTTCTTTACCATAATGTTGATGGACTTGGGAGTCCAACAACTAAAACTACTTAATTTTATTGCCTGCCAAATATAACCCCTATGTCCAGGGATTTAGGTATCAATAGCTAGTCCACACAGCACAAAGATGTTCATAACCTACACTAATCCTTATGAAATTTTAATCTGACCTTGTATGTGGATTTTTTCACCTTAAGGAAAAACTGCTTTACATCTTTAGCCTTTCCAGCAGTGATGTAGCAGTGAATACCTTTCCAGTGGTATCCTCTGTTAGCGTATCACACACCATAAGTCATGATTGTTTTGACTAGGCTTCAATTAACTGTAACATCAAATGGTAATTAGTAGGCAACTCAGATATATTCTGGAATGAGGTATCATGGTGTCATGGAAGGCCACACATGGCTACACTGGGCAGCAATATGTGGACTTCCACTACAGCTCAGAGCTCTCAGAATTTTTCTTGGCTCTATGTACAACAATAAATCCAGCTACACCCAGAAAAGAGCATTTAAAAAGTGGGTGATAAATTTAAGTAGATTCAGCTTTGGTTTTAGCAAGTATCAAATGTTCTTATTCAGCTCCTGTTTGAGATGAACACTTGGCAAATACTTGACAAATTTACACACACCACATAGTACTTGCCAGTGAAACCAAACCATTCTTTCCAAGTCAAATAGAAATTGTGCAAAGTACTTGCACAAACACTACCAATCCAAGATATTTTAACAAACTGACTCCCACAACAATGAAAAGTGTTTTTAAACAACTATCACTCCTGGTTTCTTTGAGAGGCTTAATTTAACCAGGGGCAAATACTCCTCCCAAAGAGCAATAATAAAACACTCATGTAATGTAGAAACGAAGCAAGTGACACTTCCAGTATGTGTGTAATATGCATTTGTCATCAAGTATCCTGAATATCCTTCAGGCAGCTCTGCAGACGACACACTAAAACCAAGCAGGTTTCCACCAAGTGACAGGAAGCCTCTTAGAGGCCATCAGGCATTGTAAAGCACGGAGCAGTCACACACGGTCCTGGCTCTCAGCAACCAGTGCTGTGAGCTGGAAACTTTCAGGTGCATTTGTTCCCTATTATCACCTTTATGGAGCCATGCATTTTTCAGGAAGACTATAGTTGTTTTTGCTATAAGCCCTTGTATTATCTGTAAATACCAGAAGGGGACAAGCCAGGCAAGACAGAGGCCCTACACCACATACTGAAACTGCATTTTGCTTCAGCAGGCAGCGATTAACAATTAGTCAATGAAAGATTCATGAGAAGTGTTACTTCATTGTTAAGTTCCAAAATTGCTGAGCTCCATTTCAGTCTCCCACATCACTTCTAACACCATTTAAATCTTTAAGTATTTAATGGCGATATCTCAGCTCTACTGGAATGACAATACTCAGAATCAGAGGTAACCTTTATACACAAAAACTATGACACAGTAACATTATGCCCTCCAAGTCAGACTTTGGTAAGGCTAACGCTGCCATTTCAAATGGCATTCTGCATCCAAGAAACAGGTAAGAGAATTCAGTGTTTTGGTTCCAGTAAAAAACCTTATTAGGAAAGAGAACCATCTGACCAGTTAGAGGAAAGGCCCTGCTGGACACAATTAGAGACAGCTAACACACAAAGACAGATTACAGAAACTTTACACAGCTTCTAATACCTCTCCCAGAGTTTGATTTCAATGTAAAACTGTTTGGTTAAGTAGTCTGGTTGCGTACTGACAGACTCCCAGAAAAATGACCAGAAGTTCCATTTTCTGCAGCTGTATGAATTTCATCCAAAGAAAAGACAAACTACTGCCATCAGAATCATGGAACAGTTCTACAACATAGGCAAAATATGTAATGCCTGAAGACCACATGCAACATAAGCGCAGTAAAAAAGGGTGATGTATCAGTAAGAGCTGACGTGATCAGTGGCTGCACAGCAGAGATCCAAGTTGTGGCTTTCACGCTGGGAAGGGTACTGCCTAATGACCACAGGCGAGCACACTAAGCATACATGTACAGAAACACACCAAGTGAAGAGATGAACATGCTCCCATAAGCCAAAAGGAAGTCAAGACTAATCCAGGCTCACAGAAGCCCATTTTTCCTGCTGGTAGAGATGTTCTGAACCCACAACACACAAATGAACAATGCGCAGAAGGAAAAATGCAGTACATCGCATGCAGTTATTGAAAGAACTCAAATAAATCTTCAATTACAATAGGCTGTAAAATAAAGCAACTCCAAAAGCGCATCTTTCACAGTTAACATACAACCGAGGGAGAACACTTGACTCAGTTCAGATCAAGTTTTTTTTAAAACACCACTGTGCTACATACAGTACTATTGTTTTGGTTTTTACATCTCTACAAACAGTAATACAGAAATAACTCATCTGACAGGAACCAAGCATAGAAGAGTATCAAGATGGTGTTCCTAAAACATCATGAGATATCTAAACAGTTTCATCTAACTCCTAACCCATCAGTTCACTAGATCTTTTCAGAGGCTGAGTAGATAAACGAGGATAACAGCTATTGCAAAACATCTTCCTATTTTTGTTAGGCATTCACCACATGCACTTAGTTATGGAATTTTCAGATGCCATTTGTCTGCATCTTGATAAACTGCAATTTCTATTCAAATGCACAAGTTATCTTATAAAAAGTGAGTCATTCACCACTTCCCGGCACAAGAAGATAGAAATGAAACTGCTAAGTTGTATTTGCTGAAGTATAAGATGTACACAGTTGTATAGCATCCTGCTTACTAAAAGATTACTCAAGGCTATATCCATTGTGAAACAAGTTCTCATAGTTACACAAACATCTAAGAATGTTCTTTTTCGTTTACTCCATAAAGGCCTAAAATGAAGTTATAATTACTGATTTAAACCATATTTGAGAAATATTTTCTGACTGACAAAAAAGAGCTGGTATTAATACAAGTTTTTGGTTATCCAGTGGGCATCTGTTAATTATGTTTCAGAAAGTTATCATTAACAGTCACGAAATCAAAAAACTTATATAAAAATAACTTTAAGCAGGAAGATGGACCAGACAACATCAAGAAGTTCCATCCATCAATTCTCTGATCTTATAAAAAGCTGAACAAAGTTTGTTCTCTAATTCATCTGCTACGCAAATAAGTTATTCTCAATTTCTATACACATGACACAGATTTATATTACACATGGATGTCTTCAGAAACACTTCCATAAGGTGAAGACAACTCAACAGCAGGAAACAGTAAGCATAAAGCAACTTAGTAAGTAGAAAAAAATATTTCAGCTTCTTAGGATCTATTAGACACAGTTAAGTCCAAAGAAAAAAAGGCGCAATTAAAAAATAACTGTTACAAAACTTAGAAGTTATAACTACCAAAACCAAACCACCAAACAACAAAAAATACACAGAAGAAAAAACCCTAGGAAGTGAACAGCACAACAAAGGAATTGTTCAGATTGATCATGAACAAACACATTCTATGTAATTATTGGCTTGGTGCTAGATGTGATTGCACAAGCATTTAGGTAGTGCTAATGAGAAGTGACTTTTGCTCTGCTTCAAAAAAAAAAAAAGGCAGAATATCATTCATTTCTTACAATCAAAAAGAAAACATTTTTGATTCAATTGGTAGTACAAAACAAAAATGTAGCACGTGTTATTCATGATATGATGTCACCAGATCTAGAGAACCTGAATCCAAATTGCTTCCTACAGTCAGCCTGAAATCTATGGAGAAGCATTACTTGAGTTCTCATCACTTGTTATAGCTATTAACAACTCTGAAATTATAGTTACTTACACAAAGTTTGAAAGGTAACACTGAGGAGAACAGTCCAGCAAGAATGACAGCAAGACTTCCCTGCTTAAGCTCTACAGACTCCCATCTTTAAGATAGCTTTTAAATGTGTTAGGGCTCATCTTTCCCACCATTTCATTCTGCAGAAGAGCCATCAAAATATTTGGCAATACATGGCATCAGTCAGGCACTGATGGTTTCACGCTGCTGATGACTGGTGAGCATGTCTAATGTCTGAACATGTTCTGTAAGGTGAAGTATATTAATCACCCTTGGCACATTAGGAGAAAAAGGCTTTAAAGTTGTAATACAAACCAAAATTTCATCTTGTGCTAAGGAAAGCATAGAGCCAAAAAGGTAAACACACATAGCAGATCTTTTATCAGACAAATTACAGACAAATAAAGTGATGACAGAGTTGTCACTTTAACAAGGCACAGTAAGAATGTGGTGAAGTGTTTAGCCTGTTTAGTGCTTAGTTTGTACTAAAAATGCAACCTGGACTCTTTCATTAACGCTACAACAGAACTCTTCTACTAAGAATGACAGACAGAACACACCAATATATGCAGAGTTTTCATTTGGTCTTGCAGGAGAACATGTGGTTTTGTTTTGGATTTATTCTGTTTTAAGTGAGCTCAGACTTTCAGACGCTCTAACTGCAAACCAAGTCTAAACTGGCCAGTAATCAATACTTAAGTTCTGTGCAGCACACTTTTCCCCTAAAAAAAAAAAAAAATTGAAGCCATTTGTAGAGTTCACTCCCACATCAGTGTCAAGGGAAGGAGGAGTACAGAGAAGTGAACTACTGGTCACATCTTTTAAGATAGAAGAGTCACTATATTTTGCTTACTCAGTCCAAACAATAAAGACAGTACATTTGCTAACATTAAAAAAAACCCACAGACAAACCACACCTAGCTCTTGATCTAACATACAGTTTTAATGAAGCATTTGGGTGTTTTGCTAACAAGATACCTATGAGATAATATGAATTTCCTTCAAACAATCCCAGGAGTCAGAATGAGACAATTAGCAACCCCATACTGCTCTGAAAATGTTTTTTAAAACCACTTATCTTCCATGACAAAGTTTTCCAGTTAAGGTAGTTAAGTTGGCTAACCAATACGTAAGAAACTGAAATGTAGTAACAAGAGCTCCAACATAGTTTTTTTTAATATCAGCTGCTACAGTTAAGTTCAGTACTCATATCACACCAAGCAAGGCAATAGTTACAGAAAGTTAGAGGAAACTACACTCTTCTCTCCAGTACAGGGAAGTTATTGTGTTCTCATAACAAGGACCCAAAAAAATATCCCAAACCCAAAGTAAACAACCCTGTCTAGCCAATGAAGGCAAGGCTAAGCAAAACCAAACCCCTAAGAGAATCCAGCTTACTAACTAGAGCATCATAAGAATGCACAAATTTGAGGCAGCATAGTAAGGATTTGGGGTTTTTTTGATACCACCTCAAGCCATGCCAGAGGTCATCTAAAAGTCAGCAGTAACTTCAACCAACCTCTCTCATTATCTCAGTTCTCTAAACTTCACAATAAAAGACAAACTTCTCTCTTTTATTGGTAACTCTGAAAACAGAACACAATCTGACATTTCAGTAACACAAGTAAGCAGGTGTCATGTGATCAAAAGTATTTTAAGATACAGCTCTGTGCAGCAGACTCCCAGTTAAAAGTCCCTAACACCCCTATCTATATATTTCATAGCAGTTGTTTGAAATCAGTTCCCACTTTTGTAGATCATGCAGGAGACTATGAACGAAGTATTTTTGTCAGTTTTACTACACAGGAAGAAACAGGAGGACACTTAAGTATAGCTGTAACTTAAATCACGGATACCAGACTCATTAACAAAAAACACAGCAAAGGCACTTCCAGTAGGTCATTTACTTACCTCCACTTGCCAATTCTTGCTCTTCCCCTTCAGGAAATGTAGCCTGGCTTGGTAAGCTATTCCTAGAACGTGTGACTGACTCTAAGTGTGAAGCCCTTCCCAACAGAGATAGCTCATCTAGCACCTCTCCTTCTTTGGCTTCCAAATCAGATTTTGAAGTGGTTAACTGTTTTATGTTACCTGGTGCCATTAAGCTATTTGGGTCATTTAAGCAAGCCACAGTACCGCTGTCCAGGCTTAACACTCTGGCACGATTCTTGGCACTGTTTGTGCTAGAAGTCCGACGCGTAGATCGTTTTTTGCTAATTCCTTCAGAGCTTACATGGATTTTGTGAGCATTGTCAAAGTCTGTGCCCCCACGTTCTTTAGAAACGTATTTGGTCTTTAGAGCACTGTACTTTCCCTCAGGAGACTGGCAGGAATGGGAGGTGGTGCTGGAAGAGCTATCACTGCTGAACTGGTGAGCTGACTGCATACTTGATGTCCTGCTCAAGTCACTTTGATCACTGGAGTCCTCATCGTGACAAAAGACAGCACTGTGAGGTTTAGTACCAGATACACCTCGGAAGGAAACATATTCCCTGTGCCGACTTGAATCAAAGCTACTAGCACGCTTTTTTCCTGTCCTTCTCCGGCTGGACTTATGGGTAGAGGCTGTTCGATGTATTAAACTAGAAGATTTTGGTCGAACATCTCCTTCTTTGTGTTTTCCACTTGTTTCTTTAGAAGCTCTCGAATCTCCTAAAACAGCTAGTTTCTCACTCTGCTCATCTCTTTGTTCAGCAGCTTTCCCAGGTGGTCTGTCAGCTTGCGTAGTCAGTTCATTGGCATGTGGGTTCTTATTGGCCTCCTCTGAAGCAGAGGCACCAAGACCTTTCTGACTGTGCATCTCATCAGACGCATTAGAACCCTTTACCTCTAGAACACCATCCTTAGTGCTCACTTCTACAGCAGTCCTTTCGCTACTAGTTCTTTTGTCAGTAGAACTACTGTCATCTGAGTCAACACCACAGTCCTTTTTCTTACCATCCCTTTTCTCCTCTCTAGAAGACTCTTCCTCATGCTCCGACAACACACTCTCTATGTGCGTTGAGCTTGTATGTTCGCTTTTGTAGCTACTGATGGTACTGTTAGTGTCACGATCTGTCCCACTGCAGTAGCTTTCTGTTGAACCACTGCTTCTAGTACTCAGGCTTCTCAGACTGTCCACACTTTTGTCTGCTTTCAAGGATTTGCTTTTCCCACTCTTAGCCAACGGTTGAGGGCTGCTACTCTTCAGAATGTCATCTAATTGAAAAACTCCTGAAATGCAAGAATTCTCAGCCAAGGACTCTCTGGACCCAGATGGAGGCTTGGAAGCTTCTAACTCGCTCACAGGATCTAGTCCTCGTTTTTGCTGATAGAGGGGGAAGTCATTTAGTGAAGCATCTGGAAAAGCAACAGCAGAGCTAGAAGTCCTTGGTACACCTCGTGGTCTGTGATCCTTCCTGTAGGAGTGAGAATGCAGAGTTACAAGTGAAGCTACGTCTGCATCACATGCACTGGCTTTAGACTGGTCCACAAGCTGGTTGTTTGAGAGGCACACTTTGTCACTGTTGTCTCTTGGCAAATCCTGTCCAGAGGATAATGAAGGTTGGATGGAGACAAATGAGTCATTCGACACCAGCCGAAAAAGCTTCCGATCAGTTGCCAGATCTGCACAAGTACATATTTAAAAAGGTTAATGTAGAACACTCATGTAAGGCAGATTGTATAAACTTACAACAGCTTACATCTAAGTAAACAAACTTACAAACGCATTTCCAACTACTGTGCATCGCATTATAATTTAATAATTCCTAGCAGCTGTTTTTATTGAAAAACAGAAGCCACCCACACCAGCTGTTTTTGCACCTTGTAGCAAACCCTCAGCCTTCACCTCTGTGCACCTATCTCAGGCAGTTTTCACATACACCAAAGTTTAATCGTATAGAGGGTACTCTGCCTTTTGTTCTATTTCCTACATGCAATAACTGCTTCACAGCAGCTTGAATATTACAGAAGAAAAAAGGGTAAATTTGATTAACACTGGGAGGGAGGCTGGGGAGCACAGAAATCCTCTTTCTGACCAGATCCCAAGTAAGCTCATCACAGTTCACAACAATGTGGGCACTGGCACAGGTCTATTGGTACTACAATGAACCTCTCTAAGTTACTGAGTTTAACAGCACAGTTTTCGAGGTAGTAAAAGCAAATCACAAGGATTTGCTGTTAGCTCTTGGTCAGAACAATCAGTTGTTACCCATCATAAGCAGTCTTCTGTCCAAGTGTCCACCGCTGGTAGCACTGAAAGTCAGGTTACTTGCCTTTTTGGTACTGCCATTAAAAATAGATCTGGAGGCCTACTGACCTTACCACAATTGCTAACGTTTTCTGCCATGTACTTGCACATGTTTAAGTCCAGAGACTTCACAAAGAGTTCTGTTATTCAGATGAACATGCTGCCTATTGCAACAGCACAGCCACCTGTAACCCTCTATTTTAAAGACTTTCTACACCGCATCACACAGTAATGACTAAAAAGGAGCCCAGTCTGATTAGATCGGTCAAAATGAACTACATTATTCCCAGAGTTAGTTTCCTGCTAATTATCAGGTACTTCATAGTCAAACAAAATATTTCTCCAGGGTTTTAAGCTGTTTCAGTCTGAGCAGACTTTTTTCCTGGCAATGAATCTAAATGGAAAATGAGGTCTGAAACAAAATCGGACAACTAAAGAATGCAAGCTAGCAGTTTCCTTACATACTACAGAACTCCAATTACTTGTGTATTAGAAGCAGTCTGTAGCTTCAGAAACACAGAACTCGATGCAAGATTACTTACTTCACAGAAAAGTATACTTGATTTAAAAATTTGTTTGGCTGTACTGGAAAGATAAGAACATTATTCCATAATACAAGTTCATGACTACCAGGACGCTTTCTGTACAAGAGAGATCACCCATAGACATAATCCAGCTATCTTCCAGCAGTAAGAGAGTAAATATTTATTACGTACTGGAAGATACCAGAACAACAAACACAGCCAAAGAACAAAGTATTCAAGCTACACACCTCAGGAACTTAAAGTAATTAAGAAAGGAAACAAAGCTTCAAGATACCCTTTCCTAGAATCTGTGAATGAATTGCATGAATTTATTTAGCACATTAAGCAAAGGGTCCTTGGTAACAAAATACTGTTTAATATGCAGAAGAAATTTTACCTTGGTCTTCACTCCCTTCTTTACACAGGCTAGAACTCTGGCCAAGGCTTAAACTGATATCATCAGAGGTCTTGGCAGTGTCGGTATCTCCTGTGAATTAAGGAAAAAGAGTACTAGTGCTCAAAGTACTATGACTTTCATCTATATACACTGCAGATTTCTCACCTGTCATGAAAATATTCCTTTTATTTCTTCATTTAAAGGTAAACAATGATTACAAGTAACACAGTTGACCACTTAGAGATAAGTATAGTCTATTCTATTTCTCTAAATTTGTGGTTAATGGAAGTTTACATTCAACTATGCAGACCTTCCATGAAGAACTGGAAAAGGACCTTATAGAGAAGTCCATGGAAATATTTTTCCCTTAAAGATGTATCTATTTGAGCATTCCTTTTTGCACTGCTGCCAATAAAAATAGGGTGTAGCTTGTAATAGAATACTTGTAAAGACAGAAAAGTCAGGAAGGTGACAGAAGGTCTGTACTGGTTTGAGGCTAATTGGAATATTTTAATGGAGAAAATTATATTCTAGGCTGTGAAAGTAAAACAATGGTGATGTCTACTTCACTCATAGGCTTGCTGAGATGTTTAATAAGAATACAAACATAGACAAGACAGTCTCTCAGCCTCTCTCTGAGCGCCAGTGTGTCCTCTCCTCTCTGATGAATAAACTAACTAACTACTCTGCTTCTAACTCCCCTGGCCCAGCCTCCAAACTCACCTTGCACGTAAGGCAGACCCTGAGGTAAGGTAGAGGGGTGGGGAGAAGTTGGAAGGGTNCCACATCTCATTTTGTCTTATTAATAAATTTACAAAATAGCAACTTTGCATATTACAAGGGCTGTGCCAGACAATACTTTTGCTAGATGACAAGCAACTAGGAATAATCAAGTAATTGAAATACGATACCAGAAGGACAATTGGTTGCACAGAACTCAAAACAGTAGGGAACAGTCCACTCAAACTCCTCAGCTCTTCATTTACAAGCAAAATAAAACCCTGTTGTTACATGGAAAACAGAACATGGATTGCAGAATGCTCTCTCCTAGTGTTTTAGGCACATAATGCACAACTCCGAGGAAGACTTCTTTCAATTAGAAAGTGTTGCACTTAGCTCACAAAAAAAGTTTTCAACATGAACCAAGTAGCTCATCCAGGTAGTTCAATACCAGGTAGTACTTGCAAACAACATGGTATACAATAGTGATTTGAAGTGCTACTGCAAGGTAGTTTTAAGTAGGCAAAAAAAATCTCACCTTTGATGGTTGCTGCTGTTGCCAGACGAGATAACCCAGATCCAACCTAGAAACAAAAGAATTACATATAAAACTGCAAGCTTTCAGGAATTACCCAACTATTGTTTCCTATTGCTGTAATGTATGCATTTGCCTATACACCTAGGACAGATTTTCAAAGGTACAGCAGCATGCAACAGTACAGTTTGGTTCAGAATGTTTCCACTGCAGACAGATGGCAAGGGATCTAACCAGGAATCCAACTGTATCACTGCATTCTGTTTTATAGCCCAGGTACTTGCAGATTTTACTACGCTGATTTTGAAAGTAGTTTCTAATCAAGGAATTTTCTTTGAAAGAAAGTGGAAACAAACTACTAGTGTGGTGGCATGCTAGCAACTGCTGCTGTAAAACTGAATATTTAATCAAGTCATCAGGGTTGCTTAAAATCCTTAAAGATCACGTTAATATAAAACTTCTGTTTGACATAGTAAACACCATGTTAAACCCATAAACCGTTGCACCAGAAGAGACACATTTTCATCAAGGTTAGTTCTGAGATCTGTCAAGAGTTGACCCAGTGACCAGGTAACCAAAGGACCTAAGCGTCGGTACGTGGAAAATTGCAGCAGCGTAAACAGGGGGTATGGTGGTATGATCCCAGTTGTCAGCTGAACAAACTTAAATCAATCTTTTCTATTTATTGTATCTTATTCCTCCCCCTCATTCATACAAATACAGTTTTTCTTCTGAAGAGTTTCTGAGCACACAGATTACTGTTACCTCAAAACGCATAAGCTATCAATGGAAGACTGAAGTATTCCTTGACCTACTCTTGAATATTTCTTACAAGCACATTTCAAAACTTATAGTATCTGCTTTTCAGCCAAGTTCACTGCCAACCAAAAGGCACAAACCTCCTTGTATGAAAATGAGCTAGCTGTTTGGCTTTGCAGCCAATTTGTAGTGAGTTGTCTTGCAGAGATGTTGAAGAGAATTTAGTCTTTCCTTCAATAATATTTCTAATATCACCTTTCCAAGCAGTATACGAAACTGTGCCAATTGAAATCACGCAGAAATACGATAAGGTTCAAAGGCAAAATCTGTACTCAAGATGCATTAAAAAAAGATGGCAGTTTGACTTTTCTGCAACAACTTACTGGGATGTTGCTTTTCAAAAACCACTAGTTCAAATAATTCTGGGGAAAAGAGAGCCTAAGTCTACAAACTGTTGTCTGTAAGCACAACAAGTTTCAAATAATCTGAAGATATATACAGATTTTATTCAGTCATACTACAAAACAATGGGTTTGTTATGTGCAATGCAAAAAAAACAGCCAGAGCTCGTTAAATGTATTTTCCTTATTATTCTGTCATGCACACTTCTAGTTAGCTATCTTGCCATATTTCAACTTTTATTTTCCCCTTCAGTAACATGCCTTGGTGAATGCTGTAGCTGAATGCAAGTGCATCAGCATGGGGAAGCTACCTCACACAAAAAAAATAAACAGATCTCAGATGCTTACTGTTCACACACCCTTTTGATGCTGCAAATTCAATCTCAGGGGCACTTGTGAGCACCAGCTTTATCAGCATAAACACATTTTAAACATTATACTCCCTTTCACAGCAGCTTTAACTGTGTTATAGTTGTTAGCATTATAGCACACAGGAAAACACAGTAAGCTTCTTCACGTGCTTAATTTTAGAACTGTTGAATACATTTGGAATAATTTTTTTTCCAAAGATCAAAGAAATAGGATCCCCAGACTAGTTCTGTCGTCTTACACAGATCATTGCTTCCTGTTCCTTTGAATACTACTAAATACCTGCTCTCTTTATATAATCATAGAACAGTAAGGNCACCTCTTAGGAGTATCTGTGCTGCATAATGGTGCATCATCCAGACAACCACCAGCGTGAGCATAACACTGCACTATGTTACATACTGCTTGCTCAGAGAGATAATTAGAATAATTTGGTATTGTAATACCACACCAAAGACTTGCAAGTAACTGAAAAATAGCTTCTCTGGGCTGAACATGATGCTGTGTTGCTCATTGTCAACACAACTATACAGCCTGGCCAGTCAATCTGCTTGTCCTCAAGAGCTGGTAAAAGAAAGATGCCATGACTGGCTAAACATCATAAGCCGAACGGAACCAACAGCACATGCAGCACTGTGGAAGCTGAATGCATAAATTCAGCAGCTGTATTAAGGCAGCAGCACCATTTCCCCACTGAAATTACAAGGCAACTAGAGCATAATGAAGTGGTATTAAAATCTAATAAAGACGAGTTCTTCAGTACTTCCATCTAGTGTGCAGCAGCCCCTATTTATTGCCTTCTTCCCATCCTTGCTGAAGTGTCTAAATTGTGATGATTTTCCAGAGGTCATCTAAAAATAACCAGTTTTAGTCTTTCCATTTCTACCAGTTTGTCTCGCCTTGCTTTGTGCTTGAGCAAATTAGCATTTCTAACTACAGAGTCTGAATTGTCAAAAATAGTAACTTTAAGAAAGCCATTTAGCATTGCAAGAGATAATCAGCAGAAGGTATGTTTAAGGGAGACTTAACAGAAGTGTCTTTAAATTCAGCACAGCTGAAGTTAACCAATTAAGCAACTAAACAAGACAAGAGTAAGGGAGGAAAACGAAGTCAGAACATAAGGATGAAGTCACAGCTTGAGTTATCTAACAGCTCACAATACCAAAAGAGGGCCCACTTGGTACTTATCTGACCACATTCTGAGCCATTTTTATTTATTCAATCAAACAGAAGCTAATTGAGCAAAAGGAAATATTTTTTGATGGGCTGGAACACAATGTGGTATTAACAAGAGGTTCTGAAGAGTGCAATACCACCCTCATAAATAAGTTAAGAAATATAGAAAGGTAAATTGTTTATCCTAACACAAATTTTTAAAAAGCTAGTAAAAAAAATAAAAACCAACCAAATAAACAAAAACAAATACTCCACATACTGCCAAGTCCATAGCACTACAGCAACAGCTGCTGTAGCTTTAATTCTTACCTGGTTGTTTGGATCTATCCCAGCATAAGAATTGCGTGAACTACAGCCCACAGGAGGAGTTGCTTCTCGTATGAACTCTGACATCTCTATTCCTCCACCAGGGTCACTGAGAGAAACAAAAAGGGAAAGAAAAACATGACACCCCAACATTAACCTACTAGTTAAAAGGAAATTTGAACCTCCAATCAGCATAGACAAAACAAATTTTCCCTTTTCAAGTATCACGGCCTCAAATACATCCCAGTATCTCAGACCAATGTTGTCCATTTGGCACAGGAAGCTCAGTCAGACCCAGTGCACCCTACAAACTATCACAGAAACTGCTACCTTGTAAAAGTTCACTAGCCAACACAAACCATTATGACTATGGAGCTACAAGGCATCCTGAAACAGTAACTGGAAATTCTGTGTCTATACACACACATGGAACTTCTGGATCCAGCTATAATACCCAGAAGTCAATTGATAGGATAAGTACTAAGCAGAACTCTTTCAAAGAGAAGACAAAGGACTCCAGATCCTTTTCTTAAACTTGATCTAGGACCAGAGTGTAAGGGCAGGTTCACTGAGAAAGCCACACACAGTCAAAGTTACTGGAAAGACAGAGATATACAGAGACACAGGAAGTCACTTATTTCTACCAGAAAACAATTTCCTCTTGGATAACTTACAGGCCTTACCAAGAAATACTTCAAAGTTATATACATATATATATATATATATAAATATATATATACACACACACACACACATACATACATACACACATTCCTCTGAAGGAGGAGCCAGAAATGGACAGAAGCACTGCAGGACTTAAACTTAACAGGCAGATAAAAAGAAAGAGTCTCATGCTGTAAGATCAACATCTAATAATTTTTGTAATATATGGACATTGATCTATGATATTATAAGCAAAATGTAGTCTAAAGTATCTGAGACACATTGTTCATTCTGCATCATGACCTCTGATGTTACTGTCATCTTAGACGGGCACAAAGGCACACCAACTAGAAGGGTTCTGAAGGATGTAAGAGGCCTCCGAACCTTCCTACATCAGAGAGATGACAAAAGAGACTGTCTGACATTAGGAATATTACTTCATAGAATCAGCCAGGTTGGAAGAGACCTCCAAGCTCATCCAGTCCAACCTAGCATCCAGCCCTACCCAATCAACCAGACCATGGTGCTAAGTGCCCCAGCCAGGCTTCGTCTGAAAACCTCCAGGGACGGCAACTCCACCACCTCCCTGGGCAGCCCATTCCAATGCCAATCACTCTCTCTGCCAACAACTTCCTCCTAACATCCAGCCTAGACCTGCCCTGGCACAGCTTGAGGCTGTGTCCCCTTGTTCTGTCCCTGGGTGCCTGGCAGCAGANTCAGTAATTGGAACTTGAGACAACCAACCATGAGTTTATAGAACAATTATGGTCACGCTCAAGCAAAAGCCACCATTTTGGTACACCTCACAAGCAAAACACAAGTGTGCCCTTCCTTATTGATGGCTGTTACACAGCCCTGATATCTGACCTGATACTATTAATCACGCTAAGGCAGAACCAGGTAAGGAGGAAAAAAAAAAAGTACAGCTTTAGTCAACTAAATGTCAACAGCTTTAGTCAACAAATGTCTTATGCAAGCATTTTAAGAACACAAGGCTATTATGAAGTTTAGTCTTTAACTGAACATTCTCACTTAATGTTCAAGTTCAGCATGCATAATGATGACATCTGAAGATCTAGCAAGATGCCTTTCACAGAAAGATTAAATTCCTTATTTGAATAATTCATTGAGAAACACTGCACGTGATTACAGTATGTCCTATGAAGTAGAAATAACTCAACATGACTAAGCTCTCATGCGCAGAACTGGGTAATCAGCCAGGGTGGAAGGAGATGATTTTTGCCTAGAAGTAAACTGATACCAGCACAGGCAACAACAAAACCCAACACTGCCACTCTGCTGGCAGCTGCTGTATTGTGTGACAGCACACATGAACTAAAGGGAAGGACAAAAGCTACTAACAAACAAGTGAAGTCTGCAGGAACAAGCATAACTGCAGATTGCTAGGATTTATCACTGTATGCATAAGGATCTGTTTTGTAACATGTACAATTCTTTAGGAGCCCTTTTCTCCTAGTGTTGTGGCTATTTCTTTCTGCTGTGAAGTTCTGCAATCTGTTTCTTACTGTTTGATGAATTCATACCTTGGATCAAGTGCTGCAGTTCTCAGTTTGCAAGCAAAAAAACAACCCAAAACTGAAGTCAATATACACATTGAGAAGACTGAACAAACTATGTCCAGCTATCTGAAACAGAATTCAGTCGAAGAGTCAGAAAGTGCACTACATAGACCTGAAACTGGTACTTCTAGTTACTAGCAACTGTCCTACCTAAAGACTACTAGCTGCAGCTATATTCCATTAGTATGTCACAAACCAACCAACATCTGAGGAGGCTTTAAGTCCACATAAAGTGAAGTTTAAAACTTAAGTTTACTGATTACAGACATCAGGTATTTGGACTAGAACTTCCAGAAAGAATCTGGGATGAGCCATTTTGATTAACAATGGTAGAGGAAGAGTTTTATTCTTCTGTCCTTATTTTCCAACTAAAACAGAATACTCAGGAGGCAGCTCTCAAAATACAGGACCACCACAGCATGTACTGCACATGCTGGACCATGACAGTTTCAAAGTTTGAATCACTAATTATAGAGTTAAAAAGGCAAAACAACTCCAAGGTCTGACAGCTACAGAAAGCTGTAAGGAGAAGAAATAGCAAAAGGTAAGGCAAGAGGTGTAGAACTGTGGGGTTTGGGTTGGTTTTGTGGGTTTGGTTATTTTTTTAATTTCTCATGATCATATTTGTTTAAATAGAGTCTGTGCAACTCAAAGCTGAAACGTTCTCCAGATGACAGTTTAATTTTATGGGAGAAGTGTAATTGAAATTCAGGTAGCATCATGATCACAACTCCCCCATGCTGATGGAGACAGGGGACAGCAGCAGCATGAGGTCAATGCTTTTTGAGAATTTAAACTATTGTGGTCACTGACAGTAAAAAGAAGCCACATTCATATCCACAAAAGCAAGACTAAGTTAGTTATATGCGTCCACTGATACCCATCACTTGCACAGCTCTGTCTTTTACATGGTATTAGAAGCCTGTATCCCCATTACTTCTTTCCACAAAACCTCATAGAAGCACTAGTATCACAACCTCACGTATGAAAGCAGCAACTTCAGTAGAAGCTACACAAGGTCATTCACATTCCTGTGTCTAAATTATGAGTAGCTTCTTCCAAAAAACATTAGAGAATTGCAACTTTATAAAGCAGATGAGGAAAAAACCAACCAACCAAGGCATTCTCTGGGGAACAGCAAGTTGTTCTTCAGCATGTCTAAGTTTCATGGAAAAGTAAAACCTTTATAATAAAAAATGGATACTCTTCACAAACCAATGTGAACTGAAGATAAATAAACAGTTAATTCAAACCTACAAATGTCAGCACATAATTTTTGTCAAGTACTGAAAGACCACTTTGCAGATAAACATCTTCAGAAAGAAACAACAGCAGCTCTTCAAAGCTAAACAAATTCCCTAATGTAACTTCTAAACAGAAACCAGACTATTGCTTAATCCTTCAAAAATACCAGTATTTGTATCTAAAAGGGATATCAGGGAGGGTGTGTGGTGAGTGCAAACTCTAGAACAGCTCTGCATACTATGCTATGTATTTATTTGGTATCACATGCTGTAACCTAAGCTATCAACACTCATTTTCTGATTACACAAATATTTAAAGGTAGTACGTTTGCTCAGACCTCCCCTATATCCACCTCATGCTAGGGGAGCAGAGTTTTACAAAAATAAAACCCTACGCACACTTCCTTCCAAGACAAGTTTTTCTTCATTAGTGTTCTGACTTAACTTACTAAACAGGTGCCAACTCAATATTACACTCACTCTACATGCCCTCTGGTGCTTTAAATGTTATTCCAGAGTTCTTGTAAGCTTCCAGGCAAAGATTAGTATATACTGTACATCCCACTTACCAAAAAGTAACTCCGTAATTTCTGCATTGACCTTGTTCCCAGTTCTAGTTAAGAGACCTGAAAGTGGGAACAAGGATCATACAAAAGTTAATGAAACTTTAGTTGGCAAGCAGGACACACAGCATCAAACTAACCTCTACATCTGAGCTCACAAATGCTTTTAATGCTTGTCCTATGTCAACTGCTCCTTAGGCAAAACAGGACTTCTGAAACATCCAGAAGTAATTCACAATACTAGTAGAAGTCCCTTGCCAAGTCTTGGCTTTGGCTGTTTTGGAAGCAAAAGCCATATAGCTTTAAAAAAAACAAAAAAAACAAACCACACCACCACCACCAAAAAAATCCAACAAAGCAAGACATCTAAGTGTCACAGCTTGAATACGTGTTAGCAAGATTGCACTGAAGCAGTACGGACCACTAGTTTACTGTAATGAATTTTATTAAGCAGAGTAAGCATTAATACACATTTAGGCACACATTCTGGCAGAATAGCTCAATACAGTTTAGTAGAGTATATGGGGTGATCTAAATGGAGTCACAATTAAAGCCAGCAGGTTCAGTTAAACAAGATAGAAAAAGGGTCAGGTTATAAAGAGATTGACATGAGAAGTTACTGTACATCAACTTTAAAGGTTTTTGCTAACAATACCCAAGGTGAGAGCCGACAGAAGAATTTAAACTTATCTTGTGAGAAGCTACTCTACATGCTCAGTGAAGTCTTTTTACTTCTAGGTTGAGAATTTTAAAGAGCATCAATTTAACACTTCTTTAAGTATCTTGATAAGCAAATGTAAAAGGTTGCTTTCAGCCACATTTCCTTAAGCAGGTCTCCACATCAAATTTTCAGGTTGTTTCTTTTAAAAAGAAAGATACAACCTTTCAGGTGCCAGGACAGCATACTAGTTACCTCACTTTCAAAGCTATTCATGGCTACTAGCACCAGAAACTCACACGCAAGAGAGAGGTTTTGTTTAAAAGCTAACAATTGGAGGTTGCAGTCTGACTCTCCAGATGGCCTCAATTATCTGGAGCCAGGCAGAGGTTTTGATAGTAGAGCTCATAACACATCCACAGTCTGATCAGACTGGTTAGGTTAGCCTTGTTGATGAGTCATCTTTTGCTCTTCCTTCTCCAAATAATCCGGGTCAGAGGAAGAACACCTCTGGCGTACTTAACACTGGCAACAGCAAAGTTCTGTAGAAAGGAATCACGTCCTATTGACAGAACACCAGAATCATTATCTTCATCACTGAGCTGAGCAATTCTTAAATTTCCAAATTCAGAGGCAGTGTTCTCCTGATGTGAGACTATGACTGGAGTCAAGCACTGTATCCTGTTTTTGGAGAACTAAGCAAACTGAGCCTGACCGAGCATTCCTTTTAGTGACAAAAGGACTTAGCACGTACTATGCGGGTCTTTGACACATACATTTCCAAAACTAAGTCTACTGCTGAAATAAGAATCTCTGTACTGGCTGTGTTCATCAATTATTTAGTGACCTAATCAGCACACGTTTTCCATGCTATTGTTTCAGTGCTTCCAGCACTTCCAATGTTCTGGAACTCCTCTAAGGGAGGAGCTAAGAAATGAAGCAGAATCCATCATTTCAAACCTAACACCTAAGTCAGTCTGCTCCTGCAGTCTTCCAGAACTACACAACTCTGCATTTGCATTCCTCAGTGTTTATTTCAGCCACCAGTAAGACATCTAATGAAGACGGGATTGTTTATAATTTGAAGCAGCATACAAACATGAGCAGACGCCTTACCTGGGCCCATTGCTGTCCTTCCTCTTGGCTGAAACATTGCTTTGTTCTGTTTTAGCACCTCTGTCTGTATGTTCGCTAGCAGTCCTCTCCACAATTTCTCCCTCATCCAGTGCCCTGTGCAAACGGTAATTCACCATTTTCAAAACGATGAAGAGAGCCGCTATCACTGGGCAGTAGACAGCTACTATCGTCATGGAAGAAGGAAGGGCCTTTCAAAAGAGAACAAGAAAGAGTTAATGAACACAAAGCCTGTAAGAATGCAGAATATATAAAACTATCTAGAGTTCATGTCATACAGAAAATATGGATTATACAGAACATTAAGGTTTAAACACAGTTAATGTGTTGAAAGTGTTAGAAGTCTAATGATAGACAAAAGGAACAGTTAGACTACAAGATGTCAAAGCACCACAGCAGCACGTTCAGTAGACCTATCACCGCAGCCTGAGAACCAAATTCGCCTCTTGTTCTCTTTTTTTCCAAGCTATTAGAATACAAATCAGACTAGGAAATCTAGAGCTAGCATGATTTTTTTTTGTGTCACATCCAATATGTTCGATAACTTGTTACATTAAAAAAAAAAAAAAAGGAAGATTTAAAGTAACTTGGAAACTGAGCACAGGGTAGGACCTTATTTCAGGGCCAGTACACAGCACATCAAGTCCATCTTGGAAAAACTGATGCAAGCTCAATACTATGGTGGATAGAGAAAACCTGCCCCATTGCTGATCAGCCACAACAAACTTTTTCCTACTTGCATACCAAAAAAGAAAGTTGTTTACATTTTCAGCTTACTTCTGAGCAGCAGAGACCACAATATCCTGTGAGACCATACTGCAAAGATTATTAGTGCTAGACTTTTACATGCCCATGGCAAGTTAAGCCAGTGTCTTCATTGAAGAGAACTTTCCAGCTGTGTCAAAGGTGGCCAGACATGAAAAACCTCAGTCCTGAATTCAGCTTTTTAAACTGCACTCAAGAGTTAAGACTTCTCATGCAACTGTTTCTGAGGCTTTTACAGATCAATCCCTTCAGCAAAAGGCACTAAGTGCAGCCTAATAGTATCTTAAAAGAAGTGTTCAGAGTACTAGTTAAACTTCAGATTTCACTTTCAGGGCTTCTACCCTTATAAATGTGAGTAGAAGGTGAGTTACAAGTTCGTCATTTCCCTAGGTAGTCACTATAGAAAATTAAATACTAACTTTTTGTCATCATCCATAAACAGACCACTTCCCTTAGAAAAGAAACAAGCTCCCGTGTTGTCAAATATTTTCCTGCATCACTATCCTTTACTCCACTGATGGTGTAGGTAGATATAAAATTCTAACAGTCATAACTATATATATATACACAGAGAAAATACAACAATTCAGAATTTGTCATTCAGCACAAGCATGAGTTAGAAGAAAATAACAAACTAACTCTTTTTAAACCTCTTAGCCTATGGAAAATTTCAGACTGCTTTGTACATCTTGCCTCCCTCCCTGTACAGATCATTGCAAGAGAAGAACCTGCATAGTGATCAAATCCCCATGCAGAACCAGGAAGGGAACACGACTGGAGAACGAGACAGAGAGCCCTCTGTATTCTACACAAAGTGGTTTTAAATCATTTAAAAGAGATTTGATTACAATATTAATATTTCTACATAGTCAATATTAGTCCTAGAAGAACCTGTCACGAGATTAGCAAAAACACTGTTTGAAAAGATCTCTAAATATCAAATGCTGTAAGAGTAAAGGAGATAGAAGAATAAATATTTTAAAATATTGTAGTGACTGTTGGCTTCGGGGTGGGGGTGGGGGGGAATACCTCAACAACACACCAAATGAAACAACAAAACAGACACAGCACTTCTTAATCTTCTCACCTTCTGGCAGTAAGCAAAACCAAATAATCAGTATAACTTTTCTAAATCCAAATAGGTATAAATAATAAGGTCTGGAATAAGTCAGGAGGCAGGCTACTCATTAGGACTGTTTTCTTCAGAAAGCAAAGTTTAACATAACTTTTTCTCCAAAACAAGCCAATACCTAATGTAACATTTGAAGTTACTTGAAGGCAAACTAAGGTGTGGTATGCTAACTCTCACAGGCTGACCTGGATAAGACCCCAACGTACAGCAAGAATCACTTACCATGCACCACCTCGGCTGGAGAAATTGGAAACAAAGCTATTTTAAATACAGCATCAGTAAGAGGCTAGGAACCACAATGATGCTAATGGCATCCATATAACCCTTGAGGCAATGCCACAAGAGTATCTTCAAGAAGCAGTGCTTGCAGTGCTTCCGCTCCCAAGAAGTTCAGAGGCAGCTCGTTCCCTGCAGACCAGGGCAAGCCCGTTAGCTCCTGCAGAACACAACAGCAGCTTCCTCTGTCAGCTAAGTAGCTTGCTACCCAATTGAAAACACAACTCCAACCACTCTTTTACCAGTACCTGGTGTTCAGAAGCCACTACCAAGAGAGTCAGTTTAACAGTAGATGACCAAAAAAATAGACTTATTTTCTATCTGGAGAGCTCTTCAACTTCTCTCCTTCAGTCCACCAACTGTGAGGTCTCACAGTATATCAATTTATCTTGTGGAATGCAAGATCTACACATCCTGTTCTACAAACAAAAGCTTTAAGAATGAGCAGTGGTGGAAGGCAAAATCTCATGACTTGCAGCAAACCCAGGAAAGAATCAAAGGGCGGGTTTTTCTTCCTATTCTTCTTTCCACAGCAATTGCAGAGAGCTAAAAATAAGGTAAATTAACTTACTACTTTTCAGTCTTCATACTCATTAGTAGTTATTCCCCTCTGGAGAGGAAACAGTCTGGGAAGGAAGACATTTTAGCATGTCCAGCACACTCCGCTATCTGATCCTACTTATATAAAACTATATATGCTGTGCTACAGCAGTCCTACCCATGGTACCATTAACTCATCTCGTTCCAGCCTCAGAAGGAAGAGTTACAGCAACCTTAAACTGCTGGTGTCTTCTCTAGTTTTCTTTGTCAAACTTAGAACCATCAACTTCCATCTGGGGCCTCTCCACGGACCAAGGCAAAAATAGAGGGAGATTAATATTTCAGACTCTGCTTGACATTTTACTACATTTGAGGAGAGGCAAGTTTCTGAGCAGCGTAACTGAGCATTCTACACAGCATCATCTTTAAGACTGAAATACAAATGTGAGTTCTACAAATTCATAGCTAGATCTCCTTTCAGGTCTTTCCACAAGTACTAAAGTACTTTTATTTGGCACAACAGACTTAAAAACCTCAGGTCAGAACTTGTTAGCAAACACCAGCTGGTTGCAAGCCTGTAGCTGCAACAGCATTTCAGAGAACATCTCATTTTACTGCACATCTTTAGTCACTTCCATTAGCTCCAAAAGACAACCCAGACCAAACAGCAAGAGTCACAACTGAAGATCTCGCAGAAGAGCTAGACATGACTGTACAAAGCCTGACTAATTACATTCTGTTGAAAACTTCAGTCATCTATTGATTGGACAAACCCAACCTTCTGGCTGAAAGTCTTTTTTTAAATCTTAAGTTAAATAGTACTCTTAAAGATGAAGGGGAAGGCCACTGATTTTCTATCACTTTCGCCTCAGGAGTTACTTTCCAAATTTAAACCTTTCAAGGCTGCATATAAAATACATACTGTATATGTGGGCAAGAGTAAGATGCAAGAAAGCACAGCTTTCCTGCCCCTTCTAGAAGCTGCTCTCTGGCAGGTGAGCTCAGTTTTATCAAAGCACATCTTCTGTGAAAGAGTAGACAGAAAAAGCTTTAAGCACTCATAGATCTCAGTGCTCAGCTCAGGACAGAAACCGAACCTCAGACTACTGGTTACAGGACTAAAGTATTCCCATTCGAACTACAAAGGTCACTGCGTCTTGATACAGCATTTCAAATACTGTGCCAAGTACTGTGCAGGAATTGGGAGTGGGAGGGGTGGAATTTCATTGATCACAGGTTGTGTGGCATACTTAGAAAGAAACAAAGACTAAAAGGATCTTATCTAATCACACATAGCTTTAGCTAGACACTACAGATGTATATAATGAAGCTGTTTCTTTTAAAAGAATCTGGAAGGTGTGTAGGTGTTACCTGTTGAGAACATTAATAAGCAGGTCTCCCAATGCAAATCAGATTTCAAGTCCTTAAGCAGAGGTGACATCAATCAAGCACTCATTAGGCAGTAACAGTTGTCTTGTAAATACTTTTACACTCAAGCATTTTTAGGCTAGTATTCTACAGATCCATTAATACTGGACGAGAATAAACACGAAGAAACAGCAGATGTAGCTTTGCCACAATTTTTTCCATGAACAGCCATAGTCCTTAAGAACTGTGGTTAGCAGGCAGCATGCTCAGCTACAATCTGACAGGGTTGGACTGAAACCTCAAGGTGTACAAATGAAACTTGAATAGCCAAGAAACTGGACATGGCTTAGAGCAATATGGAATACCAGGGATTCTCATCATATATCCAACTTTGAGTACTTAAATGAAGCCACACCTGTTTCAGAAACTCCACTGGAAAAAAAGACTTGCATGAAGCTCCATTGATACAACCTGCTTCTAGAAATATGTGCACAAGTCAGGAAATACGTGCCTATTAAGTGAACTGTTGTCTAAATGAGCTTGACTTTGACAGACAAGTTCTGTCAGTACACACAAGCCCATTACCCCAAGCAAGGTACAGTCTTGGCTCCTCTTCAGTCACTGGCAAAGCTCCCACAGTGCTAGAGCCAAGACTTCACCCCCCTGTGCAGGTGGTGGGGCTGGAACAGCATTCCGACTAGGGGCAGTGCTTTGGCAGCCTCTTCTCTTCACATCTCCCTTGCAATACTGAGGCATAACAGTGGCTTCTGCATTTAGGGCATTTTTTCCAGTTCCACCACTATATTTTGCAACCTACTCCTATAGTTTCCTCATGTTGTAGGATATTTTCTAATCCAGAACTCAAGTTTAAAGAAGAGTGAAAAAGGGATCAGCTCTTACAGCAGATAAGCAGATGAACAAGCACAGCTAAGTCTGTATTGATACAAATATCCAAACAGGATAGGTTTAACTAAGTCTAGAAAGCAGATTTTTGTATGTATGCTGCCAAGCTACAGATCCACAAGTACAGAACCAAGCAGCTTCACTCAAGCAGACACATCTCTTCCTCTACATCCCAATTCTTTCATTGTCAATAGTCTTTGTTTAGCCACACTTGTGAAAAGGACAGATTAAGTCTATAAATACAGAAGAAAAAGGACCTGGATCTATAACATGAACAGTTATGTACACATCTGTCTCCTACCCTTCACGAAGGGTACAGACCCTTACTTCCATGTGCTTGAACTCAGAAGGCAGATGAGGAACCAGGAAGCAAGGGTAGCAGAATTCTGTGAATTTCTTCAGCTGGTTTGCAACATGCCTTAAACTCATCCACCTTAACAGCAACTGGCATACATGTGCCAAGAAACACACAGATTTATAGTACTACATGCTGACCACAACCATTACCAGATTTCAATCTGAAAATACAGGATCAATAGAAGGAATGCACAGACAAAAGATTAGCAACATTGGGTACGATAACCCAAGTCTTTAGGCAATAAATGCATCTAAATTACCAGTGCTTGTTCCTGTTGGGAGTTAAATGACATCTGAAAAAAGTGATTAGCTTACTGTAAAACACATTCGGCCTTGAAAGCCAGCAACAAAGTTCTTAGGGGATCCTTTTGCCTTTGTTGCTGCAGCACAACCTAGGAAAAAATAGTTACTGCTGCTCTAATGCGTCAAAGTAACAATATGATCTTGGAATTTCTTATGTGAGGAAGTTTTATAAGTAATATAAAACTTGCCAGCATGCTAAGTCTTTCTACATAGCTTGTTTTTTAAACACATGGGGTTGTCTGCCAGCAACAAGTCATTTGAAGCTAGCTCAGAAACTCCCTCCTACACATCAGTGAGCCATGCTCTGAAACCAGGTTACAATCACCTAAGAATTTCTAATCAAGTTTTGCTTATTTATGTATGTCCTACAGCAATGAAACATTTTAAGCCCTTTTTCAGAATAAAAAAGCAGTAGATATGCTAAAGAGCTAAAGATGACCATGGCAGCTCTACCCTGTTCAGTTTATGTCTAGACGACACTGAAACAGCAGAGGGTGGAAAGAGGGAAAACGGCCAAATATGATTCAATCTGCTTTAACTTGTTACTCATCTCCCTGCTTATTCTCAGGGAAGCTGGCACTTGCTGTTGCATCTTTACGTTGTCCAGAACTACGAAGCAAGAAAATTTCTCTGACCTCAACAAAATCCAAAGATGCTTGCTTTTGCCCATCGTTTCCCCTTGCACAGGAAAACACAAACATTTAAGCAACACTGAAGCTCACCCTATAATATGGGGAACTTCACTTTAAAAGCAACAAGGGACTCAAACACTGGCCCAGATTGTCAAAGAAAACCTGTGCGAAATACAGATTAGCGCCCCCCCTTCAAACGTCTCTTGCACATGTAGGATGTAGCTGTTCATAAAACATGTGGTGAGCTTTCTCAGCAAAGCAGTACTAATTAAACAAACTCTTCTCCAGGTACAAAAGAAAACTTCTGGGAAAAAAAAAAAAAAAAAAAGAGCTACAAAGCTACATTTGGGGTCTGAAAGAGTCTTCACTTCCCATATTCAATGGAACTCCAAACAGATACAGACTGAGGATCTGCTCAGTTGAAAGTTTTATCTAGCTCTTGTCGCATTAACATTGGTTTTAAAAACATTTTGTCTCAGCCTGCGGTTTCCTGGCCAGCAGTCTAAAGTTTTCAAACAAAAAGCCTCGAAGCTACCTTTTCCAAGGCACGGCAAGGTGAATTAAAAACTTAACTGTACAGGGCTGTGACCTCCTCTTCCACATTAGCTATTTCTTATTCCAGTGTGTCATACCACAATCTTACAAACTGCTCTTTAACAAAGTAAATGCCTGACTCCAGAGCTCTCAATCTCTGCAGCTGCACTCATCTAGTTTTTCCTCCAAAGTTTGTTTCACTGACTTGTTCTTTTTCACGAGAAAGTTTTTAGTTTAAGTTGTGTCCAGTGTCTGGACCTGGCAGGCTTCCAAGTGACATCAGACCTCATAAGTTCGAAACTGGTCATGAAACACCACGCTTTTCCAGCGAGCCATACGAAGTGATGTATCAGTAGCTCACGGATCAGGCGGTTGACACCGAAAGCAAAAGCACCAGCCGACCGGAAGCTGCCCTCTTCCTCCTAACCGATCGCACCTCTCCTGCGGTTGTTTCCAAGTCCAAAAGTCAAAAGTTTCTAGGTTTAAAGGTGAACATTTTAACAACTTTGACTTAAGCGTTAGATACAAAAAAAAATACTCAACGATTCTCCCAAACCGAGCATTCCAGGGGCCGAAGCAACTTCTTGAGAATAACAGAGTCAGATACACTGCCAGCCGGCACACGTCACCCTGCGCTACGGCCAAAACAACTCCTACGTTATGGACCCTGGAGCGCATCGTCGCTGTCGTTCCAGTCTCAAAAGTCAGAAAAGTGAGAGCCGACAGCCAGAAACCTGGGCTGGATCCGACAGCTTCCACAGAAACGGTGGTTTTTTTGCCTGGACTACCAGAGAATCTGCGGCGGAAGCTGGCAGAGTTATGCCCAATTTCGATGGCAAGCGAACAACAAAACGGAGGCAGCATGCCAGCGCAGGAAGCCGTGCGGCGCCCTATGTGCCCCGCTACCCACCCCTTCCCCCCCTTCACGGGCACTAACAGCTCCCGAAGCGCCGCAGCCTCGGGTTTATTCCTCGCCGCCTCTGCCGCAACTGCCAGGCCCGCCGCGTGCCGCCGCATACAGCAGCGAGCGCCGACCGGGGAGAGCCTGGCTANCCGCGGCCTCCCCGCCGCTGCTGCCGAGGAGAGCGGCCCCCGTAAGGCTCGCCTGCCTGCCCCACGGCCCCAGCCGACACCGGTGTCCTGGGCGCCACGGCCTGCGCTCACCATGTAAAGGGTGAAGGGAAAGCCGAGCAAGAAGAGCCACAGGTAGAGGTGCAGCGCGTTGACCCCAGCGCCCTGGTGCGGATCCTGGTACCAGCCGCCGCTCAACGCCGCCCACACGCCCTGGCGCAGGATCTGCAGCACCTGGGAGCCCATGGCGGCCCCGCTCCACCGAGCAGGCCCCACTCTATCCACCCTGCGAGCCCGGGCAGAGCTGTGCGCCGCCCGCGCTCCGCGACACCCCGCACGGCCGCAGCCGCCGCCGCCGCTTCCCCAGCAACGATGCCGCCATCTTATGTCCGGGCCCCGGGCCGGCCGCCCGCCCCCGCGCCGCCGATAGACCGGCAGCCCTTGCGGCAGGGAATGCCCGCCCCGCGCTCTGCCGTCGGGGAGGGACGAGGCTGCGGCGGCCGGGGCAGCGGGGTGGCCGCGCGCAGGCTCGCTGCCTGGCGCCCCCGCCCCGGCTGAGGAGGACGAAGCCGCCGCCAGCACCCCCTGGTGGCGCGGAGGAGGCGGGGCGGCTTGGGCCAGCTCGGCGCTCCGTGGGCGAGCTACTACCGCTGGCCCTAGTCCCCATCCGGGACCCAAACCGGGGCGGTAGCGGGGCGGGAGAGTACTCCTAGAAAATGCCCTGTGGAAGAGCATTTCCTTTCCCTCTGTCGCTCTGGGCCTTAATCCTTACGAGCTATGGCATCTTTGTGGCAAGGCAGAAGGTTACTATACCATCATTCGTGCAAGGTAACAGCCTTGCTGGTTTTGGAGTCCAGTTCCTGCCCATACCTGATCTTACCAAACCGCACGCGTGCATGTCCCCGCCATGGGGCTCGTGTTGTTGCTTCCAGGATGCATAAAGCTTGTGTTTACCGGAAGAGGACACAACACAGCATCGGTCTCTCACAGATCTCCATCTCAGCTTCCACATTCATTGTTTTTACAGCAGGTCACTAGTACTCGTCAGCTTGCAGCTTCTCAAGCGTTCCCTCAGACAACCATGTCCCAGAGGTCACACACCAGCCAGGAGGGGATTAGGGAAAGAGCTGCGAGAGTGCTGTCACACAAAGAAAAGGGGAGGCCTCTCCCTTCGCCCCTTGTGAATGAGCAGCACGAAGATCCCTCATTACATTCCCTTGGGGAAGAGGAGCTTCGAGGGCAGGCGATGCTGGCACCGTGGCGGCAGAAGGCCCTCAGGCAAGTTCTGCCCTGAACCCCAGCAGGCGCGGGGAGAGCACCTTCTGGGTCGGTGCTGCAGAGGAATTGCAGGAATGAAATAACCCAAGCGCTGCTATGACTCATGATGAGCATGCATTTTGGCTGCTGTTTGCAAGGGGCTGCCTTGGTGCCACAGTCTCCATGGTGTTTTTCTCCCTGACGGTGAACCAATGGCAGCATCTGACTATTCTTGGAAAACCAGAAGACAGAAGTGACTGACTGAAAGCAGATGTAGAGGATCTATTTTTTGTTTCCCCAGTGGGAAAGTAGGGAGAAGGAATAGACACAAAGCCCCAACTATGATGGTTCTCTCCCCACGATATAAACAAATAAACCATTTTTAACTCTATTGTTTCCATGCATTTTCGAATACAAGAGTCCTAGCAGCGTTCTGCAAAGGAACATTTTTCACTCTATCTAACGACTCTGAGGTGTGAAAGGAAAACCAGATGCAGGGAGCAAGGCATGGAGGGGGAGGGGGGAAAGGGAGATGGAGAGAAAAGAGGAGAGGCAGAGGACAAACAAAACCAAACCAAACAAATAAAAAAAAAGGCAGAGAAAACCTAAAGAGGATAAACCATGGACGGGGAGGGGGAATTCCTTTAATCCCTGTAGGATAAAGCCAAGCATGACAAACTTCACCAGTTACAGTAAGCTCAGAAAAAATAAAAATAGGAAGCCTTTCAAACACATACTTTCCCAAAATACCATTCAAAGCTACAATTAAAAATACGGATGTGAAAAGGTAAAGACTTCAGGATGTGTCATCCATTAACATGCTATGGCACTGTAATGATCAGGATTATGAAGCATTAGTTTTTGCAGCAGCTGTTTTATGAATGTTACATAAAAGCTGTTCACCTTGACCACAAAAAGGAGGCAAGAGGGGATAACATTCCTTAATAACATGTCTGAGGGTTGCAGTAAAGGTTTTAAAACCTTTATGCTTCTGTTTAGGAAGCATTGATTAAATCTGGACAGAGAAGCCTCAGCCTTATGGTAGTGTTTCAGGTTAAACAGTGTCCCAGGGTGAGAGGCTGGATACTCTGAAAGCTTCCAGCTGCTTCCCCAGCTGTGCTTCTAGCCATAAAGTGATAGAGGCTGGGGGGAGGTTAAAGCGAAAAAGCAAGCAGAAGAAACAAAGCATAAATATTAGAGGCTCAAACCTGACCCAAACAAGCATAACCTAGTTTAGCAGATAGCCCTGTTCAATAGCACTCCATCATGGGATGATCCAGTCTGTCTCCAGCAAAATAAGCAAGAGACTATCATGTGCTTGAGAGGACAATTACACTTCATTGTTTAGCTATTCAAATGCAGGCAGGCTGAAAACATGAGGACACAAGATGGGGAAATAATGTTACGGGAATACATCTATGCCTGAAGGTAAAATTGGTAACAAGCTCAGTCACAGGCATCATTAACAGAGTAAGGGGGNAAACGGCGGGGAGGGGGTGGGGGAAGAGAAAATCATTATTAGCTTTTAAGGGAAACAAGAAATCCACACCTCGATAGAAAGCGACAGCAGTAGACTCTACACATCTAACCTCTACAACCCCACAAATAACTACCTTCTCTTCTGCACTCCAGCCTTACAGTCTTTTAGGAGAGGGAACTAGTGTGCTCTAGGAAAAACTGAGCATGACATCAGCGAAGAGTGAGCAATTTATTAGATAAAATATTTAAGAGAGGGGACATTAAATCAAATCACAGAATTAACCAGGTTGGAAAAGGCCTTTGAGATCATCAAGTCCAAGCTGTTACCCAACACCATCTAATCAACTACACCACGGCACTAAGAGCCACATACAGTCTTCTTTTAACCACTCCAGGGACTGCAACTCTGCCACCTCCCTGGGCAGCCCATTCCAATGCCAATCACTTTCTCTGTCAAGAACTTCCCCTAACATCCAGCCTAAACCTCCCCTGGCACAGCTCGAGGCTCTAAATTATTTGAGATCAAGGTATTATTCTCCAGCATTTCTCTTATAACGTAATATGCTAAGACTAAGGCAAAGAACTCGTTTGCCACAAGCCCCAGCAGTACACAGAAGGAGAGCAATTCTGTCTGTGACCCATGTCAGCCAGGCAGTACTTCAATTCCATTTTTACTCACGTTCTTTGTATATGTAGACAGCCGAGTGCCCTCCTGACACCTGCAGGCTATTAAGGAAACTTCTGTAGCAAATGATATTGCTGTCCCCCTTGGGTATGCCATCATGTTAGAGATGCAGCCTTTTTGACTTGGACTTGGCCGAAGAAGAGTGATTTTGCAACCACATACAGCCACATTTTTCTTCAGTTCATGCCGCACTCCAGTGGGCTGAAAAGGCATTTGCAGAATCAGTATGTGTGGTGCACAGCGGAAAATACACCAACATACACCAAATACTCGTGTGGGTAAAAGTAGTTACAATTTCTTGACCAGCCTTACAAACACACTATTTCTAATGCATGATATTACAAGAACATGGTCAGTTACAGCAGTAGTGAAACACTGGAACCTGCCACAAAAAGGGTTCAACATGTTGTCATTTCTAAGAATAATATTGCAGCATCAATAGTACTCTAGCCTCTCTTACCTTCTCATTCAAAGAAATGAGTTCTGTTCTTTGCCTCCAGATATCTTCTGTGGGATACCCAAAATTATATTTTTTTTATTATTTATCAAGAGAATTCCTCAGTTTTATGAGTCCATAACTTCAATCATTCAAACCAGAGGTGAAACAGAAAGTTCAAAAGAATATTTTGCTTAAATTAGGTGATGTTTACTATGTCCAGAAACAAACTTGTGATTGGCAGTTCTTTGTAATCTTCCATGACAGTAACCATCATAGTATGGTACCAAACTTTAAGCAGCCAATGAATCTACTGGTAGAAGAAAAGTTCACGTTCCAATGGTGAGGGTTGGCACTTCTCTCTCTGTGCTGGACACAGCATCCTTGTTCAAATGAAGACTGACAAACTAGGGCCTCACTACCGATCTTTACATAGTGCTTCCTATCGATCCATCTGTGGTTAAACAGCAGCACTTCAACCCTGATTTTTGGGTCTTGCTGACACATGCTACTTACTGTGGCTTGGATACAGTATGCAAGGTAATAACTTTGGCTCCAAAAATAAAGAGAAAGGCAACCTCCGATTTTCTAAACAACTGATCAGCCATGGGGAGTTCACTTACCTCCTGATTTGCTGAAACAATGCATACATACTACTTGGGCATCAAGAGGTTTTGTGTAATTTTAAGCCTTGGCTTTTTTTCAACTGTTCCGCCTGCAACCTGGTTAAAAAAGGGTTTATCAGAATTCAGAACACTGTCACGAATGGTGATAAATGCTTTCTTTTCTCTCATATGAGAATTAAGAAGCAGACTTACTTACAAGGGTGATATAAAGTAAAAAGTCATTCTGAAGCATTTGTTAGCCTGGTTTCACTGTTAAGATAGCTAATTTTCTTATGCAACCTGTCAGGAGATTGTTCTAGATTTGTTTGTAATTATGGTAGAGTGGTTTTTGACAGCTGCAGGACTCTTGAACACGTTGCCATCATGTTAGCAGCTGATGGGAGCTTATCTGCTATTTGCACAGTTTTTAAACATATTTATAAACAAGAGCCAGATCCTTTCACAGTCCACACTCCCTTTCTAGCAGATTCAGCCTTGCACACTCAGAGATTGCTGTCAAATTCAGTCTTGCATATTGCCCCTGCTCCCAACTGGAATACTGCCTTCAGAAACAACAAGAAAACGATGCCTCTTCTCTGGTGTTTCAGTACAGAACGGGCACAGGAAGGTTACCTGGCAGGAGACCTCCTCTCCCTGCTGTGCTGGTAGGGAGGTGCACAGCAGCTGCACAGCACAGAGTGCAGCCCCAGCTGTGTGCCAGCATCCAGCCCACACCCACCTTTATCTCTGCTGTGGCGCCACACTCCCAGATCCATCTACCCTTTCGGGATATATCTTGGTCAGCACCTTGAGGGTCAGGCCAAACCATTCCCTCTCTGTCAGCATGGAAGAAAGTAGTTTTTCTCCTCAAAAACCAAGAAGGGGAAAGAAAGGTTTCGATCTTGGTGGTTTTTTTTCCCTTCTTTTTTTCCCAGCTATCCCTATGACTACTGTAGATCTCCATAGTACTTCACAGTGCTACTTAGGCAGAGATCAATTCACTGAGTGGAAGATGCTAATTACAGATTGGCAAACAGCTAAACCACGAAGCTCACAGTCCCATAATTCTGTCCTTGCATTTTGTCTCAGCTGCATGCTGCACCTTTTGAGTGTGTAGGCTCTTTATGTATGCTCTCTGAGCCCTGTGGTTTTCTTGAGACAAAATAAACAGAGCAAAGCAAGACTCTCCCCAAAACGAAGCACTTACATAAGCTTCCTATTATCAGAGAGCATTGAAAGGGGAAAACCACTTCAAATAAATCCACGCAGCCAAAGAAGTCCCATCAGAGCTAAGAAAAAAAATTTCTTACCAACTTGTTGACAGCAACCTTCTGTAAGTTGCCACTAGAACAACAGCATCTTCAACTCCACCCCCTTTCATTGTTGCCTAGAAATTGTCTCTATATGGATTTCTGCTGTACACTTTTAGCAGCTGTGTGGGCCCTGGTGTCACTGCGCTAACCTCTTGCAGCTCCTTCAGTGTGGTTGAAAAATCAATTGCAATGGTTTGATGCTCCCATTGCCAGAGACTGAGAGCAGTTTCAAGAGGAACTTTCATCCTAAAGGTGGTTCTGGTAGTGGTTCTTCCAAGAAAATTGCAACAACTTCATCTGCTTTCACATTACAGGACCTAATTGTGTGAATGTGTCCACACAGAAATCACACCTAGAAGCATCATCAGTGTCCCAGTGACCACAGGGTCTCTCTTTAAAGAGAAACCTGCCTGTATTGCTGATACAAGAACTGCCTGAAAACACCATGGAGATGAGGCACAATAAACAAGGCTAAAATTAGAATATCCAAATGCCAAACTGTCAATATTTTAGCAGTATTTATGCCACATTCTTTGAAGTATAGCACAGTGGTGCTGCACTGTAAGAAACTGCTACCAAACAGTGACTCATGATGCCACTGGGAAAAATTCCTATTTAAGATCTTTGCTCACAGTTAAAACTGTCTGAAGTACAAAGCTCCAACAGCATACACATCTTCTCCATTTCAAAGGATTTCCTCACTCCTATGACTCTTCTTAGCCCTTTTTAAAAGAAAGTCAAGCCTTGTGAGTCTGTTGGTACCTGTCCAGGAAAGGGTTTCAGTTGCAAGTACATTGTCAGAGGCAGAATTTTAAAAATGTTAAAAGCCTTCCAATGTCAGGGTAGTGAAAAGAGACCAACATTAGGATCCCCAAAGGGAAAAGGTAAGCAGACTCTGGAGTATAGTCTTCAACCACCTGTCTCATCAACAGGCATGTAATTTCACGTTATCCACAGTATGGACCGTGTCTGGCACAATTTGCAGGCTAAAACTGTTTAGACAGGGAGCATGGGTTGGGGAGGTGATTGTACGGAACTGTGGAGGAAGCTATGACATTGTGGTGAGGAAATGAGAAGATGCTGCCAGCACTGTGTAGATGCGTTGCCTGTGGGGATGCAGGGAATAACAGTGGCATTGCAGGGCAACTATGCTGTAGCAGACATAAGTCACAACTTCATGGGATTGGATTTCATACAAGGGTCTGTCCAGGCAGATCAGCTGAGAGGCCCTGCAGGCCTTAGCAGTTTCCCTGGATCCTGGATCACAGCTTCATTCTGAATAAACAGAAGACTACCTTTATATTTCTAATTTCAACTCCTTTGCTGACTGTGTATGTAAGGCTTCTCACTGAATACAGCCTTGTCTCAAGTGGAAACTGGCAGTGACTGTGTGCTGTAGTAGGAGGTGTGAAGAGTAATTTTGACATTCAAGACTATTGGAAACAGTATGTAATTCATCGCCTTGAGATGGAATGTGGCCATAGTTAACAACCTGAATCTGAGCAAGCACTGCAGGATCTCAGCTTTAAATCCCTCTTGGAAGGTAGCATCTCCAGTCACAGGCTGCTTCAGCACCAGTGTAGGTCGGGGGCAGCAGAAGCAGTGCTGTTTTTCAAACCACCAAGATTTAAATTTCCAGAGGTGATGTATGATTTTTACTGGCAAGAAATCTCAGCTGTCTTGCAAGATCTGCCCCTTCCTGTATTTTTTCTTTTCTCTGGAGGTCTCTGAGGTAAATACTGAGCAGGTCAGACCTGCTTAGTGCAGAAGATCTGATGAAATCATGCCCCGAGGTGTTGTAACTACTATTTTTGTATTTGCTTGAATTGGTGGTGTGCAAAGGTACAGCTGACAGATTCCAGTATCTGAAAATGATTAGTCTGGGGGGAGCGCCCTGAAACACTGCCACTTTATGGCATATCCAAGGTAACTTGGACTCCAGCAACCCTTTAAAGAGCTATTCAAAAATGAAACCCATATGAGGTACCCAATGAGTAACATTCCAAGAATCGTGGAGGCACAGACCCAGGCTGTCCCAGACAATCTTTCCTTCTTCTCTGGGCCACATTTTCTCTAAGCACTAGTTTAAGGAAGACATCATACTACAGCCACACCACTGCATGAACCAAATGAAATCAGGCGTAAGTACAGCAGAATGAGAGAAGCCTGAAGGAGGTGTGATGAGAGCTTTATTAGAGAGGACATATGGCTTTTTAAAGAAAGGGTCTTTAGCAGCCAGCTGGAGGTGGCATGATTATTTGTCAGAAAAACAGCAGCAACTACAGAGATCTTCTTCCTCTCCTGCTGGCTGAATAGATTTGTGGCAGCCATTCAATGAGCAGCTAGTTTTACCCCACAAACAGCATTTTATGTTAAGCTGCTTTAGGAGCAAGCTCCTACTGTAAAAGACATAGCTATATGGAAACACACACATTCAATTCAGCATCTCCTTGCAGCCCCTACTTTCAGCTAGCTCTGTGCTATAACCCTGTAGAACAGTCACGCACACGTGTAGGGTCAGACCAGATGTTCATGCACATCTGTAGATACAGAGCAGGTTCTCAAACAGCATTGTTTTCCATGCTGGTGTTCTTTAAACTGCCTTAGCTGACAGCCTCCAGCCTATTCTTACATCAGACTGTGCTTTATCTAAAAGGTAATGTAAACAGGTATCCTTGTGTCCATAAGGTCTGTCAGCAGAACTCTTTGCCCTCAAGCATACAGGTAAGGCCTGATGATCCTCATCAACAGCAGGGACAAAGTGGCACCACGTTGAGTACGGCACTATGTGCAGCCAAGAAAAAGGGTCTCAAAAGCAGATCTCACTTTTTGCAACTCCACGTTACCTGGTAAGTGGCACTGACATGAATGAGTGTTGGATACAGGGGCTTTATCTGCACAAAAACGACTTGTAAGAGGCTATCCTTATTTCCTTTGTGCACGTGTTAAAAGTGTTGCAAATCAGGTAATTTACTTTTGTTTCAGACAGAAAACACTGACAAAGCCAGCGGCCAGATCTCCCAGGTCCTGATACCTTAAATAGGGTGATGCTTAACAAGAAGAGCAACTGTACAAACTGTCACAGCTTCTGCAGAGTCAGTACTAGAAAAGAGAGCTTTTTCTTTGTTCAAAGACAGGGCAGAAAGGTTCAAAAACTAAGGATTTCCATTCCTGCACTATGTTAGAGCGTTCCCCACTTGATATCAGGAGCAGATACTGAACAGCACAACAGCAGTAGAGTTCACAGATCAGAGAACAGGGGACAGGTTCATTACAACTCTCAGCCGGCCCAAAGGTTTTTCTGTAAACACTGCTTTTCAGTCCATCTCTTCTATGGTGGGAAAAAAAGTGCAGGATAAGGATTCACAAGCAAAGGGATTAGTATGCTGCTGATGGCAGTTATACATTTCTGACCACATCTGCCAGAGAAACATACAACCTTCACCCTTTCACAGGCTTTCCCAGAACAGTGATGGCTGCAAAATGGCCTGGAAATACTTTTCTGGAGATAAACAATGGAAATGATCTAACGTTAAAAATAACCCTAAAGGAAACAAACAAACAAACAAACAAAAAACAAGGAAAAAAAACAATAACCAAACAAAAAAACTCAGAAATTACTTTGAAACAAAGGAAGGGTGGAGTAAGCAACCCTTTTGGAGAGATTTACACTGCTTATAGAACCCAGAAATGCCAATGGAGATTGCATCAGACCCTGTGTGGTGACAGCTGTTACCTACACTGTTCCAAACATTATAGAAAGTAGTGAACCTATTAAAAAATCTGCAGCAGTTACAACTACATTTGGAGTGATTTCTCTTTTAGCCATTGTTTCAGCATGTGACATGACATGAAAATCGAAGGTTTTGTTGCAAAAAGTACTTTAACCACAATCCAGCTAATTTGCAGTAGGAAATGTACTTCCAAGGTTTAATTCAATACTGCATGTTACACAGACCATATGAAAGGGTCTCAGCAGTAACAGCAGAATTAAGCACAGGTGGCCAAAGTATTCTGACTCTTGGACTAAAGTTTGGATTTCTGGTGCACGCTGCTGCTCTGCAGTTCTATTGGTAGCAACACAACCAAATGCTTTCCTGTAAACCTTCAAATGATGGGAAACAAGCCAAACATTTTTAATTTTTAAGAAAGTGATGCAAGTCAAAGCCACAGGCATTCTTTGGCAAGTTCTTCGTTGGAAAGCATCTTTGCTCACGCGTAGTACTGATGCTGACATCAAAAAAACTGCCTACAACCCGGTGGGACTGTTTCAATGCAGAAATGGGTCTGGGTGTCACGAGTGAACATCTGGAAGATTACAATAACCTCACTTTCCACTAGCCTCCCTTCTGCCTTACTCCTGTCAGCAGACCTAAGCAATGCATACTTTCTCAAAAACACTTCTATGTGATTGGTAGGCCTAGTAGGAGCTTCTGTTGGGTGATATTCTCACCAGCTAATTGCATCTCCTGGTTCTGTGAACCTCACTGTTGCATAAACTTTGAGACAAGTGCTCAAATTGTCAGCTGTGCTCACAAATACAACAGAAATTATGAGGAACTGAGTTTAATGGAGTGATGGAGGAACGTCAGCGCCAGGCTCAGAGTGTTTAGTAGGAGAGGGGCTGATGTCTATGGAAAATCCATCGAGTTAGAGCGACCTTCAAGGAAATTCAGCAGGAGGTGGCTGCACAGGCAGCATGTGTGGCCTTGTGTAGTCTACAGGAAAAAGACATTAAAATTCCTGAAAGCTTAGCATTTGTAACAACACCCTGTCTTCTTCCCACTGATAAGATAGCAACAGCCATGGCCTTTGCAATCCGTTTGTCCTTTTAGCACTTTCCAACCAAAAGGGTAGAAGTGTGCCAGGCGTGGGTGCAAACCTGGAAACTCTCACGTTCTCTGGATCAAGTGGTTGCAGAACTGAACAAACAGTCAGGAGTCCTAGAGATGCATTTGGTTAAGACTAACTCAAGCTCTAAGTGAAAATTAATTAACCTGTCTCACCCTGTATTTTGGAAGGGGAAAAAACCCAATAATTTAAAAAAAGGCAGCACCTTTTGCTTTTTTTCCTTGTTCACTCTTACAGCACCCTTGGGATTTGCCATGGCACTCAAGTACCACGGAAGATTAAAAGGAGTAAACTGGAGGGCAAACAGGAGCATGGAAACAGCCCCAGTTTCAGGGGATGAAAGGAGCTACTCTGAGGGGGAGGCTCTAGAGGAGCAGCATGGCAGCACTGCTGCAGCACTCGGACCACGAAGAGTCCTTCGAGGGGGAGCTGGGTGTTCGGGGAAGCCCTGCCAACCTCCCTGGGCCCTAGGTAAGGCTGGTTTGGAGGTGTCCCTCCTAACAACAGGTAGGTAAGGGAAGTTTATGCTGATTGCGCCATGTGCAAGGGGGTGACCCAGGGACAGTGCCGCACCCCTGGCGGGGCTGTGGGACCCAAGTGGGGCCTGGCAAACTGCCTCCTGCGTGGCTGCGAACTGGACCAAAGGAAAGCTCCGGAGCGAAATGACTCACACTGCTGCATTCCTTCGCCATTATGCAACCTGCTCTCCTTTCCAGAGCAAGGCTTGCTTCCACCATCTGGGGGGCTTTTTCCTTCCTCTCAGTAACGGCACCTACCTTTGTGATGATTTCAGCCAGAAACGGCAGAGAATTCAGAGACGCAGCCCGGCAGGGCATCAAAGGTCCCTTTTCTCCGGGGGAATAGGGCAAAGCCACAACGGTCTGAGGCACTGCAAAACAAATATGCCTCATGTAGGCTGCAATTGTTTCGTTCGAGTGAATAAACACAATGAGCTCTGAGCCCCGAGGAAGCGGCGTGCTGCTCCAGCGGGGCCCAAAATAGCCGGGGGAGAACCTCGGCATTGTCAGCCGCAGGATGAGAAATAAGCTGCCCCTACTCGGCGATGCTGCCGGCGGGGCGCGGGACGCGGNGGGGTTGTCAGAGGCCCGCGGCGCCCCCTGGCGGCACTACGGAGCGCGGCGGTGCCCGCCCGCCGCCTCCCCGCGCCTCTCTCTCTCCGGGGCTTCGCCGACGCCCGCCGGCGGAGGGGTAGGTGCCTTCCGCAGGCGCGAGGTCCATCCTTATTGTCGTGCCGAGACCGACGCGAGCATGGTGCCCCATGGTTATGGCTCCGCCGGTGAGGCGATCTCGACTCTCCCTCACGGGTAAGAACGGCCAAAGGAAATCACAGAAGGACGCCCAGCCTAGACCTCCCCGGGCAAAGCCTCTTAGCGCTTGTTACGTGGGAGAACAAACTGACACCTCCCTGACTGCAACCTCCCTCCAGGCGGCTGTATGAAGGTTCCTTTTCTCCCAGCTAAGCAGTCCCAGGTCCTCACAGGACTTGTTCTCTAGTTCATCAGCTCCATCGCCCTTCTGCGGACACTCTGCACCTCGTGTCCCCTTGCAGCAGAGGTGGAGCCCAAAGCTGGACACCGCATTCGAGGTGCTGAGCGCAGGGGGGCCGATGGGTGCCCTGGCCGTACTGGGCACTGCTGGCACTGACACACGCTGCCATTGGCCTTCTCGGCCATCTGGACACGCTGCTGGCTCATCTTCACCCATCTGCCAATCAATACTCTGGCTGTTGTCCGCCAGGCAGCTTTCCAGCCACTATTCCAAGCCCATAACATTGCATGGGGTTGTTGTGACTCAAGTGCAGGACCTGTCACTTGCCCTTTTCTTGACTCTTGTATGGTTGTCCTCAGCTGATCGACTCAGCCAGTTCAGATCCCTCTGTGGAGCCTTTCTTCCCTCAAGCGTATCAACACTCCTACCTGTCTTGGTGTCACCTGAAAGCTTTGTGAGGGCGCTCTTGATCTCCTCTCCTCTTAGGATCATTGGTAAAGCTACCAGACAGAGCTGGCCCCGATACTGAGTCCTGAGGAGCACCACTTGCGACAGCCTGGAAGGGTACTGTAACATCATCTTACTGCTTACGTCTCTGGAGCGGGTCTGAGGAGGAGAGAAACTGTCCAGGATTGCCACTGCAGCTCCTCAGCATGGATGGTATTCCCACTGGCACATTCATAAAGAGACTTGCCTTGTTAGAAATGTTCCTCCCCAGACAGCTCTGGAGCTTGTTAACCTCTTCGTTGCATCTTTGACCTAAAGGACTTCCGACAGAGTGCTGCCAGTTGAAGGACTGGTACCTTCCACTAGGGTTAGGTAAGCAAAGCAATTCATACAACAGATAGGAAGGAGGCATATTTCTTTGCTGGTGGTGAAGCAGCTGTACTAGAAAGGATGAGGTAGCTCTGTGAAAACAGGAAAGCAAACTTTTTCTAGCCATCAAAATAGTCTCACTAGAACATATTTTATTCAACATAACATAAGCGAATAGCAAGCTAGGTTTCCCTTTTTAGAAGGTGATGGGTTCCATTCAGTGTTTCAGTCCCAAGGAGTACCTGTCTGCAGCCCAGGGAGGCACCTGCTTGCATTGCAGGCCTCAGTCTTTCAGACCTCCATAGAACCACCATGAAGTTTAGAGGGAGCAGATAGTGTTATGGAGTGTTGGAGACTCTGCTGGCATGAATTTGAGGTGAATATTTCATGAGCATTAAAGCTACAAGTGAATTATGTAACTAACTCTATTGAGTGCTGGTTCATCATTACTCTATTCCTCGTTAGCTTGACGCAAGTTACAGAAAAATAGATAAACACTCGCCCCCAAAAAAAAACCAAACTGCAAAAGCTTTTATTGTGACTCTTTCAAGTCCCCTCTTCCTGTAGAGCCAAGTGTCTTACCCGTTTTGCATACAAGGGCCAAACCTGAGTTGAAGAGAAATCCATTTGTTACTCCTCTGTCCATAAACATTTTAGGTAGGGTCTTACTAAAGACCTTCAAAGATGAAGCTGAGACTTTCTGCTTCCCAGTGGTACAAAATTTCAGGTTCTACCAGCAGTGGAGCAGAAAGACTTAGGTTGAAGCAATATATAGGTGCAGAAAGCCTGTTATTCATGCACTAACAAATCTTACTCTTACAGGCCCTTTCACCATGAGAAAGGAGATGGTGTGTATTTTTCAGAAGTTAATTATGTTTAATGTTATCTTTTGAAAACTACTCAGGTACCAATTAGAGTCAAAGACACTACACTGTCTGTAGTCTGGAACTGATCCATGCAGGCTCACTCCATGAGTCATGCTTCCCTCATCCTACAAAAGCTTCAGCTATACAGTGAGCTGCACAGCATATAGGACCAGAGCCCACCAATTAAAATCACCAATTAAGGAAAGAAAAAACCCAACAGATAATACAGATTAATTCGAGTGTAAAGGCAGACTCCTTGAGATGGTTGTAAGAGTGCAAAATGAAATCCCTGCATGGTGGGTTGATGACTGCAAGAGGCTGGCCTTGGTGACCTTTAAAGATCCCTCTGATTCTGTCTCTGGCTGCCTATAGATTTGGGGCTGCTAGAACTGAGACAGCCTCACAATAAAAGATGTCTCTCTGCCCACACTTAATTAAAAGATCAAAACAGAGTTAGGTCCATTCCCACACACATACAAGGGAATCCTCTTCCAGTTGCCTTATGAAATATCAGATTAATACAGGATCATATCTGAGTTCAGTCACAGAGTAGATACTATATGGGAAAGTCAAGAAAGAACATTTTCCAGCAGAGCCATACATATTTGTTTGAAAGAGGCTGCTCTGACTGGGTTTGCTAAGGATCTGAACTGTGATTGCAAATGAAAGGAGACAGCAGGCAAATGTTGCCTGTTCCATCAAGACAACATGGAAAAAAACCCCAACAAACCAAGCCAATTACTACTGCACTGACCTAGTTGGTCTTATTTTGGATTGAGATTTATTATTCTGAATAGTAAGTTAACTTACCAAACGCAAGTCGGAGAACCAAGGCATCAGCCTCCACCAACAAAAGGAGTATGTTAATCCAAATAAAAAGGCTATTTCGTGCCTGGTTTTGTTTTGCAATGACAGATTTAGCAGAGCCTCTATGCTTAGCCTGAACCCAGAACTAACTTAAAGCAGGTGCTCTATCACCTGACAACCCCTCCCCATCAGAGAAGGGAAATCAGAATATAGCCAGAAGAGCCATGGGCTGAAATGAAAACAGAATGTAACAAAACAGCCAAACTAACACCTCTATAAAATACAGAAAGTTAGCTCAGCAAGCATATGGCAGTCACAAGAGCAAGGAAAACTGTCCCCAGAAGCAGGAAGAAGAGCAGGATCAGCAGGAACCCAAGTAGGAAACACATTCACCAAATTCCCCTCTTTATGTTGAGGTGGCATTTATGGTCTGTGATACGCCTGTGGCCAACTCAGGTCAGCTGCCTTGGCTGACTGAAAACTGCTAATGGCCTGCAGACCATGGCTGGCCTATCCTTCTCTGACAGCAAAATCAGGACACAGTCATGGTATGGGCATAAAGCTATGATCTGAGCAGGAGCACTGGTATCTCATGGATGCTGTGTATGTCTGTATCTTGTAGGAATACATTTTACACCTGTCTATTATGGTTCGAGTTCAGACACAGGATTCTTTGGTTTTGCGTTGTGTTTCTGAAGCTACTGAAGGGAGGTTTCAGTGACCTGAAAACTCACCCAAAGGCTTTATTTGACAAACTTAAAACTTAAACAAACCCATGGGCTAACTAGTATCTTGTTTTCCATCTGATTTGCAAACACAACCTCATTGCCCTCACAGAGAAGGGAGTCTTGGCTATTCCTGGGGCAGCCTGCCTTGGAGGGAAGTTGAGGTGCTGCAGTGCACTGAGTCAGTGCTGCAGCATGTGCTGGCTGTGGCACTGAGGTACTGTGATGCTGCTTCCTTCTTTGCATGGAACACAAAAAGGAAAATGAAGGCTGCCAGTGCCTATAAGGATTTCAGAAACCTAAAAGGTTTGCTGAACTCTGGTCTTGGCCAAACTCCACCAGGAGCATTGGGTTACACTGATCTCACTTCCCCTATTCAAATCAGTTAATGTTTTGTTCCATGCACTTGCAAATCTGTAGCACGGCGTTGACAATGTGTTTTTCTTCTGCAGAAGCAGCAACTCCACCAATGTCAAATTAAACAGCAGTTATCAATGTGGCTGGGATTGAGTCAATACACAGGATGCAAATGGTGATCATTACTAAGCCAGAGTTAAACACTGTTTCTCTTAGAGAATCTTCCTGTGCCTATTTTTCTGACAGAGATACTGATAAATGTTTGAGTGCTTTGTGTTACATGTGAAATTACAGAGTGACCTGTAAGAATAACGTCCTGCTTCCACTGCCATGGAACCACAGCCCAGCCACCGTCTGCAGGTCGTTAACTGCTCAGAGTCAGTTAGGAGCTTAAGCCGGGAGGGGCAAAAGCCAGGGCAGCTACCCCAACCTGGTTACAGGTGTGTCCCATCCCATAAATATCACAGTATAAAGGGGGAAGTTTACTGAGGGTGGGGCTCTGTCTATTACGTCATCTTCTCTTTTTGAGTGTTGCTGCTATAGCACAGGCTCACTCACCATTCTGCTTCCTTGTTTACTGTGACTGCTGTATGTTCACTGGCCTGACTATAACTTTGTGCACTCTATGCTTGCAGTAGTGTTAATGTTAGTTTTGCTGTTTCATTGAATCCATTTTAATTTCAACCCACAGGTCTCCTCACCTTTCCTGATCTCCCTTCTTGGCTGGGGAAGGGTAATCAGGTGACAGAGCAACTGCTAAAGCTTAGCCTGGATTATGACCTAAAGATAGACAAATAGGCACATCGCCATTGCTGTATTTTGTTATCAATGCAAATTCTAACTACATGTAAAAGCCAAGACTCTCTAAAATATATAGCGGAAACTTCTAGAATTTGGCCCAGAATTTCCACTCTCCAGTGATTTTAGTCTTTTATTTTCCAGGTCATCTGTTCTGTAGAGGAAGAAGATGTAGCCATCTGGGAGATTAGCATATATATTTCATGAAGCAGAGCAGTCTCTTTTACTGACTCAGATGCTAAAGAGACAGATTTGCAGCCTCCATCCTAGCTAGCACAGCACCGTTCGTGAAGCTCTTGTTGCCGGTGGCTTACCTCTCTTCCCTGCGTGAAGAACCAACCTTCACTGAAGCGATGTTGGCAAGGTAGTATTGGTGAAAGTGGGGGAAAACCCCCACAGTCCAGTGTGATGACATCCAGAGAAGGAACTTCTAATGACAGAAGAATCCGTTTATCAGTACAGCTCATGCTGAGCAAAGACCAAGCAACTGACAATGCAAATCCATCTGCTGGCATGAGCTACATCTCTAGAATGGTGTACATGTTTAAATCTGTGCCTTTAACCACAACGCAGCTGAAACACATCCTCTGAAACATATAAAAGCCAAATCAGAGTATTTGTGCTGGGTTAATTTAAGATGAAACATAAATTACCATGGGATGTAGAAGGAGTGAGCTACACTAAACAGATATGCCAAGGTGCATCTCCTTAATCTTTTATACTTTCTGATTGTGCTGGTAGAGATGTGCATTTGTTATTGCAGCAGTTGGAAGCACAGTGATTTTCTAGCACTGTGGTGTAGTTGGACTGTGATGGTGGCATTTCTGCTTTCTGAATATTTGTCCCTGATGCCCCCTTCACCCTTTTTTTTTTTTTTTTTTTATGGTAACAATCCAGGGGTTTTTTTTGGCCCCTAGAGCATTGAGACTTGGAATGTAGAGCGCCACATTTTGATATCGTCTGATTTTCATATCTATAGATTTGTAACCATGGACTGGCACAACGATAGCATGTTGTTACAGACTGCCGTTCTTGGTAATCTAATTTGTGGTTTAAAAATGTAGATGCAAAAAAAAGGCTGCATTAAAATCCTTGGTACAGAGAGTTTGGAGGGAGTCTGAACTACATTCGGCGTCTTGTCTGCATTTTGCAGATCAGACTCTCATTCTTAAATGTATTCTAATAAAATCTATATCCAGAGCTGTGGAAGCACTGAGACAGACACAGTCCTTGAGAACTGGATCTGTTAAATCTAGCATCTAATATCCATTGTTCAAGCCTGCTGAATAGTACTGGAAATATGTACAGTCTTTTTGGAAAACACAAAAGAAGAAACACTCTGGTGTAGCATTTAGGCTGTACATTTGTCATAAGGGGATTCACCGGTGCAAGATATAGAAAGATTTTTTTAAACATTCAAATGTCATCTTTCATAGACTGCATTCAGGCAGTCTTTAATGTTCTTTTCTTCTGCCTTTTGCCAGCTCCTGAAATGTGAACTTACATTTACTTACTCTTCTATTTACTTTGATCCTAAGAACAGCCTTCGAATCTTTTAGAAGCCAAATCTTTTCATTCAGAAACCAGACTGACATGACTGTTAAGAGACCAAGAGAAGTCTATGAGAATGGGAAAATCCTCACGTGGCTCATCAAAGCATTTCCCTGGACACCCTCCCAGTCCCAGCCACTGGTTGCTTTGGGCCTCCTGAGCCAGTCACACCGTCTCTGTAGAAACAAACACACAACCGGTGACGATAAAAGAGAGGAAGGAAAAACCCCAAAAAGGCGAGAGAAGCAGACGTAGTTTGCACTTCAGTACCCACAAGATGGCAGGGTTCTGTCTTGGCAGGGCACTACAGCAGGCAACCCCAGCCTCTGCAGAGCTCCTTCTGAAGATGTTTTAACTAGAGATGTTAACATCAGTCCTTCAGATTCCATCTCAGCAATCTGTTATCTGAACTCCAAAAATCACGAATACAGCTGATACCCTCAGACTGATGATCAAGACAAAGGAACCTAATTCTGGGCCGTTGCTGAAAGAGCCAGGTCTGCTGCCTCTTCCACCTGTGCCCTTCTGCTTCCTTACATTGTTGTGGCTTTGATGACTGTTTGTACAGTCCTACAAGTCAGATCAATCTGGAAAGCTGATTGAAAACTATCTGCTTTTACTTGGTGGCTTTGCTTTCAGTTGGATAAATGAGCTGAAATGACTCCACAGCCGCACAGTCACTGCTGCTGCAATCGGAAAAGTGGGTCAAGGATGTGACAAGGGGCAGGAATGTCCTTTTCAGCAACAGAGTAATATTGGATAAGCTTATGCTAATTGGGAAAATGCACCCTCAAGTAACAAAGGAGTAGTGGAGAGGATGCATCCTGGGCACTGCCCCGATGGGCAAGAGGAGGTGTAGATGAAGGAGAAAACCTAATGCTCATTTCTTACATAAATTCCATTGAAAACTGCTGCTGCACCATGCCTAAATCTTGCCTGTGCTATGCTGAAATGTTAGGTGTGGCCTCAACTTGATAGATTTTGCTCTTTATTTGTAAAAGAAGAATATTAACATACCTGCTCATTCTAGCTGAGGCATTTTTGGGTTCTGTAAAGGCCGTGACGTCTGGAGGGGGCTGGGCGGAGAAATTAAACAAACCCCCAAACCCCTTAGAAAAATCTCAATTCCCCATGGGGCTCTCTGCAGTACTTGTTCCTCAGTTTCATTTGGGTGGAGGTGCTTTCCCAGAAGATAAGACAGGCAGATTTAGGATTTTGAATGACCTCCTGGACAGAGCATGCTGTTTTTGCCATTTCATCCTTCTTGCTAAAGCCCAGGCCCTGCTGTTTGCCAAGTGCAGCAGCACTGTGCTAACACAGGGGTAGGTAACTAGACAAAGCTCCACTGCACAAAGTATAAAAAATCCTAGCATTTACTCTGTACACAAAACAAATGTCCCACGAGGCAATGGAGAATGTTTGAACCTGTCCCCGTGGTCAGGGTACCTGCAGTTCACGTCCCGTGTGAGCAGGCTTTGCTACAAGGAAGGTGAACAGAGACACATTTACAGTTGTACCACAGCAAAGTGGACGAGGATTTTTAAAAACCGAGTTAAATGGAAAGAAAAATCTCTCCTTTATGTCACTAAAGATAACCATATTCCATTCACAAGATGTGGTATCTTCACAAGCTATACAAATACTGATAGCAGTGAGGAACGCATTCTGTTGTTCACTCAGCACGGATGCACTCATGCTAACCTGGTGCTAAAGCCCTCCAACTCCTGTGTTCAAGTGTACACACGGAGTGTGGCAGACATTCCTTGGTTTCTGCCTAAGCCCCTCTTCCAGGCGCGATGGGGGTCCCTCAGCGTACCAGAGGGCAGCTGGCCACACGGCACGCGGGCCCAGCACAGGCAGAAAGCACACCGGGACAGGCAGCTCTGGCCGCGCACGGCCACCACCCCCGCGCACGGCCACCACCCTAACTCCGAGCTGCCGCTGCCCGCAGGAGGCACGGCCTGTCTCGGGAGGCCCCGGCGGGACCTCGGCACCCTGGAGCAGGGGCACAGAACATGTACGGGCGGTGACTCCCCGGGGACAGCAGAGCTGCTGTGCGCTCTGGGACAGCTGCGGGCAGACGCAGGCCAGGGCTCAGGTGTGCCGCCCCGCCCCGCCGCTGGGCGGCAGCGCCCCGCACGGCTTCAGCAGGCGACGGCCGCCCCGCCCCGCCCCCCTATCGCCCCACTCTCGAACCTCTGCCATGCCTTGCCCCTTTCCCCAGCCAATGAGAAGCGGTGGGGAAGGCGGAGCTCGCAGCATTTGCTGACAAGCGCCGCCAGGCCCAATGAGAAGCAAAAGCTGACGAGGCGGGGGCCAATTGGGGGACGCCGGTGAGTGCGAGACTCTGAGGCCAAGGGCTGGGCGGGGAGAGGGCGTGGCCGAGAAGAAGAAGGCCTCAATCAGGTGAGGGTGGAGTTGACGGGCGCTAGGGGCGGCCAATGGGTGCGGGGAGGCGTAGCTTCTTCTCTCCTCCCGCCGCCGAAGCTGCCGGAGAGTCAGGTGGCTCTGGGATGCTCGAGCGAGGCGGCAGGCGAAGGCGGGCGAGGGAGAGGGGGGGGATGCGGCGGCTGCTTGGCGGCACGCGCTGCCCGTCTTCGCCTCTTCCCGCTTTGGACTGAGTCGGCCCCGCGCCGGGTGCTCCCCGGGCGGCGGCACCTGCTGCCGGCAGGCGCTGGGCCGCATGAACAATAGACGGCGGTACCGGCCCCGCCGTCCCCCGCAGCGCCTGGCTGCCGCGGGCGCCTCCCCCTATGGAGCAGCCTCGCCATGGAGCCTCTCACAGAGCTCAGCCAAGAGGGCGCGGGCGGCGGGGAGCCGCCGGGCGGCGGGCCGCTTTGGACCGCTGTTTTCGAGTACGAGGCGTGCGGCGAGGACGAGCTGAGCCTGCGGCCGGGGGACGTGGTGCAGGTGCTGTCCCGGGACTCACACGTGTCCGGCGATGAGGGCTGGTGGACGGGCAAGATCGACCAGCGTGTCGGTATTTTCCCCAGCAACTACGTGAGCAGCGGCGTGCAGGGGGCTGGCCCAGAGCTGCGGACCCGCTACCCGCCGCCCCCCGCCATACAGCGTAAGGCAGCCCGGCTCCGGGACGGGGCGTTCGGCGCGGCTCCTGGCGACCGCTCGGCAGGAGAGAGCCTAGGGAGGCGGGAGAGGCCCAGTCCCAGCCCTCCCGTGGGCATGGGGCAGGGACCGGCCCAGCGGGAGCTTGGGCTGCCGGGACGGGACGGGGAATCCCCGCCCGGGCTTCTCGAGGTCCCTGAGTGGGGGGAGGCAGGACCACAGCCGCGGAGGGAGGCCCGACCCAGCCCTTCTGTTGGTCCTGATAGTAACCGGGACCGCCGCGGCGGGGAAAAGGCCCAGCCTTGTGGGGAGCGGCAGCGGGAGGCCGCGGGGCCCGGCTGGCAGCGGAGGGGCGGGGGCGAGTGTGCCCCGCGGTAGCCTTTGGCGCGGGGGTCGTTGGGGGTTGCAGCCAGCTGGGCCCTGCGCTTTGGGGCTGCCGCAGGCCGACGGCCGCGGCCTGCCTCTCCGGTCCGTTCGCTTTGCCACCCGCAGCCGCACTCCCGCTGCTCCAGCGTCCTGCTGTCGTCCAGGCTGGCCCTGCTCTCCGCGGAGGCTCATCCTTGCTCTGTGTGTTCGCGTTTCACGGGCGCCAGGAGCAGTTTCCCGCTGTTCAGTTCCATGTTGGCTGGGCCTGAGCCCTTGGCCATCCCTCAGGTGCGCAGTTAGTATCTTAGGGGCAATAACTGCGCACCTGAGGGATGGCCAAGGACTCAGGCCCAGCCAACATGGATTTAGGAAGGGCAGATCCTACCTCTCCAACCTGATCTCCTTCTATGATCAGGTGACCCGCCTGGTGGATGTGGGGAGGCCTGTGGATGTGGTCTACCTGGACTTCAGCAAGGCCTTTGACACTGTCCACCACAGCAAACTGCTGGCTAAGCTGTCAGCTCGTGGCTTGGATGGCAACACTCTGTGCTGGGTTAGGAACTGGCTGGAGGGCCGAGCCCAGAGAGTGGTGGTGAATGGTGCCACATCCAGCTGGAGGCCTGTCACTAGCGGTGTCCCCCAGGGATCAGTACTGGGCCCCATCCTCTTTAACATCTTCATTGATGATCTGGACGAGGGCATCGAGTCAGTCACCAGCAAGTGTGCAGATGACACCAAGCTGGGGGCAGATGTTGGTGGGTTGGAGGGCAGAAGGGCTCTGCAGCAGGACCTCGAGCGCCTGGACAGATGGGCAGAGTCCAAGGGGATGGCTTTCAACAAATCCAAGTGCTGGGGGCTGCACTTTGGCCACAACAACCCCATGCAGAGCTACAGGCTGGGGTCGGAGTGGCTGGAGAGCAGCCAAACAGAAAGGGATCTGGGGGTGCTGATTGACACCCGCCTAAACATGAGCCAGCAGTGTGCCCAGGTGGCCAAGAAGGCCAATGGCATCCTGGCCTGCATCAGGAATAGTGTGGCCAGCAGGAGCAGGGAGGTCATTCTCCCCCTGTACTCTGCACTGGTTAGGCCACACCTTGAGTACTGTGTCCAGTTCTGGGCCCCTCAATTTAAGAAGGACATTGAGGTGCTTGAGCGTGTCCAGAGAAGGGCAACGAGGCTGGTGAGAGGCCTCGAGCACAAGCCCTATGAGGAGAGGCTGAGGGAGCTGGGATTGTTTAGCCTGGTGAAGAGGAGGCTCAGGGGAGACCTTCTTGCTGTCTACAACTACCTGAAGGGTGGTTGTGGCCAGCAGGAGGTTGCTTTCTTCTCTCAGGCAACCAGCACCAGAACAAGAGGACACAGTCTCAAGCTGTGCCAGGGGAGGTTTAGGCTGGAGGTGAGGAGAAAGTTCTTCACTGAGAGAGTCATTCCCCACTGGAATGGGCTGCCCAGGGAGGTGGTGGAGTCACCGTCCCTGGAGGTGTTCAAGGCAGGTTTGGATGTGGCACTTGGTGCCATGGTCTAGTCTTGAGGTCTGTGGTAGTGGGTTGGACTTGATGATCTTTGAGGTCTCTTCCAACATTGCTATACTGTGATACTGTGATGTTTCGGGAATCTGATAAATTTTCGCTAACCGACTGAACCTTGGTGGCTTGGCAGTAGTGAAGTGGCCGGGGCCGTCTGGTGACGCTCTTTAAGAATATCCTTCAGGAGAGGTTGCTAGATAGGAAGTAGTTGCTTTCTGCAGTGTTAATTCACCGCTGATTCTTGTTCTTAATTTTTTTTCTAAAAAAAACTCGCTTATTATTGCTGTTGTAAATATTCCTGAGATGACTTGTGTTTACCAGGTTCCTTCTTAGTCCTTTGCATTCTTACGATGTTTTTCCTAAAATACCCATGAATAAGCTTTATCCTGCTTAGAGTATCTGGACCTACTTGAGGATTGTTGGACAAAGTTGTAATGCTGAAGGCCCAGAGGGATTGGTTTGTTTCTGTGAACTTGGGTGCAGTTTGTCAGCCTTTGTTGCAGCCAGAGACTAGGGCCATTTCATCTTTACATTATTGGGTTTTTTTCAGCCACTGTGTGCAATTGTGGAAAGAGAAATGTTGTGGAATGACTCTTTCTAAATCTTATTTATCTATCAGTATGGGCAGTTCAGGCAAGAAAAAAGGCATTTCTGGGTGGGTAGAGAAAAATCTTCAAGCTAGTAGGCTTTTCTAGAAAGTAGAAAGAGTAAGAAAGGGGCATTGTCCTATCTAGGACGTATCTCCAAGGAATGGAACTAATTGCTTCTTTGTTGTCCTGTGTCTGGTTCTGCTTGAAAGTGTTCAGATAAAAACTCAGTGAGTTCTCTTACTGCCCTTGGGATTGTGAAGGGACTAGGCTGGGCAGTGGTGATGCTTCCTTCCATGCTGGAACAGTATAGGTAATTATTCCCCCAACACAGAGAATCCTGAATGCTTATTAGGTTTATGCCTTTGAGATTTTTAGGAGACCCATTTCTGCAGAACTTCTTGAAGCCTCAGCTCTCCTGCTTTGACAGTTCAAGTGGAGGCTTTATGTATGCTCTTGCCTTATTGTCCTTCCTATGGTTTGTGTAGCTGCACCTTCCCCCTTTATCCTTGTCTTATGCTATGAGACCTCTGTTCTCTCAAGTTATCAATGATATCACTTATCCACTTCATGGAAGAGTGGAATTTATTGCTCTCCAATATGTTTTAATAGGCTATGAGAGTCAGTTTCTTTTTTAAAAGAAAGTGCATTTTGGAAGGGGTGAAGCTGGTTGTGGTCAAACTGAGTTTTCATGTTTACTGTCAGAAGTATCTTTGAAAGGAACAATGCTCCCTGTTAGAACTAGTGATGTTAATTTGGCACCAATTTGGAGTAACAGTCTGCTGTTATCTTACTGGACTGTGAAGTGTTTTGCAGGAGTAATGCAGAGTGTCATTCCAGGTGTGCAGTTCTGCACAGAAGATATTTTTAGTTGATCTCCTGAAGTTTGTCTTCATATTTGAAAGTTTTTTTTTAAAGTATATCAGGGAGATTCTGCTTCTCCTGAGAGCTAGTGATGCAGTTAGCAATAGTTAGTTGGTATTACAGTCTTTCAGCCAGCCATCTACACAGCGAGCTTGAATCTTACCTCAGTGGGGTACCATGGATAAGGAAAGCAGTCTATTGAGGCTGTCAGCAATGAGAGAACCTGGAGGACCCTTATCTGCACCATGAGCTCTTAAACACTGTGGGTGGAATTATTAGTTTAATTGTATGGTGTGACAAATGATCACTAAACGGTGTCTGCTTTGCAGTAGTCAGCATGGCCACTGGTTCACAGGCTCTGTGGTTTTTCATTGGTCCCCGGAGGAGTGACATCCCTTCAGCTCTGAAATTCAAAGGCAGAAAGTGCATGTTAAGCATTCTTATTGCCCTCACAGTCCAATACAGCCTATTTGCCAAATTAGATGGGAGTTGGAAGAAAATGGACAAAAGGAGTACTTGGGGGGAAAAAAAAAGTGAAGAGAAGCAAGTGTTTTGTGCACTGATATGGCTGTGTAACTACCTCTGTGAAAAAGAAACTAATCAAACACAAAATAGCTTTAAAAAAAACAAGTAAAACTTTTCTGGAGATGAGTTGTGTTTTCTTTCTGATGAAGCTGCCCATGAGGGTGAGCCTTAGAGGAACTGTCTGCCTTAAAGGAACATGTGTTGGCAAAGGAAAACTAAAGCTGTACTTGGAGATGAAAGAAAGCTTTCTTTGCACGACAGCGTGTGGTGTAGCATGTTATACTTCACGTGGAAGCATGAATCTCACAGTTCAGTGCTCCAGACTCCTCCTGGTCCAGATGGACACCCAAGAGGTGTGTGTTTTTTCTGCAGTGCGGCAGGTGACAGCATACAGAGTTTTGCTTTCCACGTCATGGCTTTTCCTTTACCCATCTCTCATTCTTCTGCCTGCCCCCTCCCTGTCACGCTTCTTCTGCACCAGAAGCCGGGAGGGCTGGGGGGCGCTGTCCGTGGCGCCGGGCGCTGTCCGTGGCGCCGGGCGCTGTCCGTGGCGCCGGGCCGGTCTCGGAGCTGGCGGCGGAGCTGTCCGTTCAGCACCCGTTCCCGCTGAGCCGCCGGCGGGAAGCGCTCGCTCGGCTTTTCTTTTACACCGCCGCATCCGTGCGGTGTCCGGGGAAGAGCCTGAGAAGCAGCGGAGCGCTCCGCGGCGGCAGTGTCCGAGACGGGCTGCCCGTCTCACTCTGCGGCTCACACGTTCCTTTGCTCTCAATTCTGCATCTGACCTTGTCTCTGGAGGCAGGTGAAGTGAGCCTTCCAGCAGTGCTGAGATGCTGCTGGAGGAGGTGGTGGGACTCGGCATCTGACTTCTTTAGCTCTTCTGTCGCTGAGAAGTACCAGAGCAGTTCTTTTTGTGCCAGAGTAGTCCCATATCTGTAGTTACTGTCATTACAGCCTTGTTCTAAAATGGTCATGTGTTCTTATTTTATTTTCTTATTCATATTTTATTATTTGCTGTTGTTATGGAGTCAAAATTGGTCTTTCCTTCAAGGATAAGGGTGAGGCTGGGCAGCAGGAGTCTTCAGATGTTGTACAGGCTACATAGCTGCTCAATGTTTACACCTTTTTTTTTTTTTTTTTTTTTCTCTCTTTCCCTAGTCCTGGAGATCGACTTCTCAGAGCTCGTTCTGGAGGAAATCATTGGCATAGGGGGCTTCGGCAAAGTGTACCGGGCTGTGTGGATAGGAGATGAGGTTGCTGTCAAGGCAGCTCGCTATGACCCCGATGAGGACATCAATCAGACCATTGAGAATGTCCGCCAAGAGGCCAAGCTCTTTGCCATGTTAAAGCATCCCAACATCATTGCCCTCAGGGGTGTGTGTTTGAAGGAGCCTAATCTTTGTTTGATCATGGAGTTTGCCCGTGGAGGATCGCTCAATAGAGTGTTATCTGGTAAAAGGATACCTCCTGACATACTGGTGAACTGGGCAGTACAGATTGCAAGGGGAATGAACTACCTCCACGAGGAAGCAATTGTTCCCATAATTCACCGTGACCTGAAGTCCAGCAACAGTAAGTGCTACAGAGTGAACAGCCAGGATGCTGGGGTACAGCTGTGGAGAGAAATCACCAAAGAAAAGAGGGGAATGATATTAACTTGGTGATCCTTTTTTGTGAACCACTGTAATCTCTAATTCAATCTCAGAGAGGTTTATTTTTCTGCAATATGGTGCTACAGACCACAAGAAACTTGTAAATGCTTTCAGTCTGTAGCAGCAACTTCAATGGTTGGGTGCAAAAGCAACTGTAAATGGAGCATGTGCCTCTGGTAGTTCATATATGTACAGCATCTCAGTTTTATTGGGATTTCAGCAGACTCCTTAATGTCAGAAAATCTTGTATAACTTAAAATATGTATGCTCCTTCCATCTTTTGGAAGGACAAATGCTCCTTTGGAAAGATAAATGCTCTCAAGCTTTTGTTTTGCTTGCTGTATGTGTGAGGTGCAAGCCTGTTTTCTGTCCCCTTTCTGCTGAATTGGGTTTTCTCTCTGTCCTTCACAGAGCTTGTGATTACAGAAACGTTAAGTTAGGTAAATGAAATGTCCCAGTGGGTGCTTTTGTACAGCCAGGGCTTCAGCTGATGGTTGTGGTGCTTAACATGGGATGTAGCTGACCTGTTAGAGTGTTGGGGAGTGTTTGGCAGTTAGAATTCTGGAAGTCATGGTGAATAGCTGTTATGTAATATTAATAGCAGTACTGTCTGGCACAGATGTTGTTTTTGTAGTGTGTCTGTTTAACTAAACTTAAAACTGATGTGAAGTCAAATGCATGCATAGAACATACATGAATGTGGGAGCAAACTGCTGCAGTGGTTTAAAGACTATCTCCCTTCTTGATGTCTTCATGCAGCTATTAAGCCTTGCTTGCTTTTATCTAGGTGGCAAGAGCAAGCACCTACCTGTGTGCTGGCTGCAATGGTTTATTGTGTTAGTATGAACTCAGTTTCATCTGTGGCTTGAGTTAATAAGAAATTCTATGAACTGGACGGCTGGAATACAGGCACATGCTATCTTTGGTTTTGTGGGCAGCAGCATCTAGTAAAGAGGTCTGACAGATGGGAATTGTAATATCTTAAATAGATTCACTAGAGCTAACATTAACTATTACAGTGCTGTCAATTTCCAGGCCTTGCAGGATCTTCCTTGTTTTTAGGCTTCAAACTTTGTGGCACTTAATTTCTATAGTTTGTTGCGAAAGAATAATGATGAAAAAAAATATTATTAACTCTGGTTAGTGAGTTTGAAAACAGGAGCAATGAGAGCTTTGAAATGGGTTTATGGAATGCTCTTTTTATATTGTCAAAGTTTCCTTTTTTGTTAGAGTAAGGCAGTCTTAATGTTGGTAAAGATTTCCTAATATCTTAACCCTTCACTTACAGACAGCATCATATATGGGCATATGATGAACGCTGTAAAATAAGGATTGATTGGCTTGGTTGGTAGATGCACCTACTGAAGAAGAATTAGTTGCCTTTAAGTGTTGTGCCTTTCCTCCTTACCTAAGAAAATCCTTACTTGCTTACTTTGTTAACAGGCCATGTGAACATTTTTGAGGTTTACAATTAAAGTTATTTGTAAGGCAACAAGCTGTTAGGCACTGGTATTTCACTATTTTATTCAGACTAGAGACTGCTAATTCTAAAAGGGAAATGTATTAAGCAGAGAACCAGCCCAGCCAGAGGGTTACCAGTGTGCAGTGTCACCAACCAAACACAGCTATGGATGCTAGAAAACATCTGTGCTGTCAGCAGCAAGAGTAAGTGTCTCATGTCACAGTGAATCTGCAGCGCATAGTTGTGCTAGACTGTAAATTGTCAGTGAGAAGTTGTGGATTTTGCTACACGTATTATTAGAATTTTCCTTGTTTGGGAGGAAGAGATAGTGAAGGAAGGAGAGGAATGAATAGGAATGCTGGTGGAAGGATTCCAAGATATTCTGTGTTTTGAGGGGAGAGGTAGAGCATTTATGTGGTGTTCTTGACCAGTGATCCCATCTGATCTAGTACAGAAACGATGTATGTAGGAAAATTGTAGACCAGCGAAGTGTGCAGAAAGCAGCGTTGTGTTTGGGAAACTAAATACGTGTAGGGGCTGGGACTGGAGGGAAGGACTTCAGATATTTTAAGGAAAATTCATTGTTTCTCAACTGTTTCAAAATAAGATGAATTAGTAACCTCAATATATATTGTCAACTGAAACAGCTGTTGAGAATACTGAGCTCTTCATTCTGGGCTTTGTGGTGAAAGAAAAATTAAAAATAACAAACCCATAGCTATTTTAAACACTTGAAAATATACATTGTTTTCTCAGTGTATCTGTAAAAAGTAGTGATCTTAAATACTAGATTGTGGAAGTTTTGGAGAGGGGAGGGACTGTTGGTCTTTCCTGTTTATGTTTGGGATATTTTCTCCCCAAAAATATGTGTTACCTAATCATGAGTTGAGTCTACCTGCATGTATATCTGTAGAATAAGTGACTCTGGACTGCCCAACTCATGTCTTTCCCAAATACTGCACTGCCTAAAATCTGTTTCTTGTTATGTATAATAAGTATCTCAGAAACCCCTCTGCCGTGTTTTCTGTGGAAAGCTTTTTGCAAATTTTCTAAGGATTCTGTGGATTAAGATATGTTATTGCATCTTGATTTTATATCTGGTTTGTGTTTTCTGTGTTTTTCTGGTACAGTTACTTTTCCCAGTTCCTGTGGACAATCAGTAGCAGGTTCTGTTGTTAGCTTGGTGCCTGCAGAATTGCCGTCCTGTAGCATTTCTCTTTTTTGCACAAATTGCCACCCCCAGTAGGCAGTGATGTGTCTCTGGAGCAGGAACAGCTTCTGCTTTCAGGAACTTGGAAAAGATTATTGCAGACACATTTTTCATGTACTAAACATTTAGAACGACTGTAGAGCTGTCATGGGAGCATCAGCTGTATTGATCTACTGATTGGTACTGCCTATATTTAGTAATAGGTGCTGGTTCTTGTGTGTCTCATCTTCCTTCAGACACCAGCTGGGACTCGTGCTATCCATCTGAAGCTGCAGGATGAGTTAGGCTGGGAGTTAGGGAACGAGATTAGGGAGTGGAAAAGAATTTTCTACCCGTATAGAAGAAAATCAGAGAATGCTGTGCTTTTGGATAGATGTCTGCCTATATTTAGGCCTTTTAAGAAGACCATGTTACATTTTGAACAGTAAAGTAAGTGGGCAACTTATAAGTCTAAGAAATGACATCGCATATGTATAAAGGCTAATAAAATCCCTATATTTTTTAATCTAACTATTGCAGCTTTGCAGACTCAAGTAGTAAGTACCAAACCAATGCTCATGATAGTGATAGCATAGTGAAGACTGTAAGGCTTTGATTGCTTTGAGAAATATCTCCATTTTGCATAGGGACCAAATTCCATGGGGCTATTTCTAGGAGATGTCTGTTTCTTCAGATTCCCCTTGTCAAAAAGCACTCTCCAAATCATGTGTCTATTTTCATTCTTGTAACCAAAATGGAGAACATTTTTTCCCTTCCATCACTTTTTTTTTTAGTGTTTTTCTCCTTTTCGTTATCATGGCTTTACGTTTAATGCCAATACCTGTAGAGTGTTGGGAGGGTGCCCTGTATGCTCAGAGCACTGTGTTCATTTGAGGTAGGTTTTGGTTGTAACTCTTGGAGGTTCTGAGGGCTGTGTGTTTCATTGCTTTGGGGCTGCTATCAGGAAATAAGTATATAAAGATCTTTTATAGAGCACATTGCACACCTGTGACATTCAGAGACGCTGAAATTCTTTTGCTGGCTGTCAGTTCAGATAGCAGTGAGTCTGATAGGTGACTGATGGCATTACCAACTCACATGTCAGTTGTGTAACTATACAAGAGAGAGAAGATCACTCAGGAAACCCATTTCGTTCTGCTATGTGAGGAGACAGCTATTTCTCACTCTTTGGCATTTGATTCAAGAGATTCAATTTATTTCATATGAAAATTAATTTTAATAATCTGACAGAATCCATTCTGGCTTCTTTTTCTTCTCTTCACTTGATGATGCTGGTAACCTTTCCTTCTTCAGCTGTGTGTAGCTGCTCCACTGAGTACCTTTTGCCAAATTCATACTAGGCCTCTCCTGCTGCAAAGGTTCCTAAATCTAAATACTGAACTACAAGGGAAAAACAACTAGGACTGCCCATTGAGGTCATCATCACCGTGTTTAGCACAGCTCTTACAGCTTCCATTTCTCTTACATCTTTTACGTGTGATCTGAACCTCATTTCTGGCCAGAGGAAGATGCTTGGCATATGATGTTTGGGATCAAAAAGGGCAGTTCTGTTGGTTTTAGTGAAGTATTACAAACGATGAAACTAGTCCTGTTTGTTTTTGTTTGTCTGTCAGTGTTACATATGTCAGCATTGCTGTAGGAATAATACCAGTTAACTGATGCTGCAGAGAACTAGCGAAAGCCTATTTGCTCTTTTTTTTTTTTTTTTTT
>WBNM01004799.1:123657-154242 GCA_013399055.1 Ramphastos sulfuratus
CCACTGACTCAGCAAAATATATTTGTTATTTGCACTACATTGAAAGATTTTGCTGAGGATGTTCACATCAGCTAGCAAAGTGCCTTGTAAAAGTCACCATGTTTGTGTTCCATAGAGTGGCATAGAAGATTAGCAGCAGTGACACGGCCAAGGTTAAAGAAACGGCTAAGGACAGAGCTCAAAATAAACCCCAACAATTCGGATTCAGTCAAGTCAGTATTCCTTCTTTTCTAGTGCTTTGAAGGTGTTCACTTCTCCTACTTTTTGGACCACTAAGGTAAGCTTGTGGTATCCTGAGATTCAAAGTTCTGCCTTTCTAAAGAATTCCAAACTCTGCTATAGCTTTGCATATTTATTTTATGCAGCTATTAAGTCTTTTTCTGTTCATAAAGATGCTAATAGAGCTGACTTTCACATAGTCTCTTGAGAGTTGTTCCCAGTACTTACAGTATTCCTTGCTATTTCTATTTTTTTGAAGTACAGGCAGAATTTAGAAGCAGGGATTCCTTAAGACCAGGCCAAATCCAACTCAAGGGCACCAGGGCTTGAATGTGGTGTATCAGTCTTGATAACATGTGCATAGTTGCCTCATTCCTTGCAGTATTCACATCCCAACCCATTCACAATCGACACCCTTCTGTTGGCTTTTTCAGAGAAGGAAAAGTACTTGCAAACCTCTTCCTCTGTCTGTCAGTGTTGTAGAGGAGAGCTCTTCCAGGGTCTGCTTAGAGTCAGTTGGCAGAGCGGTTCTGAAGGCTGCGCTGTTGTCGCTGCTTCTGGTACTTCAGTGTGATCTGCTGACTAACTCTCGAATGTTGTACCTTCTATCAGAATGGAATTCCTTTGTCAGTGCAATTAAATGAGTGTGAGTAATGAATGCTTCATGTAAAGGGTAGTGAAACTATTTCAATGGCATCTGAATGCTTTACACTGGGTGAATAATTGCTTTGGCCTTAGTAGAGTGGTCCCTTGCCCTATGAGAGGAAGGTGATAAAAATGAGGGTGGGGAGAGAGGACAACAGCTGAGAGATTACTTTTTTTTGTTCTACAATCCATTTCAGGGAGCAAAAATCAGTAAGCTGCCTTTTTTTTTTTCCTTTTTTTTAAGAGTGTACAGTATAAATCAAGCCTTTCGAACAGCCTGAACATTCTCCTGAGGGTAATTAAAGATGACTTTTCAGGTTCTGCCCTTAAGCAATTATCTGGATCTGTGGACATGCTATGCGATATTGCTAGTGGTGTATAACTCCTAGTTCTGGTTATTCTGCTTCTTTCTGTCTCCCCAGAGTATCAGCCTTTGTGCTGATAGCCCAGTCTTTCATGCTCTGGTTCAAAAGAATGGCAAATAACTAATTTTTTGCATGTGGTAGTATGATGATGAAATTCATGCTAGTAGTACTCCGAATTTTTGTTGAGCAGAATGGAAAAAAAAGTTTTAATTTCATGTGTTATTAGTTCAGAAGATGGAGATTATAGCTGAAAGTTATACTGAGACACTGAGAATTCACAGAAGCAGGGTGACCATTTACTTCAGTGGTGTTTTGGGGTTTTTGTTGGGTTTTGTTTGTTTGGAGGGTGGTTTGGTTTTTTGGGTTTTTGTTTGTTTTGTTTTCCTTAGCTTGTCTAAATTAGTGAAACAGCTTTCTTCCCCCAGAGGTTTGACAGGTGCTTTCATGTTGCAGTTTGATTTTCAGTATATTTTAGTAGATTTCTGAGATGCATTTTCATTTGGGAACTCTCCTGGTAGATGGATTGTTATGGTTGAATAGGAATTGATGTCTTCACTGTTAATTGCAAGTCAAAAATAGAAAGACTTTATGGAATAAGTCTGACATCCACAAAAACACTTTGGTCTTCTGCCTGCAGCCAAGTAACAGTAAGACAGTTTCACAAATGCAGTGTCTTATAGATAAGAATGGAAAGAATTTATCTTATTTTTAAGAATTGCAATGGTGTCTATTACTGTTTAGAGCCTAGCAAGTACCCTCCTCATGTCTTTGTGTCACTGCATATATTTTTCTGCAGGATTCTTTCTGCTCTTAAGAAAAACCTGACACAGCTATGACACGAAGGACTCTCTCCAAATTGTGCATGTGGAACCATAACACAGGTACAAGCAGACCCCAGCACCGTCATGCAGGATGGGTGCCTGTATGCTGCACATATATGGGTTCACTGTCTGAGCAATTGTGACAGAGCTGTGCTAAATCTGTGTTTTTCTAAGATTACTAAGTAGCAAGTCATGAGTGAGACCAGGCTTGTGGTGGTGTTTGCAGGAAGCTAGAATAACGTTTTCATCACCGCCTTTTACAATTTGTTTTGGTGTTGCTCCTATATCAGTAAGCTTAATGTGAATGCTGAGAGATTTGTCAGCAGCTTTTCTTATGAAAAAATTCCTTTCAGAATTTCAACATCTATCTGAAGCAAACAAATTCACTCTTGGAGCATAAGAAGTTAAGCCAGTCTTCCTCTTTGAAGTCATGATTCATCACCCAAGATGATTCCTTAAAATTGAGTAATACCCCATTCTGACGGTGGTGCATATTCCATTAGGGCAAGACAAGGAAAGCCTTAAGCCATTGGAAAGAACAGAGGATACAGGACATGGTTTTTAACTAGCTGCTTTTGGGGACCTGTGCTTTCTGGTTCAGGGTAGTGTCAGTTAGACTGCCTAAGGAGACTGGTATATCAGGTAACTGCTTCTTCATAGTCCAGCTCCTAATGGAAAGGTGAATTCAGTCTTCCTATCTCCCTATGGTTTTGTTTAAGGGGGATCTGGGACCCCTCAAACTACTGCATACGGACCTAAACTTTTTCCAGATGTGAAAAAGGAACAGTGACAGAACTGCAAGCAGTAAGAGGAGAAACTATTGCAACGTATAAGAATTTATACTTACGCTGCTTGGTTTCATCAGTGTTTCTTAAGATCAAGAAGACTCTCTCACAGAGTAAGTCTATCTTTGGGTCCCAGCCTGCTGAAGACTTGTGGTGGCGATGGCAGTGGAGTGCAACATCCTTCAGAATTCTCAAAAGGAAGTAGCCAGAGGACAGCCAGTCGCTCTTATGAGCTGTTTGTGTTGCTCCCACACATACCAATCCCGCTCTGCTTTCTCAAAGTGTTTTATTACTTAGGCATTTATTATAACACCATTTTTTATTGAAACCAGTAACACCCTCACAGAACACCAAACTTTTCTCTAAAACTCAGAGAGATTCCACATTACCTCTGAAATCCCCATGTCCTGTGAGTGCTACACTACCAAAGTCCTGGGTTATTTTTAGAACTAGAGGCCAAACTTCTAGTCAGCTGTACAACATCTTCCTCTGGTGCTTCATCAGACTTCTGGAAATTGGTTTGGCTCTTGAGAATTGCTAAGATATGCTGCTTGTGTTACTACTAGATCTTCATTTGAAATATGAGCAAGGCCTCACCCTTGATGATTTGTAGGCTTACCATTTAGATGTGTAGGAAATGACAGTCAGTGTGCCAACAGCTAGAGAGCTATTAACAGGTAGCTTAGTAGTAGGTATGTATCTCTGCCACTAAGATTTTTGTAATTGCAACAATTGCTGTACTTGAACTGGGTGTTCCCGAGGGCTAGTAGAGATGCATTGCTGTAAAGATGGCGTGTGCAAGGACAGTGAGGTGTTTGAGAACAGGCCACACAGTCCATTGTTCAGAAATTCTGAAAATGAGAACAATCCCATAGCTTTGGTTAACAACTCAATATGCCTAATTCTGCTTGCTAAGGTGGTGTCAATCTTCTCCTTGGATTTATTGGTTTACTTTTTCTTGTAGTCTGGCACATAGCGCGTGGCTTTGGTATGATTACAGTCGTCTGTGGGATATTCTTAGTGCTTCATCAGGGTACTGTGTAGTCATTTAGACTCTGATCATAGAGTAAGCTGAGTCAGAAAATTAACAGAAATCTAAGGTCAGAAATCTAACTGCTCGCTGATAACTTCACTGCACGAGCTGTTACCTTGCATGGACTAGTGTGTGCAGCACTGCAGCACTGCTCTCTTTCTCAGCAGCTGGCAACTTACTCTCAGCTGAAGGCAGAACTCGACAGTATCCAAGGAAGTCTGAATTTCCCTGTTGACAGCTGCAGCTTGGTGCTTACTGACTTCTTCACAGAGGTGTTTCGATAGAAGCCAAGGCAAAGCGGTTCTGCGCTGCTTTTTCCAACATGAATTTCGTGTTTTGATTTGCCTGGAAATGGCTTCCACTGAAGCAGCATTCTTATTAAGTCTCTTCTCAGAAAGTCTCTTGAGCAGCAGTTACTGAGTGCCATGCACGCGGTTCTGCTCGGCCCTTTTTCTGCCGCTGCCTAACACAGTTCTTGCTGTGGTGGCTACGGTTTGGCCAAGCACTGTGTGGATACAGATGTGATTACGTTTTTTCCTTGGAGTGTTTGACTGGCTATGAAAGGCACAGTAATCCATGCCTGCGTTAGGAGGTTGTTCCCATGTAAGCAGAATGGTAGGATTTAGTCTAAAAGTGTAGCTGGAAACTCACCTGGGGTTCTCCAGGAGCATTCAAAGTGTTTTGTACCAGATCACTGAAGTGGTAAGACTTTTTCTCAGCTTGGCTAGGTGAAAGGATTGATTCTAAATATATCTTGGCTCAGGAGGCCTTCTGTGTCCCTTCCCCCCCGTTATGCATTAGCTCTTTAGAGTTACTGTACTGCATGGCTTAAAATCCAGGAACTGCTGTGCTGTCACATCCATCACCTCCTCTAGCTTGATAAAAGAGGACAGTTGGCCAGCTTTATGGATTTGCTGAGCCCTTGCGCCTACCCAATGATTGAAAAAGCTTTTGCTTCCAAGGTATATATTAAAAAAAAAAAAGTGTTGTTGCTGTATGATCAGTCAAAAGAGAGGAAATACTTGCTAATTACTACAGACCATATTTATATTCTTTGTTCTTCTTTCCAAGATGAGAAGTTTTGAATGAGTCTCGAATTCTGTGCTCTGCAGGATCTTTTGCAGTGGTTATTAGCCTGCTGCATCACAAACGAGTATTAGAATAAAGATGCAGCTCTACTGAAATGAGCGGCAGAGAGCCCGACAGGAGGTAGGTGCAGGCTGCATGCGGAGAGCCCAAACTCAGTCCATGTGCAGATCTGTTAATCACTTTAAGTACTCTGAGTGCAGGATCAGGAGCAGATTGCTCATTATCTGGATACTTGGGAAGCAAAGCTGTGCAGGCTGACAATGGAAAGTAGAGCTAAAATTACAAATTAGAGTTTGGCAAACTGCTGCAATATGAGGTCTCCATTTTGGAGCAAGTTTTTGAAGTCTTTCCCAAAAGCTCAGTTCTGCCCTCCAGGCAGTGTGCCAGTGTACTGCTAGCAGGACTTAATAATTAAAAAAAGGAGGACCTGGCGAGCTCAGTCCCTTGTCCCCTTTGTAATAATGCTGCTTCTCTGACTTGTTAGGCAAGCTGCAGCCATACTAGCTAGCTTCTGACCCTCTGAGGCTGTGACTCTTGGACAATGCAGCAGCATGAAGCAGTATATTAAGTCTGCCCTCTCATCTCATATCCAGTATTTACCACCACCATTTGAGCTGAAATGTATCTTGGAGGTTTTGCCTATTCGTGGAAGGGAAAAATAGGATTGGAACAATCAAAGCAGGTTCGGTGAAGCCATCATCTATGCAAGAACATTTTCATTTGATCTTATTTGAAGAATTATCCATAGGACTGTTCACAAACCATAGGATTGTGGTCAATATTTGCTATTACTACTGTACTTTCTAACTAAGAACTTTGATGGTTTCAAAGTGTGTTGCATTTCTTCAGAGTACAGTCGAAATTTTAATTTATTTTCCAGGTTAAAGAAAGTATGAAAAGTAGTAATTGGACCATGCAGGAAGAAAATCATGCTTATCTGGTTTTTCTAAGTTAGTCTCTATTTAAAAACAACAACAACAACAAAATATTTATTTGGATGGATTTCCTGGCCTTCTAGTAACTGAGAGTGTTCAGACTAGAAATGGATGTAGAAGACAGTCAGAGGGATTTGGGCAAAGCAAAGGTTATACTGAGATTGTAAGGAGGTGAGTACAAAAAATATGGTAAACTTAAATTGTCAGTCCCAGTTGTGAAATTCCAGGGGATGTGTGTCAGGTGAAAAATTATATTTTTGGTGCAATATTAATATGTTTGTGATCACAAGAACCTCTGCCTAGTAGTAGAAATTCTCAGAAATTGCCTTCAGAGTTGTCCTACCTCAGATAATTGTATTCTGTGGTCTGAAAAACAAACCCTTAGAAAACATGCGGGGTTGAGTGAGGAGACTTTGTTCAAGACAGGGTTTCCTGTAACAGATTGGCTCAGTTTTGGACACATTCTGCCATCTGTGGGTGGGAGAGTCTGCATCCTGTAATACTAATCAGACTATCTTCTTTTTTTCCCCCTCTCTGGCACACCTTCAGCTTCAATGAGCCCTTAACTGACTTCTGAAACTAGTGTAAAACGATTTATTGACAAACCTGGAATTGTTTGGAAATGGAAATGTTTCCTTTCCTTTGGCTCTTATGCTTGAGAGTTCTGCTGTGTTGCCGGCAGGAAGAAGTTTAACGGTAGTACTTCCTCATACAGGTCTGGATTGCTCCTAAATCCTACCATGGAAAAGACTTGTAGCTTGTGTTCTGCATTTAAGAGTCTCAAGGTGAGAAAGTGTCTGTTTCTGTAGAGCAGATTTTGCTCTGGTCTTTTCTTTCTGTTGCACCTGGAATTCCACGGACTCAGTATCTGGTACATCTCCTTACAGTACCTGATTTATCTGAATGGAGGAAGTGGGTGGGCTGATGCTTATCCACTACTTGCCATTTCACATTGGGGTCAGTGAAACCACAGTAAACCGTTCTGTATGCAGGATGGAGGAAGAAAGAGAATGTATCCAATATTCCTGCCCACAGTGAAGACTCAGCTGCAGCAATGGTCTTTCACACTCCAGCTATGACAGCATAAGAGCAAGCTCCCCTCGTTGTAGCTACCTGTTGATCTTACTGCTGTTAAAAACAGTGATCATACAGTAAGAGATGAGCAACGACATATGGTAAAAAAGTATGGTCTGTGGGTGGTGTAATGAAAGGTATTAAAATTAATAACGATATAAATTTTGATATCCAGGCAGAGATTGTTAATAACTATGAAAACGGTTTATTAACATTAAATCTCGCCACAAAACTTATATACAAGGTTCAAAAACGCGCGGTTTGGAAATGTATACATACAGGGAACAGGCAAAACTGGAACACTTTAAAGGCAACCAGCATAAGCAAACATTTATACTGGTAGAGAAGGTTTGTTGTGGTTACTTACACTGCTTGCAGTTGATTGCCCTGCTTAGCCACTGGATGGGCGCAGGATGCTCTTTCTGCTTATGGCAGAAGGCAATCAATGATTACAAGAGGCTTGAAGTATTTACTCACAAAAATATCACGGGAAAACAATACCCAAGCACGTGGTGGGGCTGCTGCCGGGCCGAAAGCTGCTGGAGGCTTTGAAGGGAGGCAGACGTTCTCTGNGACATGTACAAGCCCACCTTGGTCTTTTTCAGGCCTACCACGACGGGTGGTCACATTGCCCTGGAGTGATCTGCAAAAACACCCAAGTGCAGTAAATGAGCACAGTATTATTCTGAGAAAGAAAAGATGGCTTAGGTAGCGTCATTCAGTGTGAGGCTGAGTACCTTTTGACATTTTTCATCTTTTGAGGTCTTAAGTAGTGGTCTTCTCACTTCTCTTCAATCTAGCAGAATAAGAATAGGTATGGTGGCACATTAGGACTAAAGGAGAAATTGGTGTGAGAGCAAAGATAAGAATATGGGAGGCTGGGGAAAAAACCTACATGAAGTCTGTGCAGGGGGTTGGATGTCTGCTTAATGGTTTAAACCATAAATATTTCTACACAAAGTAAACTAACAAAGATGACAGATTTGTCCTATTTCTAGCCCTTACTCTCTCACCCAGCTGCCACTGTTGCTGCTGTGTAGCTCTTGGGACTGTAACCGATAGATATGGCTCTAAGGAGACAGCATACAGCACGAAATCATGAAAAGGGGCTCTTTTCATGAGATGGGATGTGCTTGTAGGCTAAATCCTTTTACTGGGGTTTTCTTTGGTTTCGACATGACTGCTTTCCTCATTCCTGCAATCTTGAATGGCAAAGCGTTTGACACAACAGTGCTGATGTTGGTGAAGACTGAGGTGGCACCACTGAAATGCACTGACACAGGTATTCAGATACTTCCACCACCTCTAGGTTTTCTCAGGGCTTCTCAGTTCTGTATTGTCAAGTTGCTGTGTCTGGTAGCTTACATTCAGGGCCACCCTCTCGGTCTCAAGGTCTGGGAGCTGCCTTTAAGTTCCGGCTATCATGAAGTACTTTCATAATCAGATTTTCTTACATTTCAGGCAAATGAGCTTCTGAGACTTCCTTCAGATTGTTCTCCCAACGAGTCTGGAAGCACCACTATCCACCCTGGCATGCTAGAAGCCCTGATAGTGGTAGGTGTTTCTGTGAAGAATTGATAGACCTGAAAAACAGAACGTGGGTTAACATTGCTTTGTCACTAGGTAGTATCCCTCTTATTTCATGGCTTGCCTATGCCTATAGTATTTAAAGGAAAGAATGGGAGACATTCTGGCCTTGAAATCCTGACTTTATTGTCTCAGCTAGGGAAAAGTTATGTGGAAGTTAAATGTGAAGCCAGCACTCGTCCATCAAGTCAGAAGTATATCCCGATGTACTCCAGACAACAAATCCAGCTTTTTTTCCCCTGTGGTAGGCATCCTTGTCTTCTGGCCTGCTCCCTTCCATATTTCTTCCTGCATGCTTTCAGTTCTTGCTGCACTCAGTCCTTTTCTTATTTCTTTATTTCTCCCTTCACTTAATGATTGTAACCATTTCCATCAGGCTACATCTTCATTGGCTAATAGATTTCTGTTCTTCTGTGCCAGGTTGGCTGAGTAGCATTGCCCACAAGTAAATGACTTGGTGTGAACTCTAAGATGGACCATAAAAGAGACTGTCTTGTTTTGTTTTTTTCAGTTTCATTCTCATTTTTTAATATACCCTTGTAGTCTCTGGGCTGGGAAAAAGAGCATGAAGTTGCTGATACAGCTGTTGTCACGAAATACAGGGGTGATGGGGGCTTTGGTTAACTGTTACGGTGGTACTGCAAGGTAATCTTGCTTTACTTGATATTTTGTGGTTAGAAATGTTTTCCTTTTAAATCAAAAAGTTCTTTTCCTGGTTTTCCTCATAAGCTGTGTGCTAAATAAATTGGGAATGTAACAGCAGAGTAGTTGAAGAAGCTGTAGCCAATACAGGCAGTAAATTTTGTGATGTCTGGCTGCTCATACTGTTTTGTGCAGTGGACACTGACCTCTTTCCTCTGCTTCACTTGTGAAAATGGGCTGCTTTTGCTCTGGGTGACCACTCTGTAGTAGTTCCTCCTTGAATGTAGTTCTGCCTCTGAAGTGATGAGTCAGCTTTTAGCACAAGAAAAGCAAAGGAGTTTTCTGCTCAGCTCTACACTATGCAGATAACTATAATCCTTTCTCTAAGCTGAGGAGCCAGAAAAAGGCAATTATATGACCATAGTTTGCTGCCTTGTCACTTGATTTTGACAGATGAAATGAGGAGCCACTTCCTGCTGGGTCTTTGATGTTGCTACCAACTGGATCAGTGTGGGTTTTAAAGTGCCTATTTTCCCCTGCTTACTCTTTCCCACTGCCTTGGCCCACTGGAGACAAAGAATGCTGTCCTGGATGTCGAAAATTGCAGTTGAAAACTAAAATAAACCTCCCAAAACTACCCAGGGAAAAATCTGACAGTATTACAGCCTTACGGGAGAGGTTTGTGTCTGTGAGAGGAGGTTATCACTTGTCTCCTGGTGCTGCTGCTGTCACACGAGCAGAAAAGTATTGAAACAGCAGCTGTGAAATTCATTGACAACATTTTTTTACTGAATTGCCCTTGTGAAAATTTTCCTTCTGTGAAAGCAATTTACCTCTTATGCTTTCTTTCCATGCATACTGGAGGTGGTATGGTGCTGGATAAAAACACAGGAGGTGTATTAGCACCTTTTTTTTAAGTGACTGTCTTAAAACATAAGTAAAGCTTTATCATGTTTGTTCCTGTGATGGTATTGAAAGATTCAGTGAAGATGTTTTTTGTGTTTATGTAGGATAGGGGAGTATGCTTGGAAGAAGAGCTGAAATGGATTTGAGGAGAAAATGAAAGGGATGAAAGTGTGTATGGTTTGGCAGGAGAGGTCTAGACTGATTAGTGCTTCTAGCATAATTGAAAAGAGGAGCAAATCATGTTGCAATAGAAATAAGTTGGGTTAAGCAGCATGAAACCTCTATCAACAATGCAGTTACTGTGTTGGAACACAGTGATAAAGTTGAGACTATTCCTAAACCAAAGTTTGCTCTTACTGCAATGGCTAAGAAGCAGGAGCGATGCAGACATAAGAGGGCTGGGTAAACCATACCTAGTAAGATTTGTTAAAACATACCAGTAGGTCAAAGCTTTACACCCCTCTCTTTACCCTGTTGTAGTGCATTTGTCTAGCTAATCCTGTGTCTTTCTGGTGGATGCATGAGTAATGAAAACACAGCTGTTACCTGGAAACGAGGTCCTTGCAATAAGGCTATGTGCGTTTGACAAAGATGCTCACTGCCGACCGAAGTTTTATTTAGGACTACCTTACATTGTTACTCTACTAGTAGGAGAGATAAATTTCTGAAAAACAAAATTTTAGGACCCTGAGATAATCTTTCAACTATGAGAAAATTGTTTTTCACCAGATGTGTCTCTAACATCTGGTGTGTTGGGGAACTTCTCTAATTGAAATTGCTTACTATAGCAGACCACAAAGATCCATGTGGTCTGAGTTTGGACACTTGGCACAGATGTGCCTCTCACCAGTCTCCTGTGGAGAGTAATTCTGAGCATGTATGCTTATGCTTGGAATCCCCTTCTGGAGAGGCTTTGTTGTTGCTGACTATGGAACCTGGAAAGACTGCTTTCTGAGGTGCTGTGAGTTTGTTTCATCCAAGCCAGCTTTCACCCTAACAATCCATAGAGATGGAATGAGGGGGAAGGGAGAGAGATTTACCTTTGAACATGTGAGGGTGTGGTAGTTGTACGTCTGTTTCATACACGCAAGACAGGATTTCCTCTCTATAGAAATGGCTGTCACTTGCCTCCAGAGCAGCTTTCTGTAGTTTTATCTTACAGTTTATGGCACAATTGAAACCTGGCTGGCATCTAGTCTGTGAATGCCTTCAGAATTAATTCAGTCCTCTGTTTTGCCCACTTAGAAGACAAACCAGTGGTTTGGGGTACTGGTGCAGGATGGTCTTAGTAACAAAAATCTGTAGCTGCAGGTTTCAGTGTTTTCACTGCAGTGATTTCTCCTTATGAAAGGACAGAATATTCTTAGGGACACATAGTCCAAATCTTAAACATGTTAGTGCAGGTTCATGAGTTGCTAGTGGAATTTCTAATGTGAAATTCCACCTTTTAGAACCATTCCTAAGTCTCATGACACCACCAGCAGCCTTAGCTCTATCCTTCCACAGAACAAGCATCTCCACAGTGACTTGTGATAACAAGGTAGAACTGAAGATCCAATAGTAGCAACCACATGAACGCTGAAGTATATAATAGTACCTTAGAAATCATAACCAAGTTAATTATGTATTGCTTTATTAAGGCAGAATTTTTCTTTGTAGTAAAGCATAATGAGGGGGTATGTGATGGAGCAAGAGGAAGAGCTGACTCGGTGTCAGATAGTATTGTATCCACCATACTTCAGTGGACCTGTTTCTGTGAAGTCTATTTTGTTTCCAGATCTTTGTTTAAAGAATAAAAGCATCTTAGTTGGCCCTTGCTCTAGAAAGCAAGGCCTCATTCGTCTTGATGTCACAGATACACAACCATGACTCAGGAAGCTGAGAGTCATCCTCTTTGGGATCTGTTATCACTGGAATCTGTGCACTTCTAAGGGACTTGATTGCGTAAGACTGACATTGGATTTGGTCAAAAGCCTGGTGGCTGTTAATCAGAATAATACTTGGACTGGAAAAGATAAAATGACCACTGCCAAGTCTGCTGGAAAGGCTGCTAGCTCAAATCACAAACAAGGATAAGAGGCTCTTGGCTAGATCGTCAGTTCTTTCCCCAGATGTGCTTGCTAGGAAATCATCTTTAAATGGTGCCAGGACTAGCTGTGTTAAGTGTTTACTCTTCATTCTTTGTGCAGATTGAGACTGGAATGAGAAACTGCAGTCGTATCAGGAGCTCTTTGACACTTCTGTTTCAGCATCTGGTGTTGCCTGGTAACTGAGGAGCATTAGACATGATGAGAGATCTCCATGGCTGGCACTCAGTGATCTGCAGAGTGTACTGAGGGTGCTTTCTGTAAACTTGTCAGTCTGCTTTGACTATGGCCTCTGAACTAGCTTCAAAAATCAAAACAGCCCAAATAAAATATACTTTAAACAATTGGACTTGTTCTTGTGGAAATTACATTTCCACATTACTGGGATTCTGAAGAGGTGAATGCCAGGACTTGTTGACTAACGACGATTCTCTGATAACATGAGTCTTGACTTCTGAATTCATTCATGGCAACAAAGACAAATTAAAGGACACAATTAAGAAAAGGCTGGTTAGTAGCTGGAGTGGTCTTGCAGGCTGTGCTGTGAGCATGATCCTAGGTGTCAATGAAGTCTCAAAGTCCCAGTCATAGGGTATCCTAAATGTGCAGAGAGCAGATTGCCCACTGCCGCCTATAGCTCGGAGGTGACTGAGAATGCTGTGAAGTTAGTGATGAAAGCAACCCATGCAGTGCTGCCTTTCCTCTTTGTTACTGCAGTGTGGTTTGACTTGAGCAGAAGTAAAAGCATCACACAGGTGGAAACCTGTTCTAAAAAGTACTGAAAATGTAATGATGGAAAGTTTTCTCATCTCTAGCAGTACGAAGTTGCTTTTTCACTTGCTGTAATGTCAGACAGTGTGACTAAGGACTGCACAAGACTAAGTCTTGTTAAATGATCTTTGAATTTTGTCTTACACTGTCAGTCTGTCTCATCATCACACCAGTAGGTGCTGGCTTATTGTCTCTTGTTACCTTACCCATGCCTTTGTTTATGTGGTGCCTACTTCTTTCTCTGTACTTCAGGAAGCTTTCTCACAAGAGCAAAGAACATATTACTGGTGATTTGCTGTATTAAGTGGTTTTGCTCTAGCAGTTGGGTCCCCATGCTGTCTGAATGGGCTTGTAATACCTGGCTTGCTTCACCAGGCTGTTCTGCACAGTGCCAGTTTTTAAATCACTTTATCTTGTACGTATCTTTTAAATTGACAGACCAGAATGAGAAAATTTGCTGCCTTGGTAGATAAGTGTTTTGGTGTAGATGCTGCTGTATATTTGTGTCTGAATTTCTGCCCCCCACCCCCTTGCAGAAGGGAACTGGCACACAAAAGTACAAAACAGGAGGCAAAACCTGGTTGCAGATAAAGCTCACAAGCAGATGAGACCATATTGATTGGCATGAGGAAAAAATGCATTGGTAGTGTCCTAACAACCTGGTTTGTGTTCTTCATGAAAGAGGTGTTTAAGATTTCACCTATTTACAAGATTCTTCTTTGAACTCTGTGCAAGCTCAAGAGGGGAAGGTTCAAAAATCTGACAGATGTGTTTGGGAGACTCCTTGCAGTTACAAGCGAGCCTGTCAATGTCGACCAAGATAAGGAGAACTGAAATAGATGCTGGAGAGAGATATGATTCTTAGAATTAACTTTTACAATTTGGGGTTGAAGGATTATTATTATTATTAGAAGGAAATAAAAGGGAAGCCAAGGACGTAGCTAAGGACTCAAGGACTTTCAATAAAGGCAATTCTTCCATTGTCCTTCTCTCTGGTCTTTTGTCATGGTAATTTATTTTACTTAACCTACATCTGACCAAAGAATAAGTTAATGGATACAAAAGATCTGTGCAAAGGCTAATTATTTTGTAAGGATGTAATACAAATCAAGGTAATTAAATTTAAATAGCCTCTTGCCAGGAAGGTAGGTACAACTCAGCTGCTACATCTGATGCTCTGTCCTGCTGTTGAGCTCTTTTAGGCAGGATCTGATCTACCTTGTGAACAATGAATTTGCTTGTGTTTATGTAGGGAACCAAAAAAACCCAAACCCATGCTTCCTGGTTTCAGAGCTGTACTTTATCTTTTCAACTTCACTGTACATCTATCTATATATTACTGCATTTAAATTTAAAATTGGATTTCATCACTCTGCCAGCTCTCCAGGCAGAGGAGGTGCATGTTATAAAAAGAAACCTGGCACATTTGTTTTAGAAAGTTTTTCACTCTAGTGATTGTTGAGTGACCTGTGAGCGATTTCTTATCAGTTCTTTACCTGCTAGAAAGAAGGAGAGAAGTGAGACTTGTCAGAAGAGGCACCAAGGAAACCTCTTCTTGTGCCTGCCTTTCTTCTTGTGGTTCTGTTCTACACTGAAGTGTGGCTGTAAATGTCCAGGTGAAGAGAACGGTAACTGTTGGCTTCAAACCCCTCTCGTCTCTGCAATTAGTAAAATGTTAGGAATTTTGCAAAAGAGGCAAGAACCAAGAACTTGCCTGTTAAGTCTACTCCATTCACAGCTTGACCTGCCTCACAGAAATCTTTCATGAAGTAGTATTTCTTTTTTCTCAGAGAACAAGGAGTTTGTTTCACTTTTATTGCAGTAACTGCCGTATGGTAACATAGATGTGTGCCACTTATTGTGCAGAAGGCTTGAAATAACAATTTCGGCTGTTAGTTCATGGGAGATCTCATTTTGATTATTTGAGAGAAACATGATAACAAATGCAAGATTTTTAATTCCTGCCCCTCTCCTGCCTCCCCTTTCCCTGTCCAAGTATCTGTGTTAGCTTGAGACTAATACTTGAGTCTTTTCACTGGCTGCTAATAATTTTTGTAAAGCTTCTGTCTTTCATAGGTTTTGCTATGATCTATGACAGTTCGGCTGTGTGTTTGGGTTGGTTTTGGGGTATTTTGTTTCTGTTTGGAGTTGTTTTTTTTAATTCACACACACCTGAAATAGAAGGGAAAAAACCCTCTCGTTTCCTAGGAATAGGTCTCTTTAATGACGTTAAAAACAGAGCAGCTGCGTAATGGTGGTGTCTTAATGGACTGTTGCCTTTAACTGTGAAACCATTGCACTAACAGTAACACAAATGTTTTTGACTTTGTGGCCCTTTACAAAGTGGCTGAAAAGGTTTAGCAGAGTGATGGCTCTGCTAGTTACGGATGTTTAGTAGCCTATTGTATTCTGTTGCTTGATGTGACATTGCTGGCACAACTTGTGTGGTCACTTTAAGATAGAGAGGGTATGAGGTGCCGCTAAAGCAGGATGGGTCCCAGGCCAGAGCCAGAGCCTCTGGTTCACGCTCATTTTGCAGCTCTCTGGGTATGGAGTGTGTGCCTCAGACCAAAGCGGTTTTGAGTTCAGTCTCAAATTTGGTTTTCTTTAATTCTTGGCTCTGGACTCCTTTACCAGTGAGACATGGTAGAAACTTGGGAGCTCAACTAAAGAAAAGAGTTTCTTAGTAATGAGAAAGGGAATCCTGTGGCTGGGTGGTCTTTATGAAATTTGGAATTTGGGATGTTGCTGTGGATCATCCACCTGCTTCTGATGGTGACTTCTGCGCGTAGAGCTTCCATCCAAACGCATTGGCACGAAGGCTGTACCCAGCCTGAGTGTGTATCTGGATTTAAAAACTAACAAAAATCCTCTAAGCAGTTCAAGAAAAAGATGCTATTACTGGCTTGCTGAGAGAGGATTAATTAGGAAATGCCTTCCCTTATCTGGATTTCTAGAAGTTACAGTGGTTCATGCCCTTTTACCAGAGAATTATTGTACAGCACGACACTAGGCACCATGTTAAATAATTATGTTGTTATCTGTTCTTTGGGGCTGGGTGTTTTGGTTAAATTCAAAGTTATTTGCTAGACAGCTGTTCACTTGTCAGATGAAGGAATCAGCTTAAAGGAACTTGTAACAGAGTGTGTTATGTGTCAATATCTCAGAGTCAGGGAGAAGGCTGACATGAGGAAGATCTCCAGGAAGGTCTTTTTCTGCATAAATACAAGCTTTACTCTGCATACCTTTTATTCCCTCCCCCCCTTTTCTCCAGTACTGATACTCGAAAAGGTGGAAAATGGAGATCTGAGCAACAAGATATTGAAGATCACGGATTTCGGCCTGGCCAGGGAGTGGCATAAAACCACCAAAATGAGCGCGGCTGGGACGTACGCCTGGATGGCTCCCGAGGTCATCCGCTCCTCCATGTTCTCCAAGGGCAGTGATGTCTGGAGGTACTGGTTTAACATTGGGTGATTGGTTGCCTCAGGGTATAGACCTGCCAGGAAACCTCTCCTGTGTTTCAGATGAGTGATGGAGAACTGAGCGTTAAAATTCAGGTCTTAAGAGAACGTTATCCACTGGCTTGGCATCCATCAGGCTCTCGGAATGCTTTGCATTAATTGTGAATGGGGGGGGCTTGGGGGCTTCTACTATAGGAAGTGGTGGAGCAGCTCCTCCATGTCTCTGTTTTTGTTGTTCCATAAATTTACATTTGTATTATCCTAGGATTCACAATCCCAGCTCCCTCTGCTTCATCTAACAGAAGCTTTATGGGCTCCTTCAGTTGTTGGCTGACACAATCAAAGGCCACGGAACAATCTATGAAGTACTTAAAACTGCTACCCTTCTACCATTGATAAGGAGTTTGTTTTGGCTGTAATCTGTCACTGGTCTGTATGTGCACAAGCACATTGTACCTAATCAAACTCCCTGTGCTGTTATCAGCCCAAAGGCAATGTTTTTCCTTTTCATAGTAATCTTTGCAATTATTTCCACTCCTTTAGTCTTTCAAATAAAACAGTATCTTCTCTAGGTCCATCCTGGTATGTAATCCAACAGTAGTAATTTGCATGTCTGTATTGTCTTTTGCATGCATGCATAGAGTTTTTTTGAGAAGAGGAGCTCCTTTGGTGGGGATGAGTGTAGAGAGTGGCCCATAGACTTCCAGAAATTGAGTGTGAATATAACCATGAAGTGAACTGGTGAATCAGGAGTTCAGTCAGTTGTTCTAGGGCAGTGGCTTCCCTGGATGTTGTCACATGGAGGTAGTACTGGATATCTGAAACAGATGAAGTAGAAAGAGTTTTGTTTCTCCTGTGAGGGAGAGGTATTGAAATGCCAGGGGACCTTGCTTCTAGAGCAGTAAGATTCTGTCACTGGCCAGTAATGCTCCCACACAAGCGTGTGCGTGCTGTGAACTCCATCAGGATAAAGAAATATCCCAGCCGCCACGAGTTGTCTACTCCTGCAGCAGAGATTTGGCTTGAGGATTTTAATTTTCCTTGTCCAGTTTTGCTGAATAGATAATATATTGCCTTGTGATTAGTCTGTGAGCTGATATTTTGCACACTGATGGTGTGAATAAAATTCTGACTGTAATTATATGTAGTAGCATCTGTAGTTAATCTGAGATTAATTGAACATGAACCAGGCTCTTATTCTGAGTGATGTCTGGCAGAAAGGAAAACCTCAAGGCTGTGCACCTTCTCTGTGCACATGGCAGTTAAGGGTAATGTGCTGGTTTGAGGCTAATTGGAATATTTTAATGAAAAAAAAATTAGATTATAGGCTGTGAAAAGAAAACATTATGGGGGAGAAGGAGAAGGGAAAAGTGGAATAATTTCTCTGCTCCTTGTAACTTTACCAATCTGGGCATGCTCTGAACAGATCAGTAGATGTTCTGTACCCATATGACCTCATTTTAAAAAAGAGAAGACTTAATAGGTCAGTGGTGATTTTCATGAAGGGAGCTCAAGTCCCTTTCTTACTTGTGCAACAGTGCCAGCTTGGTCATTAAGGACTGTGAATCACATCAGAACTGAAGATTTGCGAGTAATTGAAATGATTTGTTAGTTTTTCACAGTAGTGTATTTCTATTTTTCAAATGCCTTTATCACTTTCTGATTTTATGGCTACCAGTCATTTTTGAAAACAGGCTAGTTCCTCTTAGTGCTTAGAGGAGCATCATCATTGCAGAATCACAGAACGTTAGGGTTTGGGAGGGGCCTCACAATATCCTCTAATCCAAGCCCCCCACCTCCAGGGCAGAATCACCTAGAGTAGGTCACACGGGAACACATCCAGGCGGGTGTCGAATGTCTCCAGAGAAGGAGACTCCACAACCTCTCTGGGCAGCCTATCCCAGTGTTTTGTCACCTTCACAGTGAAAAAGCTTTTCCTTATGCTCATATGGAACCTTCTGTGCTCCATCTTGCACTTACTGGCCCTTGCCCTATCATTTGGCCCAGCTCTGTCATCCTGACGCTCACCCTTCACGTGTTTGTAAACATTAATGAGAGCTGTTAAACCGTTTCTGAATAAACCTCTCTCTGGTGGCCAGAACCTGGAATCACAGCTCAGTAAGTTGAAATGAGCATGGTGTTTGAGGCACCTATGCAGAGGGTGAGTACTTGTCAGTGCAGTCACCAGTAGTGTGTCAGCGATTGTACTCATTGGGCTTTACAAAAGCAGTCATGGACATGTGTAATAAATCCTGTCCTACCCAAGGATGCAAGTCAAAATTCTTAACAGGATGACTTTTTTATCCTATTAGACAGCCTTCCTCTTGTCTACTTCAGCCTCTTGGTTAATCACTTGAGTTGATGGATGGTTTTTTGCCTGACAACCTTCCAGCTAGGCTGTGCAGCAACCACAGAATTGGCTGTCTCCGTCTCCTCTGTCTCTAGCATTCACAAACCCTTTTATTTCAACACCTTTTCCTTAAAGCTTGTTAGAATAATACTGCTGGCTGAATTGTTGCTCAGTTGTTTAAAGAATATCTCATTCTGCTTGTGTTCTCACTGCACAAACAGATAAAGAAGATGCTGAAAAAGATGCTTGCTAGGACTGAAATTTCCTTAGTTAATCTTACAATGAATAACTGCTTCATGCAATTCCTTTAAAACAGTTGTCAAAATCTGTCTAAAAAAATGAATTTTTTTGTTGTTATTGTTTGGGATGTTTTGCTTTTAGGTTTTGGATTCTTTTTTTGAGGGTTGTTTTGGTTTGGGTTTTTTGGTTGGTTTTGACACTGTACAGGAGGCTTGGTAAAGGAAGTTAGGAGGCTGAGGAATGCTCCCACACCCTGGTGTCTATTACCAGAGTCTGAGCCACTGTAGAGCTTGTATATAACAGTACTTAGTACATCTTGCTAGTGAAAATCTGATGCTTTGAAATTTGCTATGCTGCACTCAAAAGCTTTAGATATATAGAAGAACCTTGTGCTTGCATTGCACAGAGGGCAAAGAAGCTATGGTTTTATTTAAGTATGTCAGTTCCTGTAAATCTGTTTGTGTTTGAGAGTAGTTATGTATTTGGTTTGGATTTGCAGGGGCAAAGTTGAGGCACAGATGCTGCAGCTTATCCAGCACAGTACAGCAAGCCAGTGTTAGCAGACAAATAATTCAGATTCCCCTGTCATTACACTTAACTGCTGAAGTCTATTCCAGTTTACTGCACACCTCCTTTTTGGCTTGTGCTGTTTAAAAGGCAAACGTCAGTATAAGGGGCATGAGGAATGCAAAGCCACCACACAACCTTCATCTCAGTTCTCCATGCTCCAAAATTTAGAGGAGTTTGAGATTTGTGTGCTCTTGAGACAAGTGAAGTAATTAGGAACCTAATCTGGTTAGCACATTGAGATGTTTCAGGTGTTTGGTGATTGGTGTAGGAGCTTCAGTTGTTAGAATATTTAATTTGAATCAAGTGTGGGGAAGCATTTCTATCCACAACTGACTGCTTGTGAGCCTCTGTAGTCTTCCACCTGTGGTGAAGCACTGCCAAGACTTCAGTACCTGGCAGAAAAGTTTTGACTAGGAGCTCAAATGGGAGAAGCATACACAGCTGCCACCTGTGAAATCAACAGGAATTAGATCCATAGATTCATAGAGTAGTTTGGGTTGGAAGGGACCCTAAAGATCACAGAGTTCTAACCCTCCTGACATGGGCAGGGACACAAAACATCATCTCTGGAACTGGCAGTCCAATAACATGCAGGACTCCTAATAGCCATTGCAGTGTAATGAAGCTGCTTTTCTGAACAGTAGTAGTCTGGGTTTCGTTGTTGCTGAGTTCTCCTTGTTGGGCTATAACAGCTCACTTCACATAGAAAGTGCTGAACCTAGGGAGGTGACTGAGAGGAACCTGTGGTACAGATGCTGTTGAACAGCCACAGTGAGAAGAAATTACTGAGTGTTTTTCAAAGTTCACAGACTTAGAAGGAAGGTGGCAAAATCACATGTGAAATGCAGCCTCCCTCTCCCTGAAAATCCAGTGTGTAGGGTTGAACCTGATGTTAAACGGCTTAAGGGATTACTGAACCCTGGGAGATGGTTAATTATTCATACAAGTGTCAGTTGCCTCGGACACATGGTCTGTATCACATGGTTCATTTTGTAGTTACAGTCCAAAAATTACTCCTGGATGCTGGAAAAATAAATGAGCTCGATGGGTTTTTGTTCATCCCTGCTGAGAATGAGAGGCCCTTGTTTCTTTCTTCCTATGCCTCTTTTGTGTGTAAATCTCTTCTGCCACTGGCCTTTTCCTTTGTAGTTCCCAATCCCCTACTCGAGAGTTCATGGAAAAGTCTGCTCAGCACCTCTCTAACTGTTCAGTCCCTTGGGTGGGTAGTTGTTCAAGTGCTGCACAGTAGCGTTTCCCCAGTTCTGTGGAAGCAGCATTCCCAGCAGTGAAGTGTTGGTGGGGAGGAGGTGGCATTCGCTTGTGTCAGGGTGAGCTTTCCTGTCATGTGTCCTCCTGGAGTCCTGGCAGAAGAGCCAACCTGCCCATTCTCTTGTCTTTCAAAAATTACTGTGCAAAAGAAATGCTTTAAACACCTCCAAAATGCTTTCCCAGCCCTTCCCTTGAGAGAAACATCTAAGATGTGCTTTATCCAGTACTAGTGGTGAAGTACACACTCTTTGGTGTGTTTTCCTATGTTTTGGTATCCACACTGCATTCAGACAGAGAAGTAATATAAATGATAAATCAGATTTAGGCAGGACATATGTATAGGCTGTCCAGTATTAATTTTCTTTGCATTTCTTTGGATGTCTTATGAACCCTAGGAGGCCAACCTGAGCAACCTGATCCAGTGTGAGGTGTTCCTTGCTCATAACTTGGGGCTTCGAACTAAATGATCCTTGAGGTCCCTTCCAGCCCTGGGAAATTCTTAAACTGTGGAGTTTCTTTTCAAATTAGGCTTTTAAGAGAGTAAGAAATTGAGGTGGGAACAAATAATCAATTGTCATTATAATTCATACTCTTGGTATTATGTAGGAAAAATGTAGGAGATTGTCTAGGTGAAAAGATACATTTTGCTTAATAAAGTTAGCAGTATTAGTGACAAAGGTGGAATCCCTAGTGGCTGAAATCCCATCTCTGAAGAGAAAAAGTAATAGTAAGACTGTCCAGCTGACGCAGCACTGCTAACAACGGACCTTAAAGACTCGACAGGTTTGGGAGGAAGATTACAAGAGCACCGGTTGTGATAGTGATAATTATCTCCCAGATGGATAGGGCAATTGTTGCTTTGAAAATAGAAGGGATTTATTTATTAACTTCAGAATGGAGCAGCTATTCAGGGAGTCACTAGGAGGAGCCGCAGTTCGTCACTCGGTTTCCAGATATGCTTAGGAGGCCTTCAAAATTGTACGGTATGGCCATGGTCAAAATATTCAGTATCTTTCAAAGAGCAATTAAGATTATTCCATTACAATACTGCTTAATATCAAGGTGATGGATGAGAACTTTGTGGAATTTTGTGTAAAAGCAACAAGGGGAATACAGAATTTGGATATATTTTAAGGACACTATGCTAAAATCTCAGAGTGAATGTATAGGAAAGACTTGAAACAAATTGAGGAGACAATGTAGAGGAGACCACCAGAAGACATCCTTCCAAAAGTTGAAGCAGTATCCAAATGGGGATAATTAAGCAAGGACTTAAGTGCTGGCAAGTTGAATGCAAAACTGATTCTTGGGAGAAGCATAAGAATAGATCAGTCGCTTTCAAATGCAACATAGTTGAGAACCCTGCAGGAGAACACTCAGCCCAGAAGTGACCAAGATAGGACTGTGAGGAAGATAAGGCTATAGAAGAAAAAAACTTGATGACTTCTATCAGCTAGAATGGAGCAAAGAGAGATTTTATGAGATGAAAAATTCTCTTTAAGGACACTGAGCTGGAGGACATCTGAGAGTGAAGTACTGCCCACAGAGATGTTAAAACTGCCTTATAAAATGAACACTAGCAAATTGCTGGCATTTACACTAGCACTCAGGTTTTCTACACAAACATGAGAGCCAGCTGAATTAATAGCTGTGCTTTGTAATCTGTTGCTTAGTGCTGCCTTAATACCAGAGAAATGGAAGGCAGCAAACATGATGACAGGTCTTAAGAGAGCTTCCTGAGGATCAGCAAGTCTGATTTTCAGTTCTGCTAAATGGTGGAGAGTTGGTGAACATAGGAGTGTATCTGGGGAAGAGTCAGCTATTGTGGGAGGAAAATGTGAACACGTGAAAACTCTTGAAGGAGTTACTGAATATGTGGAGAAGTGGTAGAATTGCTTACACCATGTTTGGATGCATAAAAACTCTAAACAAAATCTTCAGTCAAAAGCTTTCACAATAAATTGATGTGGGAAAAGAGGGGAAGTCTGTTTCTCATCATTTAGTCAGTCTTGGTGGGGAATTCCGTGTTCAGCATAACCACAAGTGATTTGAAAAAAGCCTTAAACTCTGATGATACTTTTTTTTTTTAAAATATTTGGGATAAGAAAAAATAATCTACTGTAGAGAGCTGAGGACAAGTTTTACTGTACTGAATGATAAAACAGACAAAATGCTGATACAGATGGTAGCCGTGGGAGAATTCCACATGTACAGTAACAGGATCTACATTTTACTATTATGATTGAGTAAAAAACTGTTGGAGTTACTGTGAGTAAGGTGGCTCACCTTGTAAGGAGTCAGAAAAGCAAGTGGCAAAGTTGAAAGAAAGAAAGAAAACCAGGAAATACAGTATCTCCTCAAGTCTTTGAAACATGATGTGATTTCGGTCATTCCAACATAAAAACATGTAAATGGAATGAGATGGTACAGAAAATGTCAACGTCAGTGGAAGATAGGAAATAGTTTCTATTCAGGAGAGTAACCCTATTAGGGTTTAGCTAGATTAGGATTTTGGAGGCTGGAAAGAAGATGATCCAGGCAGAGTGTAGTGGACACCTGTGAAATCACGGATGGTATGGAAGGAACTCATAGGGAACGCATGCTCACTCTCCCTTGTGTTGAAAGAACTACAGGGAAGCAAATTAAATTACTCAGTGACAAGTGCAAAACAAAAAAGTGGTTTTGGCAGTGCATCATTAAATTGGTGGAACTTGCTGTCACAGAACATGGTTTGAGTTCAGAAGAGTGAAACAGTAACATGAGAAAAACCTGTCAGGTCACTAAGGATGCAAAAGCTGTCCCTGGCTTAGCTTTCCTGGAAGCAGCAGTAATATTCTGAGGAGATACTGTTTGTTCCCAGTTTCAAGAGAGGAAATTGTTTTTGCCTATGAAGTGAGAAGAGCCTCTTACTCAGACTTTCTTATAAAGGCAGGAAAAGTAAGAGACATCACTCTCCTGGCAGCCATGATGAGCCTGACCGGACAACTGCAGTTTATGCAGCACGCCAGGCTCACCCCAGTAGTTCAGATGCTTTGCTGTTGCTGAACCAAGAATGTATCCGAGTGCCACACCTGTTCTCTTTTCTGTTCTCTCCCCGGGTAGTTACGGTGTGCTGCTCTGGGAGCTGCTGACAGGAGAAGTACCGTTCCGAGGAATTGATGGCCTTGCAGTAGCATACGGTGTTGCCATGAATAAACTGGCCCTGCCGATCCCTTCCACGTGTCCAGAGCCCTTTGCCAAACTCATGGAAGGTAAGCCAGCTGTGCTGGGAGGACAGACCCTGGCCCTTCTGCAGGGTTGCTGAGCCTTGCTGCCTCCTGTTGGTTTTGGTGCCGAGGAGCACAGATCTCTCAGATACCTTCATTCAGTGCTGCTAGGCTTGGCTGCGAGTTTGCTGGGACAGTTAATCTCTTGCATGAGTAGTGTGTGAAAGAAATTTCCCTGCCTGTTTTTATTGTGGGTATCACCTGTCTTGCTGTTTTCTAGTAGTGTAGACTGCCCAACACTAAAGCTTCACAGATTTTAGTGTAGTTTGAGGTCTTTGACTTGTTTTGAAGCTTGTAGCCCGAACAACTTTCTTGGCACTGTCAGACTGATTTGAAACAAAACTTTATTCTACTGATGTTTCAGGGAGAGGGTTTAAATCTGGCTTTGACATGTGAAAACAGCCCAGGTTTTCTGTCAGAAGGATTTGATCTTCTGATTTGTGCCCAAGGTGGGATACGTATGGGTGAAGTGAATACAGAAATTTATCATCAGAGGTGCTGTACTTATTAGAAAGGCTTCCATGAGGTAGCTTTTGGGGTGTACCTATGTGACCTGCTCTGCTGGCTATTGCTGTTACTTACCTCCTGAGCTTCAGTTGTCAGTCCCTCCCTCCCTCCTTCCCTCCTTCTTACAAAGTAGCACGTTTAGTGGTTTTTTTCAGTGTTCCTATTCCCAAAGTTTTCCACAGAATCACAGAGTGCCAGGTTGGAAGGGACCTCAAGGATCACTTGATCCAGCCTTTTCAGTTGGTAGTATGAGATGGCCAGCACCCTGTCAGGCTGAGTCTTAACATTGTCCAATGTAGGGGAGTCCACTCCTTCCCCTGGGAGATGATTCCAAAGTCTAACTGTTGTCATGGTGACAAATTTTCATCCGGTGTTCAATTGGAATCTCCTAGGAGTAACTTGTAGCCATTATCCCTTGTTGTTTTACGTGGCTCCTTGTGGAAAGGGAGTCTCCATCCTCCTGATAGCTACTCTTTTTTTACTGGTATATGGTAATGAGGTCTCCTCTAAGCCTGCTCTTCTTCAGACTGAGCAAACCTGGTTCTCTTAGCCTGTCCTCCCCTGGCAGGTGCTTATATACAAAAAAAATATTTGTAACCTGTCTGGCATAAGAAAAAACTGTGGTAAAGAGAAATCAGATGCGAGAAGCCAAACTAGGACGTTGGGCACTGAAGAGTGTCCAGAGAAGGGCAATGAAGCTGGTGAAGTGTCTAGAGCACAAGACACAAGGAGTGACTGAGGGAACTGGGGTTGTTTAGGCTGGAGAAAAGAAAGCTCAGGGGAGGCTTTATTGCTCTTCTCTGTTCTTTACAACTACAGGAGGCTGTAGCAAAGCAGGGTTCTCTTGTGACAGGATGAGACAGAATGACCTCAAGTTGCGCCAGGGGAGGTTTAGGTTGGATATGAGGAAAAATTTCTTCTCTGAAAGTGTTGTCAAGCACTGAAACAGAATGCCCAAGGCAGTAATGTAAGTCACCATCCCAGGAGATATTTAAAAGATGTGTAGTTGTGGTTTAATTGTAACTTCACAGTACTGGGTTAATGGTTGGACTTGGTGACCTTAAAGGTTTCCTTCAGCCAAACCAATTCTACGATTCTATGTTTTACTTTCTTAGTTAGCAAAGGATGAGTCTGAACACAAAACTGATATTCCATGGCCTCTGGTGGTGTTTTTAGCCCCAACAGAGGTGTTTGATTCAAGCAAGAAAATGTTTCCTCTTGATTTCTCAGCTTTTAGAGTGCCTTTGCATTTCACTAGCCTTTTCTGTAGGCTGCAGGCATCAGTTACATTAAAGCAGAGAATTTCAGTCTTGGCTAAAACCAGAATATCCTATGAGGTAGCAAAGAGCAGCAGAGTTGCAGGCATAGCTTGGAAGCAATGTAAAGCAAGAAACTACATTTAAAAGAGGCAGTGGATCTGGCAGCTCTAGTGTGATGCCAGGGCAGTTTTTTTTTGCCATGGTTCCCTAGAACAAGGACCATGAGTTTCTCGAGTGTGAGTGAGGTATCTGCTGCTGGAGTTAAAAAGAATCCCTCTCTTGGGGAAAGTCAGGCAGAGAGGCACATGACCTGAGCTTGAACCCAGCAGCACAGGGGAGAGCACCCACACAGCTTCGGAAGGCTTGGCTTCTCCAGGTGCAGGGAGAAGAAGAGAACAAGGAAACAATTACTTTCTGCTGCTTCAGAACTGTTTTTTCAAACAGCCTGTTTCCCATCTGGAGTGAACTCTTGTTCCCCTTAATGCTGCTTTTACTTTTGAATTACTGCCCTGGTGGTCTTCAATGGGACAACAAAGCTGAACTTTCTCTCTTCACAGAAAAGACTTGTATGTTACAACTGTCCTCATTAGTGCAAATAATGGCAGATCCAGGCCTGGGAAAAGAAAAGCCACGGGCCACCTGCATAGTTATCCTGCTCACTCATTCATGCATTTGGCTGGCTGCAGCATTTTGTTTTACTTTGGGTCATGTTTGCTTTGCTGTGCTTAAAACCTGGGGTAAAGAGCCAGGGATTATGGTGCTGACGGTCCAGCTCTATCACTCATTGCTGCTAATGGGTCAGCAGCAGGGGACCTTCAGAGCACTCTCTGACATCCTCAGCTCTCCATCTTGGTAAGAGAAGCGATTTGAAATCCCACAACAGAAACGTCTTCCAGCCTGTGCCTCCTGGAACCTGATCAGATGCTTAAATACCAGCATCTTGGTACCAGCAGTTTGGAAACCAACGCTTGCAAATGCAAAACCTCAGTAGTGCTAACCTCGAAGAGAAGATGTGAATGACCAACCCACAGCAACTGCACAGATACTGTGAAGTGTTGCTTAGCTTTAATTACAGCTGCTCCTGGCTGTATTTCCAGCTGTCCCAAGTTGGGAACTATAGGGTTAAAAAAATCCCCTAGGGACTAGAAAATTGTTACTGAATCCCATACCTTTGCTCTCTCTCTATGAACTCCCTGCAAGGCCAGCTCAGGCTGCTTACCTCCCCTTCAAGCCCCGGGCCGGGCAGGAGCTGCTCTTGCTGGGACAAACACTAAGGAGCAGGTCTGGTGTGGGGCGTGCAGAGACTTTTCTGTAGGGCTGCAGATGGCAGAAGCTCTGGGAGGGAGGATTGGAGCACTGGGGAGTACAGATTTAGTTTTGGGCTGGGAGAAAATCCAAGGGGGTCACCATGGATGTTGTATCTGCTTTGTGATTTCTTTTCTGTGTCTCTCTTGCCAAATCTAATTCTGTTTGCTCTCCAGTTCATTTGAGAGCTTCATTCTGTCACTCTTTAAAAACCATGACACTTGCCACAAAACTCATGAATGGCTTTTAGGACATCACCCTCAAATGTTTTTTTTTTTTTAAGACTATTTATTTTTTTCCAACTGTGTAAGGTCTAGGAAAATTTAGAACATTGTTACAATTCTTGGTTCACACTGCAGAGATGTGTTTTGGATCCAGTGACCGTTGAGAGCAGCGATAGTACGAGCATATTGAGAAAGGCCTTGTGTTGTTTTCTTACAGTCATGCACAAATTCCTTAAAAATAGACTTGAATGAGAAGTTCTTCTGTTTGGTTCTTCTCAGATGTTGGTATGCAGCAGTCTAGCAGTACTAAAGGGAATAAGGATATTTGCTGAACGAGAACCTGAGTAAGTGCCAGGACAGGACAACATGGAATGAGAACTTTTTTCTGCAGGAGGAAAAGTAAGGGTGGAAAAAGAGAGAGGACTTGAGTGAGAATTTGCTGTTCAAGTGTTAAATCAAGAATTTTGACTTACTAGCTTTTAAAAAAATCTGTTTTTAATGGCTTTGTAGCTGGACATAATTGCTTCCTACCATTTTCTGTTTTCAATGTTCAATTCCCCTCACTGTAAAAGCAGTATTTTTTTTTTGTTTGTTTGTTTTTTTTACTATCCCTGGTTGAGTTGCATCATGTGGTAAGAGGGATACCTTAAATTCTGCTTTTTCAGAGCTCTCTAATTGGGTAAGTCATTGCATTAGACTGTAAATGAAAAGCTTGTTTCCATGGTTTTTCTTAAAAGCAAAAGAAAAGACCTGATAAACAATTTTCTGTCAATAAAAGAGAACCTTTAAAAATAAGAAAAGTCCTGATGCAGTGATTTATGTTATTATTTACTTGGATCTCCTATTTTCACTCAAGTTGTGCCCAGTTTGCTTTGCAGGGAAAGAGATTCACAGTGACTCATCTTAATATTATATTGAGTTTGGCATTAGGAAGAGCACTGATAGCTACCCTCCCACAGTAAGCCCATTAACTTTGCAGCTTAAGTGTGATCAAAGAACTCCTTGCAAGAGCCTTGCACGGTATTTCCACTCTGTGAGCACATAAAATGTAAAGCAAAATACCTAAGGAAATTATATATGACTTTTTAATACACCATGGAAAATGCAGTTAGTAAACCTCTGCTTTACTTGTCCTGTTCCTGCAACAGAACCTAGAGACCAGGCGGTTCAAGCGCTTAAGTGAGGTTCGATGTCATGTAAGTGTGACAGGAGGAATTCTGTCCTTGGACAGTCCATGCAAGTGGGAAATGGGAAGGAAGGGGTAGCTCTGCCCATGCCACTCTCAGCCACTGGGGATCAGTAGAGTCCTGCTCATCCTCTCAAACCTCCATACTAAGTGATGCTGAACAGTTGCTTGTCTTTGTTCTGTCCTAGATTGTTGGAACCCTGACCCGCACTCACGACCTTCTTTTGCCAGTATCCTAGACCATCTCACTGCCATAGAAGAGTCTGGTTTCTTTGAAATGCCCAAAGATTCCTTCCACTCCCTGCAGGAAGACTGGAAACAAGAGATCCAAGAGATGTTTGATCAACTCAGAGCCAAAGAAAAGGTAAGTAGAGAAAAACTCTCTACTTGTGCTTGTGCTCTCTGAATTCTAATTTTCCCATTTCATAATTCATATGGGATCATTGTTCAGTATATTCCAGAGTTAATTTTGTATGTGCTTTACTAGAGCTTGTAATAAGTCCCTGATTCAATGCTGCACACAAGGGCAGAATCATGAGTAAAACAAATACCTGCATCCTGAGCTGCTACTCTTTCCCATATTGCAATGAGCTTCCACTACACATTGTGCTAACTGCTATGATGAGTTGCCTTCATTGTTTAATGCATATGATATAGCTATTTCATGGTGAGCATCTGAATTGACAAGCTGAGTGATAACTGTTAACAGAAAAAACTGAAGAGGTAGTTTTGGCATATATATTCCAGTAAATATTGCAGCTTTGAGTCTGTCAGGTTTGTGGTTTTGAGCACAGCTGAAGCAGAGAGACTCTGATAATCGTGAATGCTACCAGGGGGATGGTCCAGTAACAATTGAAGACCACGTGGATAAATAGCAGGAAACAAAAATGCTAACAGAAATAATAGGCCTGTGTGACCATCAACCTCAGAGTAGAAGTGGAAAAGCTGAAGTGTTGTTCAAGTAAACTTGCAGAAAGCAGAAAGCACAGCTTGCTACATGTATGCTGCGGTCCTTAGGGAGACTCTCTTCACAGTTGTGAGTATGAAAAACACAAAAGCAATGCTTAAGTTTATGGTCTTTTGCCTAAAACCAAATTTTTAATAAGAAGCCAACTTGATTGGAGCTTATAAGTTTAGGAGACAGAGAAAGAAAAGGAGAGCTTTGGGCGGGGAAGAGCAGCACTGCAACAATACTTAAAACATTTCTGTTCACACATTGTAGTTGCTTTTGGGAAAAATCAAACAGCTAATAGGTGCTTCCCTGCTCTTGTTATCCTGTGGCTCAGCTCTGCTGGAACAGTTTCTGAAAATTGGAAACTTCAACAAACAAACAAAGACCAGTCACTAGTAGCTAGACTGCCCTCAGGTTTGGAGTCTGTATTCCTCTGCAGCAATGAGGACAGAAAATTGTTTTATCCTATTCACCCCAAGAGTAAGATGTACTGAACCTCCAGGGTGGGGGGACAGGTAACCATGGCGGGGGGGGGGGGGGGTGCTTTGTTTTGTTTCATTTTGTTTTTTGAATCTATTTGATAATCTATCTGAAGTTTAACTTGAATTATTTAGATTTTGCCTTCTGCTGTGGAATTAACCAGCTGGAGATAGTTCTTCTGAGTACTGAATTCTTTTGTCCTTGTGGTGAGGAGTGCAGCAAGAAGACATTTTGAGATGTCAAGAACAATTTCAGCTGATTCATTTTGTCAACAAGGGAAAGATTGAGAAGCTTGCCCTAGGCATCTTTATGCCTAAGGAGCAGCCATGCTTGGTGGAAAATTATGGGAATGACCTCCCGATGATATTTTCTTCAATCATTTTTACTAGAGCTGGATTTTTTTCTTCTCTTCTGTAATGCCTGAGACGGCAAGGTTGTTTTTAAAAGAGTTTGTCAATACCAAAGTTAATGTAGATACTTAACTGAACAATAAAGCAAGGATTAATTCTTCCAGTTATGACTAAGTCTTCTTAAATTAATCAGAGAATCATAGA
>WBNM01004801.1:0-15170 GCA_013399055.1 Ramphastos sulfuratus
CTTCCAACCCTGACTGGTTCTGTCAGCTAGAGCTGTTGGGAAAATGCAGTGTGGGGTCCCCACTCCTTGGTGAGTCTCTCTCCAGGAAATGACAGTCCCATGGAGCTGAGCTAGAACCTCATTTTTCAGGTCAAGGTGTCCAGCAATAGTTGTCCCTTGCCAGGAAGCAGGTCAGGAGCATCACTGGTAGCTGTCCCCTTGTAGTCAGAAGGAAAAGAGAATATCTCAGTCAGACAGCAAGGCCAAAACACCAAGAAGAGAGGGGCAGAAAGCAGAGAGGTGGTCTGCAAGTGAGGAGAGCAAACCAGCAAGGACACAGCCACATTCCTGCCATAGCCTTTGCCAGGAGGAACCCACAGGCTGCTTCCAGCCCTGCAGCAATGTGGCAGCTGGCACCAGCACCTGGTTCAAGTGGCAGAGAATCACAGAATTGTTTCCGCTGGAAGAGACCTCCAAGACCAGAGCCCAACTGTCAACCTAAGACCACCCTGGCCACTAAACCATGTGCCCAAGTGCCATGCCTGTGCTTCTTGAGCACCTCCAGGGATGGTGACTTCACCACCTCCCTGGACAGCCTGTTCCAATCCCTGATCACTCTTGCAGTGTGATCAGAGTGCAGAGTGAGGTCTCTGCTCAGCCTCTTTTCCAGGCTAAACAACCCCAATTCCCTCAGCTGCTCCTCACCTGTTCTCTAGACCCTTCCCCAGCTCTGTTGCCCTCCTCTGAACCCACTCCAGCCCCTCAATGCCTTTCTTGTAGTGAGGAGCTCAAAACTGAATCCAGTACTCAAGGTGTACTAAGGCTGTGGGACCTGGGGCTGCTTAGTCTGGAGAGGAGAAGACTGAGAGGGGATTTAATCAATGTTTATCAATATCTGAGGGCTGGGGGTCAGGAGCTGGGGGGGGACAGGCTCTGCTCACTGCTGCCTGGGATAGGACAAGGAGCAATGGATGGAAGCTGCAGCACAGGAGGTTCCAGCTCAGCACAAGGGAGAACTTCTGACTGGAAGGGTCCCAGAGCCCTGGCACAGGCTGCCCAGAGAGGTTGTGGAGGCTCTCTCTGGAGATATTCAAGAACTGTCTGGATGTGTCCCTGTGTGCCCTGCTCTGGCAGAGGGGTTGGATTGATGAGCTCTTTGGGTCCCTTCCAACCCCTGACACCTGTGAGCCATCACCAGCGCTGAGTACCGGAGCACAGTCCCCGCCCGGCCCCCGCTGCCCACACCAGCACTCTGGTGACCTTCTCGGCCACCCGGGCACACCTTGGCTCGTGTTCTGCGGGGTCCCAAGCGAAGCCCCCCCGAGGCCGGTGTGGGCGCCGCGGATGCCCGGGGCGGGGGCGCAGGCAGGGCCGCGCTCGGCAGAGGGCAGCAGCGGAGCGGAGCCGCTCCCGGCGCAGAGCTCCTCCCGCACGGCGCCCACGGCGCCGCTCCCCGCACCGCGACCTGCCCGCGGAGGGCTGGCAGGACCAGACCCACAGCGCTCTGCCCCGGACACCCCCAGGGACTCCGCTCATGGCGTCAGGGAGCTGCTCCGGTTGGAAAAGCTCTCCGAGACCACCGAGTCCAAGCAGCAGCCCAAGCCCAGCACGGCCACCAAAGCCTGGCCCCAGGTGCCATGGCTTGAACACCTCCAGGGATGGGCACTCCAGCACCTCCCTGGGCTGTCTCTGCCTATCCCTGAGCGCTCTTGCAGCAAAGATTTTTTTCCTGATCCAACTTAACCCTGCCCAGCACCTTTTCAGGCCATGTCCTCTCCTCTTCTCACCTGATCCTAGCAAGAAGAGACCAACCCCAGCTCACTGCAGCCTCCTTCTTGGGACCTGCAGAGACCAATGAGGTCTCCCTTCAACCTCACCTCCAGGCTGGACCACCTCAGTTCCCTCAGCTGCTTCTCCCAAGAACCTGTTCTGTAAACCCTTTGCCATCCTCTGGATGTGCTCCAGCCCCTCAATGTCCTTCTCTGAGTGAGGGGCCCAAAACTGAACCCAGGGATCACTGGATACTAGGCAGGAGAGCCCATCAGGCATCACCACCTGCTCTGTGGACACCGACAGGGGACTGGGCACCTGCTACCAGGGTGCCCTCAGCCAGCTGTATGCTTCTCCCCCTCTTTGGGCCATCATGCAGACAGCCAACTGAGTTCTGGGCTGCAGCAAGAGCAGTGTGGGCAGCAGGGCAAGGGAGGGGATTCTGCCCCTTTGCTCTGCTCTCCTCAGACCCCAGCTGCAGTCCTGNTCCCAGAGCCAGGTGCCCTGTCCACCCCTTTCAGGCCCACCAAGGAGGCTGATGAGCTGCCCCCAGCTCCACAAAGCAGGTCAGAGCCAGACAGCAAATTTTTGCTGCCTGCCGAGGTCTGTGCTGGGCTGTAAGGCTCTGGTTAAAGCTGGCTGGTAGGAGAAACAGGACAGGGCACCACATTCCTCTTTGGTCAGGGTTTCATGCTGCTCACCATTTCCCATTGAACAACAAACCAAAACCAACCAACAAACCAAACAAACAGCAACAAACAAACAGAAAAGCAAACAAAAGCCACAAGCAAAACCCCAGAAAACAAAACCAAAATAGCAAGCAAACAAAACCCCTTAAAATACCCCAAATGAAAGAAAACAAAGCAAAACCCCACAACTTTAAAGCCCCTCCCAAGTGTCTCTGTAGCCTCACATCTGCTCCCCTACTTTTTCAAATCCCTTTCAAGGTTTCCTGCCTCACCTGCCACAGCAGCAGCAGCAATTTCCCCTCATGCAGCCTGGGGAAGGGTTGGCATCAATTAGACACTTACCCTGAGCTCTCATCAGCGCTAATGAGAGGCCAGGACCACTGGGATCGCTGAAGGAGTCTCTGAAACAGAGCAAAAGAGAAAAGGATTGCAGCAGCCCTGGGAGCATCCCTCAGGCAGGCAGCAGAGCTGTGCCACCAGGTCAGCCCCAGGGAGCAGGCATCACAGCTGCCTGGGGAGGAGCAGGCAGGGCCTGGTGAATTCCTGCTGCGTTCAGGTGCTTAAGGAACAAAGCCAAGAAAAATGATTCCTGCCCAGGTGCTCGGGAGGACACTTTAGCTGGGTCTCCTCTGCGTGCTTTTAAAATGAGCTCACATTTAAGGGCCAGAGCAGCTTTATCTCCAGCCTGGAGTTGCACTGACCATGATCTGCAGTGCGTAATGGGGTCACAGCAGCATCCAGGCTGGCACAGCCCCCTCAGGATCACCGAGTCCAACCCGGCTCTACAAGATTCACCTTAAACCACCTCCCTAAGCACCACATCCAACCCACCCTTAAACACCTCCGGGGTGAGCAACTCCAGCACCTCCCTGGGCAGGGTCACCTGCACCATTGCACCTGCTGGGTGGGATTAGTTTTTAATACTTGTTCCCTCCCCAGCTGTAAATGCTGGGTCTGATTCCCACCCTGGGTTCCCTCCTTCTCACACAGGTACACCACTGCTCCTTGGACTTCACCTCTCCCTTGTCTGCTTTACCATCCACCCTGACTCCTCTTTGGCCTGGCTGCCCTTCACCCTCATCTTTTGCCAGCACCCTGGCAGGACAGGAGCAGAGTCCAGCAGGCAACAGGGAGTGTTTGCCAACAGGGGAGAGCATTGGGTCACTGAAACCCACAGCCAGAAGGTGGTCCAGTGGTGCCTACCAAGAGTCACGGGCAAACTAGGGCAGCTCAGCCCATGGCAGGCACCCAAGCATGCCAGCAGGTCACAGCTAGGCTTGCCTCACAACCCCTCACCCTGAGCACACCCCGCAGGTGCCCACAGCACCCTGCAGCTGTCTCGCTCCAGCTTCCCCAGCAGCAGGCACACAACCTGCTCCATCCCGAGCCGCGGGCACAGAGCAGCCGTTGCCAGCCTCACCTCCCACAGGAGGGCACCAGCAAGCCACAGGCCCACAGAGACACTACCAGGCTGCCTCCAGCCAGCTGCTGCCCTTTAACACCTCCTTCCCCTCCTCACCCAGGTGTTTCAAGTCAGGATCGGGACCTTGCCACTCTTTAACCCCTTCCTGGCCAGGGCACAGCCAGCAGTTTCCATCACGTGGCAGCACAGCTCTCACAGTGAGGAAGAGCAGAGCAGGACACTCTTTGATGGATGAAAGCAGCAGAAAGATGACAGCAGTGCCAACCCTGCACAAACTCAGACTGCTTCAGCTCCTTCCCTGTGCTGCACGTCCCAGGCTGCAAATGCTGCTGTGGAAGCCACAAGGATCACAGAGTGTCAGGGGCTGGAAGGGACCTCCGAAGCTCACCCAGTCCAACCCCTGCCAGAGCAGCAGCACCCAGAGCAGCTCACACAGGAACACAGCCAGGTGGGGTTTGAATCTCTCCAGAGAGGGAGACTCCACAACCCCCCTGGGCAGCACCTGCAAGAGATGCATAAGTTCTGGCCCTAAAACTGGAGCATGCCAAGTGCCATTACTGCAGGGCAGGTGCCAAACATTTCACCCTCCCCCCAAATTCTGGTGTGCCGTTGGGTTGGTTTATTTTTTTAAGCTCTTCAATCGCCTGTCACAGGAAGATGTCAGGAGGAGTCTTGAGCTCTCTGCAAAGAGGGGAGGGGGAGGAGGAGTGGAAGGCACCCAGATCAAACACAGTGACAAGCACAGCCTGTGGCAGCAAATTCTGCATCCCAGCTCCTCAGCCCTCGCGTTTCACATCTGCTCTTGCGGCGGCTGCTGGAGGTGGGCTCGGCGCACAGTAAATCAGGATAACAAACCTACATTTACCGTGATCCTTTCATCCCCTAGGATCCCAAAGAACATCATTTAATTGCACTCAACCTGCACATAGATTTCATAAATAAAGGAATGATGAATTAGCACAGCTGCTGCTGCAGCAGCCGCATGAGTTACTAAGACACAATCTCCTTGTGCAATCAATCCAGCCTCATGCTTCGGTGTTTTGTCATAAATTGAGGTCAGGAAGAAATGTTCTTCCTACCTGGAATGCTGTGCTGCTAAACTAGCTGAGGACAGGAAAGACACTTAAGGGTGTAGCAATCTGTCTTCCCTCCGTGAAGCTCAGGAAACCCTGCAAATATTCACTTGATGGAGCTTCCACGCACTAGAGGAGCACTGCTCCTGCACGGGGGGCAGGAGGATGTGGGGTGGCCAGGAGAGATTATCTGCCTCCCATTAGGCAGGAGGAAAGCCTGGATGATCCCTTTGACCTTAAAATTGGTATCTCATTACTCCCTTTGTCCAAGCGAAGGAAGTAGGAGAAAGGTCTGAGTCCTTGCCCTGCCCATGGCACACAGTGGGGCTGGTCTAGAAGCAAATCCTTTTGCCCGTCGCAGCCCCTGCTGATGGCTCCCACCGGCAGGCTCAGGCTTTGTTTCTTATGCAGAGGGATTCAAATGCTGCTTCTGGAAACTAATTGGCCCGGGGAGCCTCTGCATGGTCAAAGGGTCACTGGATTCCCCTGGCTCTCCTGACCATGTTACAGCTTCAGACTTCCTGTTTATCTCCTACCAAATGCCTGGCAGCCACCACCCGGAGCTGAGCCCTCCTCTGGAGCTGGAGCAGGCAATTGCAGGCATCCTTGCCATGTGCTTCCTCCTCACGCCTCAGCTGCTTTCCTGCTTCCTGCAAGGAGTGTGAACTGTTCCTTGCACTCTGGCTGGTAAAAAGGATGATAATTACCCCTAATGGGTCTGCAACAAAAACACAGGGCAGGGGGAGAAGCAGGGGGAGAAGCAGGAGGAGAAGCAGGAGGAGAAGCAGGAGGAGAAGCAGAAGCAGCCACCAGGAGGGATGGAGCCCAATTATTCCCAGTCACTGATAAAACAGGATCAGAGGATGGTGGAAATGTTTTGCCAGCTGTAAAAAGCCTGCCCAAGACCAAGGCTCTTCATGGAATCATAGAATGGGAAGGTTGGAAGGCACCTCAAGGATCATCCAGTTCCAACCTCTGCCATAGGCAGGGACACCTCCCACTAGCACAGGTCACTCAAGGCCTCGTTCAGCCTGGCCTTGAACACCTCCAGGGAGGGAGCAGCCACAACCTCCCTGGGCAACCTGTGCCAGTGTCTCACCACCCTCACTGCAAACAACTTCCTCCTAACATCCACTTTCAATCTCCCCTCTGCCACTTCAAACCCATTCCCCTTGTCCTGCCATTCCAAGACCTTGTCAATAGTCCCTCCCCAGCCTTCCTGGAGCCCCCTTCAGATCCTGCAAGGCCACTCCAAGCTCTCCTGGAAGCCTTCTCTTCTCCAGGCTGCAGAGCCCCAACTCTCTCAGCCTGTCCTCACAGCAGAGCTGCTGCAGCCCTCTCAGCATCTTGGTGGCCTCCTCTGCACTGGCTCCAACACTTCCATGTCCTTCCTGTGCTGGGGGCTCCAGAACTGCACACAGGACTGCAGCTGGGGTCTGAGGAGAGCAGAGCAAAGGGGCACAATCCCCTCCCTTGCCCTGCTGCCCACACTGCTCTTGCTGCAGCCCAGCACACAGTTGCTGTCTGGGCTGCATGAACACTGCAGCCTCATCTTGAGCTTTTCCTCACCCCAGACCCCCAGGGCCTGTTCCTCAGGGCTGCTCTCAGCCATTCCCCACCCAGCCTGGAGCTGTGCTTGGCATTGTGCCTTACCCAGGTGCAGGACCTTACACCTGGCCTTGCTGAATTTCATGAGGTTGGCCTGGACCCTTTTCCTCAGAGAAAAGCTCTTGGATATTAGGAAAAATTTCTTCCCAGCAAAGGTTCTGAGGCATTGGCACAGGCTGCCCAGGGAGGTGGTGGAGTGCCCATCCCTGGAGGGGTTTCAAATTGCTGAGGGTTCAGTGGCAGTGCCTTGGCAGGGGAGTGAGAGCTCAGGGTGAGTGGCTGCACTTGATGAGCTCAAAGGTCTCTTCCAACCTCAACAGTTCCATGATTCCAGAGTTCTAAATGCACACCATGGGATGCAGCCACCTGACCCCATGGCCACAGCACTGATGTCACCACTGGTGTCATAAAGACCTTTCCTGCACAGGCATTTTGCCACCTCCATGGAGGTGGCAGGACCCAAAAGCCCTGTGCCCATTAGCCTGTGGGGTGGGCGTGATGGTTGGTGGCCACAGCAGGGTTGGCACTGCCATCCAGCTGGTGGCAGGGGGACCCACAGCCCCACTGCTCATTCCAGCCCTTGGCTGCAGCAGGGAGGTTTGCATGGCTGATGGGGGGGGAGGGGGGGGTGGCACAGAGCTGGGAGGTGGTGAGGGAGAGGAGGAAACAGGGAGACTGCAGACAGATTGCTTATAAATCACTCCAGGGCTGCCAAGCCCTTGCCAGGCATCTGGGAGATTGTGTTATGCTATCTGGAGAAAGTTTAATATAAAAAGCCAATAATCCCTGTGATAAAAGGCTGATAAGAGACACTGTGGCCTCAGGTCCCACTGGAGCTGGCCTGGATGCAGCCAGGGATGCCCCAACCTCCCCCACCACCACTGCCCCAAACCCTCAGACCTCCCCTGCCACGCTGGTCAGGGCTGGGTGGGGATGTACTGTGGGTGCCACATGGGCAGAGCTGTCCCCAGACCCTCAGCTGGAGCCTCTGCCCAAGCTGTGAAGGCTCAGAGCAAAGCTGGCAGCCATGGTGCTGCGTGGCAGGGGCAGAGGGACAGGGATGGGGTAGGTGAGAGAGTGCCAAGCAGCCCAGGAAGAGCTCCACAGCCTCCCTGGAGGTGTTCAGGACCAGGCTGGATGAGTCCTTGAGTGACCTGTGCTAGTGGGAGGTGTCCCTGCCTATGGCACAGAAGGGTGGAACTGGCTGAGCTTTGAGCTCCCTTCCAACCTTCCCATTCTGTGATTCTGTCCACACTGCTGCTCAGGGAAGCCTGGGAGCAGAGGAGCTGAGAGGTGACCTCAGCAATGGTTATAGAGATGTGCAGGTGAGTGCCAGGAGGCTGCAGCCAGGCTCTGCTGGGTGATGCCCAGTGCCAGCCCAAGGGGCAATGGTGGAAGCTGAGGCAGAGGAAGTTCCATGGAAACATGAGGAGGAATTTTTTACCCTGTGAGGGTGCCAGAGCCTGGCACAGGCTCCCCAGGGGGGCTGTGGAGTCTCCCTCTCTGGAAATATCCAAACCCCACCTGGCTGTGTTCCTGTGTGAGCTGCTCTGGGTGCTGCTGCTCTGGCAGGGCTTGGACTGGCTGAGCTTTGGAGGTCCCTGCCAGCCCCTGCCACTCTGTGACTCTGTGTAATTTCTCAGTCTCCACCCTGCACAGCACTTGTGTATGTGCTCAGATTAAGGTGTTGGGACTTGAGCAGTCCTGAGGCAGAGGTGGGAAGGGGAAAAAAAAAAAATCTTCCTTGTCTCAGGGCCTGAATTGCTGCTCTGCTTTTTTTCTTTTTCCTTTCTCCCTCTTTAAGTCCAGGTAAAAGAGACAATATTCTTAGGGTAAAAGCAGAACCTTGGAGCCTACATTTCCCTTGGAATGACAGCAGGACTTTCACCTGGTGGCCAGAGCTTCAGAGAAGAAAATGTCTGTGCAGCCTCTCTCCTTGAACCACTGCTGGAGTGGGATGGAGCATCTGAATAATTTACAAAGGCTTCTTCATTACACAGATTTATTTTTGGCAGCTTTGTTAGGCTGCTCCTTTTAGGAAGGGATGGGAAGTTGCTCTGGGCTCATTAGGACATCCCTGCATGAAGCTTTCCTGCAGGGGCTGGGGACTGGGACAGCCAAAGGCTCCATTAGCAATGCTAAATATAAACTCCAGCCCTGGTGGGCAGCGACCTGGTGAGTGAGGATGTCCCTAGGCACATGCCATGGGCAGTGGGAGCAATGTCAGCATCTTCCCTCCAGCCTCTCTGGGAGTCCAGAGGAGGGCCACAAAGATGATCCAAGGGCTGGAGCACCTCTGCTATGAGGATAGGCTGAGGGAGCTGGGGGTGTTCAGCCTGGAGAAGAGAAGGCTCTGGGGACACTTCAGAGCTGCCTCTCAAAACCTGAAGGGATCCTGCAGGAAGGCTGCAGAAGGACTTTTCATCAGGGTGTCTAGAGACAGGACAAGGGGGAATGGTTTGAAGATGAAGGAGAGTAGGTTTAGACTGGATCTTAGGGAGAAGTTCTTCAGTCTGAGGGTGGTGAGACTCTGGGAGAGGTTGCCCAGGGAGGCTGTGGCTGCCTCCTCCCCGGGGGTGTTCAAGGTCAAGCTGGATAAGAGCAGCTGAGTCTAGCTGGGAGGTGTCCCTGCCCATGGCAGGGAGGTTGGAGTAGATGATCTCTAAAGTCCCTCCCAACCTGAGCCACTCTATGAATCTATGAAGTGGCTCCTTCAGCCTCCTTGTCCTGGAATCCTCTTCACCAGCCTCCCACACCAAGTCACCAGCAGCCTGAGGCCCTCAACTGAAGTGTCCACATCAGCAGCCAAGTCTCCAGCTGCCTTCTGTGGCCCCTCCAAAAGTGGGGGTCCAGCTCCCCTAGGAGCAGAGATGCTCCCTGGAACCCCACCTGTGAGCTCAGTTCTACCTCAACCCAGCCCTGGGTGCAGCAAGGATCTGGCATACCCTCACTCCTCACTGGGGGAGGAAGGGGAGATGCATCTGCTCCAGCTGCAGCAGCAGGCAGATGTTGAGTCACTTGGGGAGCTCCTCCACACGTGCTCAGGGCTGCCTCCCCATTCCCTGAGCCAGGGCTGAGGAGGGCTGTGGGAATCTCCTCCTTTCCCTGTTCCAGGTAGGCTCCTCCATGGCCTGCCCAGGCCACACTCCCCACTGCTGACACATGCAGCCCCCACTGCTGACACATGCAGACCCCACTGCTTGGGCAAGGTTTTAATTGCCTCTTCTTCAGCTGCAAACACATTGCCTGGCTGGAGGCAGGCCCATTAAAGAGTCATTTTACTAGGCACAAGCAAGTCTGTGTTCCCCTGGATTGGGATGTGCCAAGATTATACCATAAATTAGTGAGTTTCCTGGAAGAAAGTAAGGAGAGAAAAGAGGGAGGGAGGAAAAAAAAAAAAAAGAGAGAGAAAAGATAAAATGGAACATTTTGTAGCCAACAGAAAAGTCAATAAAGGACCATTTCATTTCCCACTTGGAAGGGAGCAACTGTGACTTTTTGGAAAGGGAGGGGAAGGCAGCAGCAAGGCAGCAGGAGCAGGGCTGCCATGATCTCAGCAGGACCAAAGGCAGACTTGAGATGCACATTTCTGTTGACCCACACACAGACTGCTGGAGAGCCCTGCAGGGGCTCAAGCTGCCCAGCTGTTCCCTGGCACATGCCTCAGAAAGGCACCAGAAGCCCTTTCCAGTATCACAGTATCACAGTATCACCAAGGTTGGAAGAGACCTCAAAGATCATCAAGTCCAACCCATTACCACAGACCTCAAGACCAGACCATGGCACCAAGTGCCACGTCCAAACCTGCCTTGAACACCTCCAGGGATGGTGACTCCACCACCTCCCTGGGCAGCCCATTCCAGTGGGGAATGACTCTCTCAGTGAAGAACTTTCTCCTCACCTCCAGCCTAAACTTCCCCTGGCACAGCTTGAGACTGTGTCCTCTTGTTCTGGTGCTGGTTGCCTGAGAGAAGAAAGCAACCTCCTGCTGGCCACAACCACCCTTCAGGTAGTTGTAGACAGCAAGAAGGTCTCCCCTGAGCCTCCTCTTCACCAGGCTAAACAATCCCAGCTCCCTCAGCCTCTCCTCATAGGGCTTGTGCTTGAGGCCTCTCTCCAGCCTCGGTGCCCTTCTCTGGACACGCTCAAGCACCTCAATGTCCTTCTTAAATTGAGGGGCCCAGAACTGGACACAGTACTCAAGGTGTGGCCTAAGCAGTGCAGAGTACAGGGGGAGAATGAGCTCCCTGCTCCTGCTGGCCACACTATTCCTGATGCAGGCCAGGATGCCATTGGCCTTCTTGGCCACCTGGGGCACTGCCTGGAGAGCCATGGAGGGTGAGTGCTGCTAAGGGAAGCTTCATACTGCCAACCTGGGATGCCAGCAGGAAGAGTGGCTCTGCATCACCTTCTGGAAGTTCAAGCTACTCTTGTTGTGTAAAGTCCATCAAGCACAGGAAGAGCCTGGTCCTGTTTGTGTCAAGGACAAAAGGATGCTGAGAGGGCTGCAGCAGCTCTGCTATAAGGACAGGCTGAGAGAGTTGAGGCTCTGCAGCTTGGAGAAGGCTTCCAGGAGACCTTAGAGCAGCCTTCCAGTATCTGAAGGGGGCTACAAGAGGGCTGTGGAGGGACTATTGACAAGGTCTGGTAATGCCAGGAGGAGGAGGAATGGGTTTGAAGTGGCAGAGGGGAGATTGAAAGTGGATGTTAGGAGGAAGTTGTTTGCAGTGAGGGTGGTGAGAGACTGGCACAGGTTGAGGGTGGTGAGACACTGGCACAGGTTGAGGGTGGTGAGACACTGCCACAGGTTGCCCAGGGAGGTTGTGGAGCACAGAAGCACCCAACGTGATCTTTGATCACGTTGGGTGCTTCTGTGCTCCACAACCTCCCTGGAGGTGGTTCAGGACCAGGCTGGATGAGGCCCTGAGTGACCTGTACTAGTGGGAGGTGTCCCTGCCCATGGCAGGGGGTTGGAACTGTCTGAGCTTTGAGGTCCCTTCCAACCTTCCCATTCTATGATTCTATGACAGAAGCTTCATGGCTTTGGCAGTGCCATTGCCAGGAGCTCCTCTTGTTTCAGGTCACTTTGCTGCTTTACCTTCACTTAAAACAAAACAAAACAAAATTAAGTTCCCTTCGAGTTCAGGAAGAAATTTTAATATCTAGATGAGCAACAAAGGGGTGAGCAGAGATGCCAACTGGCTTGGCAGGCATGCAGGTGTCTCATAAAAGAGGGTGTGCTAAATGCCAGGCACCACTGGGTGAAGAATGCACCTTTGGCTGCCCTCCTCATCTTACCCGAGGGGACTGGTGAGGCACAACCTCTCTGCATCTCATTGCCCCTTCCTTCTCCCCACATGGCACCAGGGAACAGAAACATGCTCCAGGCTTGTTCCAGTGCCTGGCACAGAAGCTCAGCAGAGAGGCCTCAGCTTTGCATGGGCCAGCAGAGACCTGGGCTGGTCTGCACACAGCAGGTAACAAACTGCAGCTCACTGCCCCTGTGCCATCTGGAGAAACCTGCAGGAGCAGGAAGGCTGCAGAAGGACTTTTCATCAGGGTGTCTAGAGACAGGACAAGGGGGAATGGTTTGAAGATGAGGGAGAGTAGGTTTAGCCTGGATCTTAGGGAGAAGTTCTTCAGTCTGAGGGTGGTGAGACTCTGGGAGAGGTTGCCCAGGGAGGCTGTGGCTGCCTCCTCCCTGGGGGTGTTCAAGGTCAAGCTGGATAAGAGCAGCTGAGTCTAGCTGGGAGGTGTCCCTGCCCATGGCAGGGAGGTTGGAGTAGATGATCTCTAAAGTCCCTCCCAACCTGAGCCACTCTATGAATCTATGAAGTGGCTCCTTCAGCCTCCTTGTCCTGGAATCCTCTTCACCAGCCTCCCACACCAAGTCACCAGCAGCCTGAGGCTGCTGAGGTAACAAACTGCAGCTCACTGCCCCTGTGCCATCTGGAGAACTGTGTCCACTTCTGGGCCCCCCAGTTCAAGAGGGACACAGAACTGCTGGAGAGAGTCCAGCACAGAGCCACAAAGATGCTGAAGGGAATAGAGCAGCTTTGTTAGGAGGAGAGCCTGAGGGAGCTGGGGCTGGGAGCTTGGAGAGGAGGAGCCTGAGAAGTGACCTCAGCAATGGTTATGGAGATGTGCAGGTGAGTGCCAGGAGGCTGGAGCCAGGCTCTGCTGGGTGATGCCCAGTGCCAGCCCAAGGGGCACTGGGTGGAAGTTGAGGCATAGGAAGTTCCATGGAAATATGAGGAGGAATTTTTTCCCTGTGTGGGTGCCAGAAGCCTGGCACAGGCTGCCCAGGGGGGCTGTGGAGTCTCCCTCTCTGGAGATATTCAAAGCCCACCTGGCTGTGTTCCTGTGTGATCTGCTCTGGGTGCTGCTGCTCTGGCAGGGCTTGGACTGGCTGAGCTTTGGAGGTCCCTTCCAGCTCCTGCCACTCTGTGATGCTGTGAAAACCCAACTTTGGCTGGCTCCATTGCTCTGCATGTAAACACAAGGCACTGAGAGCAGCAGCAGGAGCAGGACACTGACCAGCTGGGTGGAGAGTGGCCACCCTTTTTTTCCAGCCCTCATTCTGCAGGCACCTCGAGGCCTGCCTGCACTATTAATACTAATCCTTGGTGTGCAGCTTGGCACAGTTTTCACTACTGTGGAGATGTGGAAGTGAAAAAGCTGCTGCACAATGCACAGGAGGTGTCACAATAACTCAGCTGCTGCATTGTTCTCTTTAAAAATAAACAGCACAACAGCCCTGCCCGCATTGCTGGAGCCATGACGTGTGGGGGCTATTTTTAATCAGAAAATGTACTGATTCTTCAAAGATAGAAGCAGAGCAGCATCTGAAACCCATGAGAGAAGGCAAATCATATCCTAGGCTGCACCAAAAGCAGCGTGGCCAGCAGATCCAGAGAGGTGATTCTGTCTCCCTGCTCTGCTGAGGCTGGAATACTGCGTCCAGCCCTGGAGTTCTCAGCACCAGAAGGACATTGAATTGTTGGGAGAGGGTCCTGAGGAGATGATCAGAAGGTTGGAGTATCTCTCCCATGCACACAGGATGAGAGAAGTTGGGGGTTGCTCAGGATGGAGAAGAGAAGGCTCTGGGGAGACCTTGTAGTGGCCTTCCAGTGCCTGAAGGAGACCTGCAAGAAAGCTGGGGAGGGGCTGGGACCCCCAGGGATCAGTGCTGGGCCTGATCCTGCTCAATATNAGCAAGGCTGGGGAGGGGCCTGCAGCACAGCCCTGTGAGGAGAGGCTGAGGGAGCTGGGGGTGTGCAGCCTGCAGGAGAGGAGGCTCAGGGCAGACCTCATTGCTCTCTGCAGCTACCTGAAGGGAGGTTGTGGCCAGCTGGGGTTGGGCTCTGCTGCCAGGCACCCAGGGACAGAACAAGGGGACACAGCCTCAAGCTGTGCCAGGGCAGGTTCAAGCTGGATGTTAGGAGGAAGTTCTTGCCAGAGAGAGTGATTGGCATTGGAATGGGCTGCCCAGGGAGGTGGTGGAGTGCCCATCCCTGGGGGTGTTCAAGCAAAGGCTGGATGGGGCACTTAGTGCCATGGTCTGGTTGATTGGGCAGGGCTGGGTGAGCTTGGGGCACTCTTCCAACCTGGCTGATTCTATGGAAGGAGCATCAGGAGGCATCTGAGATATTTTGCTGGTCCAGAGGTTCAGCCCCACCATGGGTGAGTGTGTTGGGCTGTCCCAGCTGCTTCACTGCAGGTGAATTCCCTTTGCTTTTGCCCTCTCTGGTGCTCAGCTGAGGCAGCTCTGAAATACAGCAAACCAAACCCACGCAGACAAATCCTGCGTGGAAGGACATCAAACCCAAGCCACACCTGACAGCGTTCCCTGCACACTGCAGATCCCCTGGGGCCACTTCAGATCTAAGAACCGGTAAGAAACTGGAGCAGCAGCTTTGTTAACAGCAAAACCTCCGGGACAAGAGGCAGTAGTCCTCAAGTTGCACCTGGGGAAGCTCAGATAAGATATTAGGAAGAATTCCTTTGCCACAAAAGTGGTCAGGGACTGGAACAGGCTGCCCAGGGAGGCAGTGGAGTCTCCATGCCAGGAGGTGTTAAAAAAAACCCAAAAAGTGGCACTTTGGCACAAGGTTGGGTGGTCAGAGAGGTGCTGATGGTTGGGTCTGATGGTCGTTGAGGTCTCTCCGAACCCTAATGACTCTGCTGTTCCCTCTAACCCCAACAAATAACTACGGAGCTGCACGGATCTACCCTGGGCAAGGCTGATGCTCCTCGACGCAGCTGAGCGGTGTGAGCCCAGAAGCCTCTGACCGCAGAGGCCTCAGTAAAGACCTGCAGCGGCGCTGGCTCGGGCGGCGTTAGCTCGGTCCCGGTGCCAGCTGTGGCAGGCGCTGAGCCCGGAGCCGCGCTCCGGCGGGCGGGAGGAGTCTGGGGTCAGCGGAGCCGCCAGCAACAGGCCGCAGCGGGGGCAGGGCGGCCACGGCCGGGGCGCAGGGACCTCGCCGAGAGCAGCGGAACGGCGATGTGCGGACGGCCCCGCCGCGGGGAGCCTCGGCCCGGCGCACCGGACGCGGCTCGACCCGCCCGCAGCTCCCGCAGCCTGTAGCTCCGTCCGGTGCCCGCGGACGCCGGCACTGCGCGGCGGGG
>WBNM01004801.1:18524-49748 GCA_013399055.1 Ramphastos sulfuratus
TTTTTTTTTTTTTTTTTTTCCCTTGATGCTGACAGTCTCCAGAATTGATTCTGGTTCCATCAGCAGAGGGGAAGGGCTGTTGCTGGTTGTGCAGCACTCCTGGCTCTGCAGGCACAGCAGCTCCTGCCTCGTCTGCGTGGCTGAGCTGGAAGTCACACAGAGCTCTGCCGTCGCTCCCCACCGCAGCGAGGCACGGGGAGTACAGAGGAGGGTTTCTGTGGATGTGCAATGCTGCTGCAGCTGCTCTCGTCTTTCTTTTTTTTTTAAAGAAGTCACAATTAAGCAGCCTGGGGGTCGGGCTTCTGCTTCCTGCTCAGTCTTCTGAATGCAAAGAAGCCTGGAGAGAGGCAGCAGTGGTGGTAGAGCAGGCTGAGATTCATGGCGCTAGCAAGCTGGGTGCTTCTCAGCCGGTACCAGCAATCTTCTCCTTGCATTCACTGAGCACAGATGTGGAATTTTCCTTTCCCTTTGGAAGGATGAGGATTGCAGCCTGCAAGCTGCCCAGCAGTGGTGGTAGAGCAGGCTTGAGATCCTGGCAATAGGGAGCTGGGTGCTCCTGAGCTGTGTGGTGTCGTTACCAGAACGCCAGAGCTCTTCTCCTTCTTGCATTAACTCAGCACAGATGTGGAGTTTTTCTTTTTTTCTTTCTCTTTGGAAGAATCAGGATTGCAGCCTGCAAAGCTGCAGGAGGAGATTTCTAAACTCTCAAATATCAAGCCTTAAAACAGCTTCTTCCAGGGGTCAGGAATTAGCTTCTCCTGCCAATAGATTGCTCTGTAGCTGCCTGTTGCTGCTGTGCAGGGATTCTCTGGGTGGTTTTTCTGTGAGGGTTTGGTGGTTTTGGTTTTTTTTTTTTTTCCACATAGCTTCTCCCCGAACAGCTGGAGCTGTGTGCAGCTGGATGTGTTACTTGCTAGATGAAGCCCAGTTGTGATCTCTTCCATTTGCTGCTGGGGCAGCCACGTGGGCTCCAGGATATTGGTCAGGCTGCCTCTCTGGTTTTGGCTGTAGGTAATGGAAGTCTGTGGAGCCCTGAGCCTTTTTCCAGGTTCAAAGCAGCACCACTCACTCTCACCTTGATGCAGACTGCTGAGAGGTGGCTGTGGGGGGGGGTTGCATGGGGCCCAGCTGGCAGATCCCCAGGTCTCCATCTGCAGCAGTGTGAGGCTGAAGCAGGATGGGCAGGCAGCACCTGGACTTGGTGCTTCTGCCTTAGACCCAGAGTGGGTCTCTGTTTGCCTCCTAGGGCTGCTCTCCTCTCTCCTTCCAGCCTTTGCAGAAGACCTTGCTAGGAAAGCTGTGTGGAGCTGCTTTACCTGGTGGAGACTTGGAATTAAAATGTCTTTTGTGCTTTTCTCTCCCACTCTGCAGTATTATGAGATGTCCTACGGGCTGAATATTGAAATGCACAAACAGGTAGGGTTGAAGGCATTTCCAAGTGCTCTAATTCCTGAGCAGGGTGGGTTGTGTGCTCTGCTTTGCCCTCTTTTGTCACTTCAGTGGTATTTCAGGAACTAGAAATGCCATGAGCCTGTAAAATGTCAGAGCTGCCTTTGAAAGGCAGGGACCCCCCACACACACCTCCCAGCCCTCTCAACCTGGGCTCCCACCCCAGGCTGTGGGCACTGTCTGGTTCTCCCCAGGGCCTGAACAAAGACAGTGCAGGCAGGGTCTGGAGCTTCAACTCTGAGCTAGTCAGCAGATGCAAACCCAGGGTGGAGGGCAGTTGATGACCCCAGGTCCTTTCCACCCTCCTTCCAGGCTCTGGGTGGGTTCCTGGCCCTGTCAGCTTCCCTGGTGCCCAGGAAGGCTTTGCTGTGGTCACCCTAATATGACAAAACACTTTTGGCTCCCCTCAGGCTCTTGCTGCAGTCAGGCCAGAACTGCTGGGCTGTGATTAGGTAACCTGATGGCAGACCTGAGAAAGTCTCCTTGTGATGGAGGCTGTGCTGCAGCCTGGATAACTTTGTTCATTACCCTCACTGGTGGTTAAGTTGTTAATTATCCCCAGTGGCTAATTACCTGTGCTATTAACACCATGAGCCTCCTCTGAGCCTGACTATCAGGCTTCAGCTTCCAGTCCCAAAGTCACCTCTGTTGCAGTGACTTCTTAGCACAATTCTGCTGCTCACAAAGGCACTTGGTGCCTCCCATCCCACCACCCTCCTTGGTGAGCCCATGAGATTGGCTTTGCTGGCATCTTGGTACAGGATCTGAGCCATGAGTCACCACTGCTGCCCCATGAGCTGTCTCCCACCATAGTCTGCTCCCCTGTGGTGCTGGTGGAGCCCCCTTGGTTAGTTCTGGTTGGTGCTTAAACCCCTTGGCTCTGTTGGACTCCAGTGGAAGGTGGTTTGCAAAGGACATTTAACAACCCAAAATGTGTCACCTGCTTGTATGTGGCTGGGGAATCACAGAGTGCTTTGGCTTGGAAGGAACCATAAAGATCCTCTAATTCCAGCCCCCCTGCCATGGGCAGGGACACCTCCCACTCACCCTGGTTGCCCAAAGGCCTCATCCAACCTGACCTTGAACTCCTCCAGGGATGGGGCATCCACAACCCCTCTGGATAACCTATTCCAGTGTTTCACCACCCTCAGAGTGAAGAAGTTTCCCAGTCCCTGACTGGCCCCAATCCTGCATCTGGGCCACAGGGCAGGCTGGCAGTGGGCAAACCCTTGCCTGTGGGGAGAGGGAGTCCCAAGGGGCTGAGCAGGAGGCTGAGCAGAGGCAGCAGTGTGCCCCTCAGTGGCTGCATGGCAAGTCTAGTTCAGCACATCCCCATCTAGGTCTGTCCTCAGTTTCCTCTCTGCTCCCAGTTCCTTGAATGAGTATCAGGGACACAGAGGGGGAAGGGAATATTGAGAACTTACCTTTGCAGTCAGCAGCATTGATTTATTTAATCAGTGTGGTGACCCCAGGACACTGCCAGCATCTTTTAGGGGGGAGTGTGTTTGCCTGGGTGCATTTGGGAACTTGGGCAGTGCCTGGGGAGGGAGCAGCTGGTGCTGAGGGTGGTCAGGCCTGAGCCAGCTGATGCCTTTCCTCTGCATTCTTCACACCTTGCAGGCTGAAATCGTCAAGAGGCTAAATGGGATTTGTGCACAGGTTCTGCCCTACCTTTCACAAGAGGTGAGTCACAGAATCACAGAGTGGTAGGGGTTGGAAGGGACCTCTGGAGGTCCAACCTCTCTCCCAAGGCAGGTTCAGCTGGAGGAGGTCACACAGGAACACATCCAAAGAGGGTTTGAATGCCTCCAGAGATGGAGACTCCAGCCCCTCTCTGGGCAGCCTGTGCCAGGGCTCCATCACCCTTAAATGACAGAAGTTCCTCCTCATGTTTAGGTGGAACTTCCTGTGTTCAAGTTGGTGCCTGTTACCTCCTGTCCTGTCACTGGGCCCCACTGAGAAGAGACTGGTCCCATCCTGCTGACACCCACCCTTTAGCTATTGATCAGCATTGATCAGGCCCCCTCAGGCTTCTCTTTCCCAGACCTTTTATTCCAGTTCTCAGTCATTCCTCACAAGGGAGATGTTCCAGTCCCCACAGCATCTTTGCAGCCCTTTGCTGTACCCTCTCCAGCAAGTCCCTGTCCTTGTGAACCAGGGAGCCCAGAACTCAGTGCTCCAGGTGAGGCCTCACCAGGGCTTGCTCTGAGCTCTGGCTCAGGGAAAGCATTGGAGGTGCAGGGGGCAGTGAGGCACTGCAGCCTTCCCCCACAGACAGCCTCTCACCTCTGCTTTGGGGAGCCTCCAGCTTGCTCCTGGCCCCTGAGCAGCCCCCCAGGTGCTGTGTGGGGGTGAATGTGCCCACTCAGCCCCTTCCTTGGCAGCTGTGGGCAAAGCTGAGCTTGGTTCTGCTGTGGTTCCTGAGTCATTGGCCACTTCTGCACAGGCAGCTAACTGGGGGAGGGGGGCAGTTAAAAAAATACCTCCATATGGCTCCTCCTCGAGATCTGGTTCCTCTGCCTCATTAATTAATGTAGCTGATTAGCTCCTCCCACTCCCCTGAGAAATTAATTGGGCGGGCTTGGGAGTTGCTGCCTGAGGCAGGAGGAGGATGATGAAGCACCTCCAGTCCATCTCCCCAGCACAGAGGCTGAACTCTGTGGCTCTTCTGATGGCCATGGACCAGCTGTGGGATGGAGGTTTGGGGTTTGGTCTGGGTTAGCTGTGGGGGAAAAGCTGTGTGGGTTTGGTTGGGGATTTTTTTTTCCCCCCACCTGTTCATGGCTTGCTGATCAGATCAGAGCTGCCTAATAACTAAGCCACAACTAAACCTTTTGCATCTTAATGCAACTCCCCAGCCCTGATGGAAAGCAGTAGGCACTTGCTGGAGTGCAGTGGCCAGGCCTGCTCTGCTCTCTGAGGAGCAGCTACAGTTGTCCTTTCTTTCTCTTAAATATGTGGCCCAGCTGCTGCTTCCTGCCTGTGTTTGGAACAGCTGTGCTGGACTCTTCCACAGCAGCATCTCCCAGCTGCTGCAGCATCCTGGGATGTGTCCCAAGGAATGGGAAGCTTCCCAAAGAGCTTCTGCTTTCATTTAGGGTTTGGTTTGTTTGTGAAAGGGTCTGGCTTTGTCTGGGTAGGGGGAGGCACAGAATCCACCCTGGAGCCCTTCTGGTCAAGGATTGCTGGGCCTGTGCAGAGTTGGGACAAGGAAGGGAGTAAGAGGAGACTTGCTTAGCCCTTGGGTGAGGAAGTGGAAGGAGACTTTTGTGCCTCTCCCTGCTGCCCACTGCTTGTGGGGTAAGGTCCTTGTCACAAAGGAAGTGCACACAGGCATCTCCTGCTGTGGGCTTTAACCACCTGCCCCTGGGCCCTGGCATCATAGTGCTAGCAGTGGGACTCTGGGGGGGGGCTGTCCTTGTTCCCTTTCCCTGTGCAACCCGAAGTGACTCTGAATTTCTCTGTCCAGCATCAGCAGCAAGTCCTGGGAGCCATTGAACGAGCCAAGCAGGTCACAGCCCCAGAACTGAACTCCATCATCCGTGTACGTGAGGCAGCTTTAGTTTGGGTTTGGAGGGGTGGAAGCTTCTGCCTTTGGCCTTCACAGCAGAGCTGGGCAGGACAGCCACAGCCTGGGCTTGTGCCCTGACTGCTGGGAGCAGCTCTCCTGGGATGGAGCTGACCCCTGGGCTGCTCCTGCCCGGCATGGGGTTGCAGGATCCCTGCTCCATCCCAGCAGGGTGCAAGGAGAGGAGCTTTGGTTTGGAGCAGGAACTGCAGCAGCTCCTTGCCATGAAAACACCATCTGCTCGTGGGCAAGGTCAAGAGGGCTTTAACTGCAACCTTTTGGAGCATGCTAGAGCCTGAGACCAGCTGTCCTGTGGGCTTGGGGCTCTGTGTGGTGCTGGGGACCACTCCCTTGAGTCTTTTGAAGACTCCAATCTCTTTGCCCCCCCTCCCCCGACCCAAGGCTCCCCGGGACCCTGAATAAAAGCTTGGCCTCTGGCACAGTCTGTGTGGGCAGCCCCAGGCCCTCGGGTTGGGCTCCAAAGTGCACTCAAAATGACACTGCCCCTCTCGTGTCTTCCTGTCTGTCCATCGTTCTCTACAGCAGCAGCTTCAAGCTCACCAACTGTCGCAGCTCCAAGCCCTCGCCCTGCCTCTGACTCCGCTCCCCGTGGGCCTGCAGCCGCCGTCCCTGCCGGCTGTCAGCGCTGGCACAGGGCTCCTCTCCCTCTCGGCCTTGGGCTCTCAGGCTCACCTCTCCAAGGAGGACAAGAACGGCCACGATGGGGATGCCCACCAAGATGACGATGGGGAGAAATCGGATTAAAGCGGCCGGAGGNGGGCGGGCTGCTGCGCAGCGATGCCATAGCAGTGACCGTGTGGCCGATTGTGCTCTCCCTGTGCCCAGCCCTGGCTTCCCTGTCCCTGCACCTGCTCCCTCACTGAGCCGAGCCACAGCCTCGCCCCGGGGGGTGGCTCTGGGGCTGCTTGCCCCTGCCCTGCCTGTCCCAGCTGCTCAGTGCCATGGGGCTGCCCTCTGCCCGCTGCTCCTCCTTGGTATTTAAAGATGCTCCCTCGATCCTAACGGTTCTGCACAACTCCCTGCTGGGATCCCTGCCCTGAAACCATCTCCTCTCTTCCTCCTCAATTGCTCTTTGATCTCGTGGCATCACCCTGGCCCTTCTGTGCCCCTCCTGCACTAATACCAGGCTGGCACCTTGCTCTTCTGCATGTATCTGTTCTTGCCCAGACCCCTAGCACTGTGGCAGGACAACGCACTCCAGCCACCAGGCTTTGTCTTGGCTTTGGGCTGGAGTGGGGGAGCCTCTGCCACCCGCTCCCCTTTGGCATAGCAACCTGGCTTGGGGGGGGAGGGGGGAGCCTGGGCAGGGGAGCAGGCAGACCCCAGAGCCTTTCCTGGTCCTTTTCCATGCATCCCTGCCCTCCCAGTGTAGAGGATACAGCAGCTTTCTCTGTTCTTATCTCCGTGCGCTAGCGTGTCTTCTAAAAAAACAAAAATGGAACAAAAAAAAAAAAGGAATAAAATAATCATCTGGTGTTTGTATATAGTCCTTTAGAAAGATCTTGTTTTGCTTTTTGTGTTTAATCACTTGACCTATAATAAGAGGAACTGAAAATGCTGTATCAAGGACGTACAAGCTGTGCCTTTCAAATAAAGAAATAAGAAGGTTGGTTAAAACCCTGACTTGCTGCCTGCTTTTTTTTGTGTCGCCTTTGGGATGGCTTTCAAATGCTTCCCTTCCTCTCCTGCCCTCCCTAAACCCCAGCCTGATCACTGGGGGGACACACACACACAGAGGTAGCTTTGCTGGTTCACCATGGGCTCTGCTCTGGTTTCTCCATTTTGCTGTGGAGAGCTCAGGAAGAGCTGCTGGGAGCGTCCCCGAGCAGTCCCTGCCTTACCTGGTGGATATGCACCTTTGGAGGTTCCTCTGTGAGTCAGGAGGAGGGGGGGGTTGAAGTCATCTCTGCTTCTGGCCTCTCTCCTGCTCTTGTCTCCACAGCTGCTGGCAGAACTGGGACCATCTTTGTTCCCTACATCCCACTGTGGGATGCCATCCCTCCCACAGGCATCCTTTGGGAGCTGTGTGCCCACGATGGAGCTTTTGCTGGAGCCAGGGCGAGGAGCAATGTCTGGGCAGAGCCAAAACAAACAAGAGAAAGCAAAAGCAAAAGCAGGTAGCTCTGGAAGCTCTCTGAAAACTAAGGAGAGGTCTGGAGCAAAGTGGCACCGAGGGCTGTTGGCTGCCTGCTGAAGCCAGGAGTGGTGTGGTTTGGAAACACACAGGAATGGTCCCTGTGGGCTGCTGCAGATCTGCTCTGCCTGTGCAGAATTCCTTTTTCCTGTGGGTGCAGAGGAGAAGCTGCTCCTGTGGCACTCAGCCCCTCTGGAAAATCCAGCCTGTGCTGCCTCGGGGCTGGGGTTGCTGTAATGGAATCGCAGCTCGGCAATTAGAGCTGTCCTCTGGCTTCACAGCCCTGATAACATCTTCTCTCTATCTTCCAGACCACCTGGAGTGAGAAAATTTTCCTTCCCCTGGGAAGGAGGCTGTGTTGGAGGACTTTGCTGTGTCCCTGGCTGCCCCTGCAAGGGATGGGGAGTCTGCAGAGGAGCACAGCTCTGGTGGTCATCTGTGAGCTCTGGCTGCTTGGCTGGGACACTTGTAGGGCTGCCTGGGGGGGGTCTCAGCCCTGTCCCCTGCCAAGCTGGGTGCCTCATGAAGGGCTCAACACTCCTGATGCAGCTACAGGCTGTGCTTTGGGAAGCAGCCACCACTGCTGGCTGCTTGGCTGCTGTATCCAGAGCCAGGGCACAGAGGTGAGGGTAGGGGCAGGCCTGAGCAGAGAATCATGTCATAGGGTCATGGAATGGCTTGGGTTGGAAGAGACCTTCAAGATCATCCAGTCCCAACCCCTCTGCCAGGGGCAGGGGCACCTCCCACCAGCACAGGTTGCACAAGGACTCATCCAGCCTGGCCTTGAACATTTCTGGACAGGAGGCATCCACAGCCTCCCTGGGCAGCCTGTGCCAGTCTCTCCCCACCCTCACTGTCAAGAATTTATTCTTCATCTCCAATCTCAATCTCCCTCCTCCCAGCTCAAAGTCATTTCCTCTCACCTCACCCCTTGGCAAAAGTTCCTCCCCAGCTTTCTTGTAGCCCCTTTAGGTACTAAAAGGTCACTCTAAGGTCTCCCCTTGAGACCCTTGGCACTGTAGGGTGACCCCAGAGTCCTGAGCAGACAAATCTCACACCTGTAACCCCCCCTGCACTGCCCAGGCTCTGTCTGCCGATCAGGGTCTGAGGGGACCTGCCTGAGGCCAGGGTGTTGCTGGCTGCTCTGAGAGCCTCACCGCAGCTGAGGTTAGGATGTGAGAGACCATCACAGCTCCGGGCTGGGGCTGCTGCCATGCGACAGTTGCTAAAACCATCTCTGCTCTGAAAGTGCTGCTGCAAACCCTGCTGGGAGCGGGGAGCTGGCTGGGGGGGTGGGGAGGGGCTGGACTGGAGCTTTTCAAGCGCTTTCACCTCGGGGTCACTGGTTCAACCTCAGCCCTGGGGGTAGGCAGCAGGGTAAGTGGATGTTATTCCTGATGGATGTGCAAAGGGAGGAGGATTTAGGAGAAAATCGGTCTGGGGTGTTTTCAGGCTGGCGGTTTCAGAGGAACAGACGCTCCTGTTGTTAGAGCTAATTAGCAGCCTCAGTTCAGTGGGCAAAGGGTCGAACAAACCACAGGGCTGCTGGCTGAGCATCTTCGGCTGCCAGCAGGCTGGGGCCAGCGAGCTGACCGGGCTCTGGGTACATCCTCGCTCCCTGCAGGAGGCTAAGCCACTGTCAAGTATGAAGACAGAGCTTTTGGGCTCTCCAAATCTCCTGCAGCTCCTCCCCTGACCCTAGCCTGAACCTCGTGCTTCACCCCTGCCTCCCCTGATGACCCATTCCTGAAGCATGTTGGCATTGCACCCAGAGTGCTTCTCTGGGTCTCATCCCAGTGGTTCCCTGTGCTTCCAGCCTGGCTCTGTTTGCAACCACTGCCTCTGCTTCTGCATCCTATTGAGAAGCTCAGTGTGAGCTGTCAGTGTGCTCTGGCAGCCCAGAAAGCAGCCCAGAGCCTGGGCTGCAGCAGGAGCAGTGCAAGGGAAGGGATCCTGCCCCTCTGCTCCCCACTGCTGAGACTCCACCTGGAGCACTGCAGCCAGTGCTGGAGCCCCTGGGACAAGAGGGATGTGGAGGTGCTGGAAGGTGTCCAGAGCAGGGCCATGAGGATGAGCAGAGGCCTGGAGCTGCTCTGCTGTGAGGAGAGACTGAGGCAGTTGGGGCTGTGCAGGCTGCAGAGGAGAAGGCTCCCAGGTGAGCTTAGTGTGGCCTTGCAGGATCTGAAGGGGGCTACAAGAAAGCTGGGGAGGGACTTTTGAGGGTGTTGGGTAGGGATAGGACTGGGGGGAATGGAACCAAGCTGGAAATGGGGAGAGTCAGCCTGGATGTGAGGAAGAAGTTGTTGAGCAGGAGGGTGGTGAGAGCCTGGCAGGGGTTGCCCAGGGAGGTGGTGGAAGCCTCATCCCTGGAGGTGTTTAAGGCCAGGCTGGATGAGGCTGTGGGCAGCCTCAGCTGGTGTGAGGTGTCCCTGGGCATGGCAGGGGGTTGGCACTGGCTGATCCTTGTGGTCCCTTCCAACCCTGACTGATTCTATCTCTGAAGGGCACCCTACCAGATTTGGGCTCAGATCTAACTGCATATGAGAGTTTGCAGATCTAACCCAAAAAAAAAAAGGAAAAAAAAAAAAAAAAAGGGTTAAAAATACCTCCCTCACGACTCTCCCAGTAGCTGCAGACTTGAGGAAACAGCTTCTCCTTCCAAACAGGCTGCTCTGCCATGTAAGCCCTCCCATGACTGAAGCTGTGAGTCCCACTCCTGCCCTGGCAGAAGAGGCTCAACGCTGGTGAGAAGCAGGTGACATGAGGTCCCCAGAGCTCTGCTGCTCAAGGATGGTTTAAAGCTGGCCCCTGGCAGAGAAACTCTTTGTGCATGAGAGGTCATGATGCAAAAGTAGCAGAGGGACACAGGCAGGCAGGCTCAGAAACAGCTTTCCTCAGACTGGGATGCTTGGAAAAAAATTGGCCAAGCCCTGGCTGGTTAAAGAGGGGTGGAGAGCAACCAAGTGACAGGCACTGTCCTGCTGTCCAGAGGGCTCTGGCTGCAGTGGGTGGAGAGTGTGGAGGGCAGAGGCAGGACCCTGTCAGTGTCTCACACCCTGAGCACAGAGCAGCACAGCTTTTAGCCTGGCTGTGACTCCTTGCTCAGGGCTGCCAGGGCAAGCCTGTGCTGGCTCACATCTCTGCTCCCCTTCCACCTGCCTGTCGCTGGAGGGGTCATAAAGCAGCCCGAGGAGGTGAGCAGGTGCCAGCTTCTCACTGGGTGAGTCACAGAACGGATGGAGTCGGAAGGGCCCCTCGAAGGTCATCCTGTCCAAACCCCCTCCCTCCCTCTGCAGTCAGCAGGGACATCTCCAACCAGATCAGCTTGCTCACAGCCCCATTAAGCTTGACCTTGGATGTCTCCAGGGATGGGGCCTCAACCACATCAGTGGGCAACCTGTGAAAGGCTTCCACACCCGTTCGACTCTCAGTCCACCCCCTTCAGCTCCTTCCCCTGTCGCCTCTGTGGCAGCAGCAGGAATCGCTCCCACCACATCCATCCCAACCCCCCCCCCCGCCCCTCTCCTGCTCCCACCCTCCTCATTTTTCAGCTCAGCTTTGCTTGAAACAATGGCACAGCCTCGCAAGCCAGGAGTGCTTTGCAGCCTGGTGGAGCAGAGCCTCCTTCCCAATTCATCACTAATGCAGGAACGCCGAAGCCTTCCTGGCCGCAGCCAGCCCCAGATAAAAGCTAAAAGAGGCATCAATAATTAAAACCCACTCAGAGCCGGTAAGTGCAAACAGGAGCCAGAGCACAGATCGAAGGCAGCGCCAGGGACCAGTCTGTCAGCTGCTTGGGGGTACTCTTAAGGGCTCCCACATCTCCTGGGTGGCGTCCCCCAGCCCCGTGCTGGGGAGGTTGTCCTTGGCAAGGTCTCCCTGGCACAGTGCAGGGATGCAGGTGGATGCTCTCCGGCGCTGCAGTGTTCGAGGAGGGGGGAAGGCTGATTGATGCCCACCCCCAAACTCCTGAGTGTGGATTGCTTTGGGGACCTGTGGGTTTAAAAAGCAGGACCCAGCGCTGGGTGGGGGTGTGGGGGATGGGGACCTGTGGGTTTAAAAGGCAGGACCCAGCACTGGATGGGAGTGTGGGGGGTGGGGACCTGTGGTTTGGTCCCCAGGAGAGTGGTGAAGGTGCTGGAGAACCTTGATTTTTACTACAGCTTTGGCTCAGCTCTTGCTGACTTGCTGCCAGTCTTTTTTTTCCCCCCTCAGTTTCCCTTCTCATTTCATGTTCATTCCAGGACAGACTCCTGCCAGGATAAGTTCCCTGTTTGTGCCAACTGCTGGTATAAGTGCCCAGGGAAATTCACATTGTCTGAGGGTGCCAGGAACTCAGCTCCACTGAGTGCAAGGCTCTTCATTCAAGCATGCAAGTGGGAAGCTGGAAGTGGGATGGTTTGGAAACACCACGGTCCAGCTGCTCCCACAGCCCAGGCCAACTGCTTGATTGGGTCCTGGGGAGGGTAAATCTGAAGCTTGTCAATCTGCTGAGCCTAATCCATCCCTTACCCCATGCCAACCCCACTGACCCAACCCCCTGTGCTGGGTATGGGAGGCTGTGCAAAGGGGGTGTGAGGGCAGAGAAATTATTTGACTTTACACCTCAATTACTGGGCTCAGTTTGGGGCTCCTCACTATGACAAAGACATTGAGGTGCTGGAGCAGGTCCAGAGAAGGGAAACCAAAATGGTGAAAGGTCCTGGACACAAGTCCTGTGAGGAGCAGCTGAGGGGGCTGGGATGGTTCAGTCTTCAGAAGAGGAGGCTGAGAGGAGACCTCATTGCCCTCTGCCACTTTCTGAAAGGAGACTGGAGCCAGCTGGGGGTTGGTCTCTTCTCACATGCAACAAGTGACAGGCCAAGAGGCAACAGCCTCAAGGGGAGGCTCAGGTTGGATATTAGGAAAAATTTCTTCCCAGCAAAGGTTCTGAGGCACTGGCACAGGCTGCCCAGGGAGGTGGTGGAGTGCCCATCCCTGGAGGGGTTTCAAAGGTGCTGAGGGGTCAGTGGCAGTGCCTTGGCAGGGGATTGAGAGCTCAGGGTGAGTGGCTGCACTTGATGAGCTCAAAGGTCTCTTCCAACCTCAACAGTTCCATGATTCCAGAGTTCTAAATGCACACCATGGGATGCAGCCATCCCTGGGAGGCTTTCAAAGCTGCCTGGATGTGGTGCTGAGGGAGGTGGTTCAGCAGCAGTGGCTCAGCAGCACTGGTGGGGCTGTGAGCTCCAGGTCAGCAATTGGATTTGATCCAAAAGGTCTCCTCCAACTGCAGCAGTTCCATGATTCTATGACTCAGGGCACAGAGATGGGACAGAACTGGTGGAAGGGGATTGCCCTTTCCTGGCCTGTGCGCTCCCATGCCCTAAGCCAGTGTTTGGGGAGGGAGCTGAAAGGTAAAAACCCTCTCGGTGATTCCAGCAGCAGCAACCTGTTTTGCTTGGCTGCGGGTTCAGAGGGAGCTGCCGAGTACCCCGGAGCTGAGGCTTGTTTGGTTTCTCCGCTGGTTATAAACAGAAGGGCTGTTTACAGCACTCTCCTCTCCATCCTGGCATGCATTTCAAACGCCCTCGTCCTTTGGGGCTCTTCCAAGCGCTGCCACTACCAGGCACAAGTGCGTGGATGCTGAGGGAGGTGTGGGGGGAGCGGCTGGGCCCCCGCTGAGCATCCCTCGGCAGGAGGCATCCTCTGCCCTGTGCCTTGCATCCCTGCGCACCGCACCGGCTCCTCTCGCTGCCGCATCCGGAGACATCTGGGAGCAAAGGGTTAACCAGGGTTGTTTTCTGCCCAGCCCAAGCACACGCTGAAGCGAATTAATCTCTGGGTTCCAGGCTGTCCTGCTCCAGGGCCCACGTCAATCATTAAAGGAGGGTGATGAAGATGCCTGTGACATCCATCATGCCGAAGCTGCCCCTTCCAGCTTTACCTGTGTCACTCTCTGAGACGAGGAGAGGAGAGAAGCTGCCTAAGGAAACCTGGAAATTTGGGTGCAAGGAGACTTCGGGGAAGAAAAAAAAAAAAGCTGCAAAACATCGTCTCAGTCTTTCCTCCTCCTCCTCTTGAAACATGATCTGAAATGTTTCCAGCTTTGGAAAACACACTTGCCTTAAATAACAAAGCCAACTCCCCCAGCAAGGCAAGGAACCAAAAATAAAGTCTCTGAAACTTGTACATTTGGATTTTAAAATCACATTTATTTATGTGTGCAGCTCTCTCTCTCACACACACGCAGAGACACAGACACAAGGAAGGATTTTCAAGGGCTTTGGGTCCCAAGCAGAGGGCTGGTGGCAATCCCTGCCTGCAGCACTGGACGCTGGTGGCCAGAGAAGGACAAAGGAATTCAAGAGAGATGTTGAGGTGCTGGAAGGTGCCCAGAGAAGGGCAGCAAGGCTGGGGAGGGGCCTGGAGCACAGCCCTGTGAGGAGAGGCTGAGGGAGCTGGGGGTGTGCAGCCTGCACAAGAGGAGGCTCAGGGCAGACCTCATTGCTCTCTGCAGCTACCTGCAGGGAGGTTGTAGCCAGCTGGGGTTGGGCTCTGCTGCCAGGCACCCAGGGACAGAAGGAGGGGACACAGCCTCAAGCTGTGCCAGGGCAGGTTCAGGCTGGATGTTAGGAGGAAGTTCTTGTCAGAGAGAGTGATTGGCATTGGAATGGGCTGCCCAGGGAGGTGGTAGAGTGCCCATCCCTGGAGGTGTTCAGGGCAAGCCTGGATGGGGCACTTAGTGCCATGGCCTGGTTGATTGGGTAGGGCTGGGTGCTAGGTTGAGCTGGGTGAGCTTGGAGCTCTCTCCCAACCTGGCTGATTCTATGATTTGGAGCTGGCCAGGTGCCAGCTGCTGCCTCGGGAGCGTTTGGGGCTGGTTTGGTCTCCTGGTGCCATGGAGAGGGGGCAGAGAGGCAGCAGACAGCCCCAGGATGGTGCAGGGCTGAGAGAGGAGGGAGAGAGCCTCTGGTGCCCACCACCTTGCCCCCGCCCTGGCCGCTGCCAGCTTGCAGCAAGTAAATAACACAATTAATAAAAGATAAGGATGAAATGTGAGGCATTAAATATTTAACCTTGTGCCTGCCTGCGCGGGGCCCAGGTACAGCTGGTGCCTGCAATATTTAAGGATTGTTCCCCCACTCTCTCTTCGCTGTCCCCAAAAGCAGGGACTCGATGGCAGTGGGAGGGTCGTGCGGGAAAGGCAAGGACCCCTCGGTGGGGCGGAGGGGGTCTGTTGGGGCAGGATGCTTGGCCGCAGACCAGTAGGGTCAGGAGAGCTGCCCCACTGAGCTGGGGGACGGTGTCAGAGCCCCCAGCCGGGGCTGTCGGGGACTCGCTGGGCTCCGGCTTGAAGCCTGGGGTGGGGGGGGTGTGTGTGTCAGGATTCTGGCCCCACCGGCGCCGAAATCGCCTCCCAGCTCCGCGCCGTCGGGGACAGAGCCTACAGCAGCTCTCGGGCACGGCCCCGCTGCGGAGGCGGTACCGAGCCTGAAGCTCTGCTCGCCGCTCGCAGGGCGGCATCCACCCAGCCCGGTGAACAGAATCGCGGGGCAGGCTGGCAACGCCGGTGGGGACGGAGCTGCCGCCCTGCCCCCGCTCGCAGCCGCTCTCGGGAGTCACCGGGAACCTGCGGCAGCCCCGGGGCCGGTTGCGGATTTCCTTCCTCCCCGCGGCGCTTGGGTTTCCCTCGCTTCCCCCCGCCCCGCCAGCCGGGGCAGCCGCGGGGGGAGGGCCAAGCCCGACGGCTGCGGCTGCTCCGATCCCCCCCTCCCCGCGCCCGCCGCCCCGGGGCTCTACCGCCCCACGTTACTTTGAGTGGCAGCCGCAAGGCCTTGTGGGCCGCGGAGTTCGTTTGCCCTCCCGGGCCCACAGAGCGAGGAGCGTGGCCGCCCGCTGGCTCTGGGCCGGTACCGCCCGAGAGGACTGGGCCATGCCTCCATGGGCTTCCGGCGGGCGGCAGCCGTTCCGGGCCGGTCCCGGGGCGCCGCCGTACGGGGAGCAGCACACAGCGAACTACAATTCCCATCGTGCCCCGCGGCGCGGCCGCTGGCTCCCCGGTGGCCTTCTCGCCTCTCATTGGCTTTCCCGGCATGTGACGTCAGGAGCCCAGGTGGGAACAGGCTCGGGCCATTGGCTGTTGCTTCCGCGGCGGCAACCAATGGCAGGTGCGGCCACGGCCGCTGCGAGCTGCGGGGCCGGTTAAGGTGGAGCGGGGTCAGCGCGCTCCCGGTGCCTTGCGCGGCCCCGCCGCCTCCCAGCGCCTCTTCACCCCACGCCGTGTGGCTGCCCCCTGCTCTCCGCCGCCCTGGGCGGGCGAGGGGCCAGTACCGAGCGACCCCTTTAGGAGTTGCGCTCTCTGCAAGCCTTCCGTCCCGCCCAGCCCAGCCGTGTCCCGGTGTCCNCGCCTCCTCCCCGCCCCTGGCCCCATGGGGGGCGAGCGGAGCCCCCGCGACTGGCGGGTACCCCCCGCCCCCCCGCCCGACGGCGGCCGCCCCCGCCCCGCTTGAGCCGCTCTGCGCCCCCCGCCGCCCTCCCGCTGCCGGCGTCGAGGCGAGAGACCCCCGTGGAGCCCCGGAGCGCGGCGGGGGGAGCTCCCCCGGCAGGGGCGGAGAGACGGGCGGGGAGCAGCGCCCGGGCAGCGGGGGGGCCGGAGCGGGGGCCCGAGCCGTCAGGATGTTCCCGCAGGGACGGCACCCGGTAAGTCCGGGGGCGGCGGGGCCCGCGGTGGGCGAGGGCAGCGCGGTGCAGCCGCAGCCTCCAGCGAGCTCTCTCTTCCCTCAGACCCCCCTCCAGCCCGGGCAACCCTTCAAGTTCTCGGTCCTGGAAATCTGCGACCGCATCAAGGAGGAATTCCAGTTCCTGCAGGCCCAGTACCACAGGTGAGGGAGCTGTGGGGTGGGAGGTGAAGAGATGAGATGGCTTGGGGAGGGGGTGTCAGGAGGCGGCCGGGGGTTGAGCAGGGCGGTGGGCAGCGAGAAAGGAGGTAACGGGGACTGAGGGCACGGGGAGAGAGGGACTAGGGGCAGACCGTGTGGGTGAATTGGGACAGAAGATGGAGAAAAGGGTCCTGGTAAAAAGGAGCAGCAGAAGGAGCTGTGAGTTGGGGCATCAGATCTTGGGGGCGGGGGGGGGTCTCNACGGCTGCGGCTGCTCCGATCCCCCCCTCCCCGCGCCCGCCGCCCCGGGGCTCTACCGCCCCACGTTACTTTGAGTGGCAGCCGCAAGGCCTTGTGGGCCGCGGAGTTCGTTTGCCCTCCCGGGCCCACAGAGCGAGGAGCGTGGCCGCCCGCTGGCTCTGGGCCGGTACCGCCCGAGAGGACTGGGCCATGCCTCCATGGGCTTCCGGCGGGCGGCAGCCGTTCCGGGCCGGTCCCGGGGCGCCGCCGTACGGGGAGCAGCACACAGCGAACTACAATTCCCATCGTGCCCCGCGGCGCGGCCGCTGGCTCCCCGGTGGCCTTCTCGCCTCTCATTGGCTTTCCCGGCATGTGACGTCAGGAGCCCAGGTGGGAACAGGCTCGGGCCATTGGCTGTTGCTTCCGCGGCGGCAACCAATGGCAGGTGCGGCCACGGCCGCTGCGAGCTGCGGGGCCGGTTAAGGTGGAGCGGGGTCAGCGCGCTCCCGGTGCCTTGCGCGGCCCCGCCGCCTCCCAGCGCCTCTTCACCCCACGCCGTGTGGCTGCCCCCTGCTCTCCGCCGCCCTGGGCGGGCGAGGGGCCAGTACCGAGCGACCCCTTTAGGAGTTGCGCTCTCTGCAAGCCTTCCGTCCCGCCCAGCCCAGCCGTGTCCCGGTGTCCCCGCAGCCCCAGGCGCCTCGCTTCAGCCTCCCTTTGTGATTCCCGTGCCCCTCCGCGCTGCCCAGCGGCGGCCGCTGCCGTGTTCGTCTGGAGCGGAGGGGAGGCGCTGCGGCCAGCCGCGCTGCCGGTGGACAGGGATGCTCTTGGCCCCAGGGACTGTCGGTGCGGCTCCGCTGCCGACTCGGTCCAGCTCCGGGACAGGGCCCCGCCGAGCGACCGCGTTCGGGAGCGGAGTCGCGATGGGAGATGTGTGAGAGAGCGGCACGGGGGGACAAGCCGGGTCTCGGAGCAGCTGCTTCAGGACCAGCTCCTCCCCAGAACCCCCTCGGTCTCCGCTATCGCCGTGGGGTAGGGGTAGCAGAGGGGTAGCAGAACCACCTAACCCCTTGGGCTGTGTCGCTTGCGCGGGCCGCTGCAAGCACGGAGCCGGAGGGGCGGAAGCTCCGGCGCTGTCCGGGGGGGCGGCGAACCCGCTCCTTTCCCGCCGCCTCCTGCGGGAATGCGCCACCTTAAACGGGCTCCGGCGGACGGGGCGCTCGGGGCCAGGCGGCAGCTCCGCCAGCCGGGGACCGCCGGAGCCCCGTCGGCGCCGCCCGCCTGNGGGGGCCGGAGCGGGGGCCCGAGCCGTCAGGATGTTCCCGCAGGGACGGCACCCGGTAAGTCCGGGGGCGGCGGGGCCCGCGGTGGGCGAGGGCAGCGCGGTGCAGCCGCAGCCTCCAGCGAGCTCTCTCTTCCCTCAGACCCCCCTCCAGCCCGGGCAACCCTTCAAGTTCTCGGTCCTGGAAATCTGCGACCGCATCAAGGAGGAATTCCAGTTCCTGCAGGCCCAGTACCACAGGTGAGGGAGCTGTGGGGTGGGAGGTGAAGAGATGAGATGGCTTGGGGAGGGGGTGTCAGGAGGCGGCCGGGGGTTGAGCAGGGCGGTGGGCAGCGAGAAAGGAGGTAACGGGGACTGAGGGCACGGGGAGAGAGGGACTAGGGGCAGACCGTGTGGGTGAATTGGGACAGAAGATGGAGAAAAGGGTCCTGGTAAAAAGGAGCAGCAGAAGGAGCTGTGAGTTGGGGCATCAGATCTTGGGGGCGGGGGGGGGTCTCAAGTGGGAGACCACCCACACTTTATTTCCTCCGACCGTGCTGGGTGTGGGGTGGGTGTGATAGTGTCCGAGGGGAGCGGGGACTGCACCACTGAAGGGGTTTGGGATGGCACCCCCCAGGGATGGCAGCAGCAAGGGGCGGGTATGTGAGTTGCTAGGGTCGGAGGGGGGGGTGGAAAGTGGGCACTAGGGTTAGGGGGCAGATGTAGGTCCTCGAATGAAAGCCATGGATGCTGTTTGCAGCCTGAAGCTGGAATGTGAGAAGCTGGTGAGTGAGAAGACAGAGATGCAGAGACATTATGTCATGGTGAGCCACCCCTGCCCTGTCCCCTCTGCCTCCCCCAGCACATCCCTGCTTGCCACCCGCCGCTGGGGAGGTCCCAGCCTCTGGGGCTCTGCTCATCTGCTCATCCAGAGGGGTCAGAGGCCATCCCAAGCCACCCCTGCCCGGGGGCGGGGTGGGGGTACCTGTCCAGGGGCTAGCCTGGGTAGTTGGGAGTAGGGGGTGTGATGTGAGAGGTAGGAAGGAGTTAATGATTATTCCTAGCAACGGCTGCCTCTGCTGATGGCTGCTGCCACTCATGCTGCTTGAGCCCAGGAATCCTGCCACAGGTTTTGTCTCTCTTTCTTCTTTTCCTTTTTATCTTTGGCCTTTTAATAAATTCTCTCCCTTCCTCCCTGCCTCCCCAAGGGGTGCCTTGAAAAGTGATACCCCGAGGCCCACGCTTTTGGGTGGAAGGGGAAGCTGCTTTTAGAGGAGCCAGGGCAGGAGCCCTCCGCAGTTGCCTGTGTGGGGTTAATAGACCCTGGCATCAACCCAGCTGGGCACCAGCCAGAGCCAGGGGCAGTCCTGACAGGAGTAAGGGGGTAGCTGCTGAGCTGAAGGGAAGAGGATGGGAAGTGCAGAGCTGGAGCAGCATTTCCTCTCCTTCAGCATCCAGCATTAGCAGCCCCTCTAGGGACAGGGGGAGGCCAAATGATGCCATCCAGAAGGCAAACAGACCTTGCATGACCTCCATCCCCTGGGTGATGACAACACTGTCCAAGAGGCCAGGAGTGATGGGAGCTTTATTGGCATCACAGGCCGTGTTCCTGTCACCCCCTAGCTGGGATCTCTGCCCACATTCCAGAGACCCAGGCATTCCCAGAGGTGAGATGCTGCTGCCTCTGGAGTGGGCTTTACTGGAGGAAAAAAAGGTCCTCTGGTCCCCTCTTCTCCCTGTCCTCGGGGGCAAGGGGATGGAGTCTGCTGCTGTCACCACTGCCAGAGCTGCTGGTGACTGTTGAAAGGTGTAACCCGATGCCATCTCTGCTTTGGCACAGGCACGGCCACCCATGGGGTGGGTTAGGAGTGGGAAGGGACAAGGCAGGGCAGGAGGAGATGAGGAGGGCAAGGAGCTGGCTGAGGCTGCCTTCAACTGCAATCAGGAAAGCCTGAACCAGGGGGTGGCTGCTCCTTACCTTGTCCAGGGCTCATGGCACAGGGCTCAGCCCATGGCAGCAGTTTGGGGGAGCAGGGACCCAGCAGCAGGGGCCGGGGGTGCGTGGGCCAGTTGCTGTTGGGAGCTGCTAACCAGGCTGTGTTGTGCTTTTGCTCTCAGTACTACGAGATGTCCTATGGGCTGAACATTGAAATGCACAAGCAGGTAAGTCAGGGAGCTGGGGGAGGTCCAAGCTGTCAGCAGGGGATGGGGAGGAGGAGGTTGAGGATGGAGACTTTGTTAGAAAACGATCTCCTGCCATCACCTAGCTCCAGCGGCACGGGGGGCACAGCACAGCTCTGTGCCAGGGGATTCAGCGGGTGTCAGGATGTACTGAGGTCTAGTAGGTGCCTGGGGACAGAGTCTGCTCCCTGCCACCCCAGAGCAGTTCTGGGAGCCTGGCAGGGAGCCCTGTGCATGAAACCCACCCCCTGCAGCGCTCACCCTGGCCCCAGGCACCGGAGGGGGCATGGAGGAAGCAGCAGGAGCTGGAGCCCAGAGGCGAACGATTGTCTTCCTTTTCTTTTTTTGTCTTTTTTTTTTCCCCCTAATCCCCTTTTTCCTTTCCTGAAGCCAGAGGAGTGTTTTCACCCTTCCTTGGTTCCCCTTTTGTTCCAGCGTTAATTTGCTTTCCCTCTTCAGATTTATCAATCCAGTCATCGCGGGCTCTCTGCCAGGGAAATTAGTTTGGACCCATGCCTGACAAAGTGGCAAGTCAACTGCCATGTTCCTCCAGCTGGCTCAGCCCCTCCGAGTTTGCTCCTTTTGTTAGCAGGGAGAGTCACAGAGCCTGCCAGCACGTTCCTGCCACATCCCCCCTGTGCCCTGAGCTCTGCTGGGACAGGCACCCAGGGGTGGGACTGACACCCAGAGGTGGGACTGGGTGGCCTAAGCCCACGCGTGGCCAGGGGCTCTGCTCCACAAGGTGATAGAAGCAGTGGCCGAGTGGCTGGGGAGTGGGAGCTGTGGTCCAGAAGCTCTGGCTTCTGGCTCTGCGTGGGCAGGAGAGGTCCAGAGCTGGCACGGGGGTGTCTCTGGCAACCAGGATCCCGCGTGGGTGTCAGGGTGGTGGCTGCTGCAGCTTGCAGGACGTGTGGGTGCACAGATGTGCTCGGGGCACAGGCAGCCTTTGAGCACAGCAGGTGAATGTTCCCTTTGTTCTGTGCCGCCTTTGTGCCTGCTTTGACCTCGCTGCAATTCCAGCAGGGATTGTCAGAAACCCGAGAGGAGAAAACACTTCAGAGCAGCAGCTCCTCAGCCAGCCCCTCAGCCAGTGCCAAGCTGGGGGGCACTGCCTGGGGGGGGATGTGAAGGTTTTTTTTCCCAGGAGTGGAGGTTTTCTGTCGGGGAGTCTGGGCTGGAAGCCACAGCCCCTGACCCAGTGGGGACACAACTGGGCCGTGGGTCTGTCTGTAGTGGCAGCCCGAGGAGAGGAGGTGCCAGGCTCTCCCTTGCTGGGCAGGGGTAATGAGCAGAGTCAGTTCCCTGAGCTCAGGGCTGGCCCAGGGCTTTGGAAGAGGTGGCAGTGGGGGGCACCTGCTGCAGCCAGGGTAAGGGGTGGCACCACCATTGGTGCCATGCCAGGCTTTGCTGGGGTGATGTGAGAGGGCTGAATTAATTAGTGAGAATTCTGCTTCCCCCCTCTCTTGCTCTCCCACTGGCTTTGAGTCCAGTGCTGAGGGAGAGAGCAAGCAGCCTGCCAGTGGCCTGCTGCCAGCGCTTGTGGCTCGGCTCTCCCCCATCCCTGCCAGCCTGCCCACTGCCTGCCAGAGCCCACAAAGCCAAGCTGGGTTTGGGCTGAGCAGAGCCAGCTGGGCTGCCAACGGACTGACAGCTCCGAGCTTGGCTTGGCCTGGGGCCATGGAGGGATTTAGGAATTGGGTTCCCTCCTGTGTGCCCTGGGGGGACCTGACAGCCTGGGAGGGTCCCACAGCCCCGGGTAGAGGCCTCCCTTGGCAGCAGCTTGGGAAATACCAGCAGGGATGCAGGGATGCAGGGGCAGCAGGAGGATTTACGCTGAGCAGGGTGGGTGGGGAGCATTTAACTGCATCCCGAGGCTGCTGCCGCTGCGGGGTGTGAGGAGGCTGCTTGGCTGCTCCTCTCCGAGGGGCTGGATGGGACTTGGAGCCCTCCCATCTCTGCTGATACCTGCTTCCTCTCTCAGGCAGAGATTGTCAAGAGACTGAGTGCCATCTGTGCCCAGATTATACCCTTCCTGACGCAGGAGGTGAGAGGGGAGGCAGAGGATGTGTGCTGGGTTGCTCAGGTTTCTCCTGAGGCCCCCAGGGAGGGATGAAGCTGAGTCCAGCCTGAACAATGGGAGGTTTGAGGGTGGGGGGAGTGAAAAGCTCTGTACCTGGGCTGGAGGGAGGGGCAGGGGGCTGCACAGCCTTGGGTGGCTGGGGTGGTGCTGGGCTATGGGCTCCCTGCAGCCAGGAGCACAGAGTCAGCTGCCTGTGCTCTGCCTTCCCAGCACCAGCAGCAGGTCCTGCAGGCTGTGGAGAGAGCCAAGCAGGTGACCATGGGGGAGCTCAACAGCATCGTTGGGGTGAGTCCTGCTGCCTGGCCATGGGCAAAAGCTTTTGCTTGCTCCAGAGTTCAGTGGGCAGTGCAGAGGTGGCACACTCAGGCTCTTTACCTTTGGTGAGCCCAGGGCTGGTCCCCTGCAGTGACAAGGTTTGCTGTTGTGTCCTGAAGGCACTGGATGGCCTCTGAGGTCCTCCCTGGTCCCACCACCCTGAGCAGAGCTGGGCAGAGATTGGGCTCCTCTGCCATGTGTCAGGATCCCCCCCCCGTGATGGGGGAGGTCCTCAAGGTGCCTGAGGTGGAAGGGGCAGATGCCATGGCCTGGACTGTGCAGCCTTGACAGCTTCACTCCCCTCCCTGTCCTGGCATCCTCTCATCCACTGGTGCTTTGCACTGCAGGAGCCAGGGGTGCCAGGCATGGCTGTGCCATCCCCTCCTGCAGCCAGCACCATTTGCTCTTTCTCTTTCAGCAGCAGCAGCAGCTTCAGCACCTGTCCCACCATGCATCCCCCATCCCACTGACTCCTCACCCCTCCAGCATGCAGCCTCCTGGCCTGAGCAGCACCTCAGGGCTCCTGGCCCTCTCTGGGGCTCTGATGGCACAGGCTCAGCTGGCCACCAAGGAGGACAGAGTGGCCCAGGATGGGGAGAGCAGAGGTAAGGGGAAGAAGCTCACCTGGATTAACCCTTCACAGGCTGGAAGAGTCTGTGCTGGGCAGAGCATCCAAAGGCAGCGCCGGGAGAGGTCCTGCTGCCTGCTCCTCTCTTCCCAGGGGATCCTTCATGCCTGGCAGCTGCTCCTTGGGGCCAGGGAGAGCTGTGGGGCTGGCAGACCCCAGCTGAGTGTCTGCAGGCTCTGTTTCTGACCAGGGGAATGGCTGCTGTGCAGTGATGGCAGGCAGCAGTCTGGGGAGTGGCTGCCTGTGCACTGGGCACTGGGGTGCTGGGCACTGGTACATGCACCCAGGAGTACTTCTTGCAGTGTGTGAGGGTCCTCCTTCCTCTCCATGCTGGGAGGGCATGAGATGCCCACCTCAGAGAAACCTTCTCTCTTTACACCAAGGCTTACCCCAGGTGAAGATCTGATGCCTGAAGCTGAGAATTTGAAGGGCAAATGCTGTTGCAAGCTCCTGGTTGGAAGCTGTGGGAGCCAAAGCTCAGTGTCAGGGAGCTCAGAAAGTGGAGGCCTTGTTGTGTGTGTGCTGGTGCCTTGTGAACAGCAGCAATTCCTCATCCTTCTGGGTGCCTCTTCTTATCAGGATCACAAAGTGCTTTACAAACAACATCAATATTTAATCATCGTTAAATCAGTGCTCAGAATGCAACTGGCAGGCTTGGGCCAAATTAATAACAGCACCCAGCTTTTGCTGGTGGCTTTTTTGAAGGGCTGCATGAAGAAGCTGAGCTGAAGTCACCTCCTGCAGAGCAGAGGCACCAGGTGGTGTTGCTGATGGGAAGGAGGCATGGACTTGAGGGCTCCAGGCAGCTCTGTGGAGTCAAACCAGGCAGTGAAACCATAGAGAATGGTAGGGGGTTGCAAGAGACCTCTGGAGATCAAGTTCACTCCCCCCTGCCAAAGCAGGATTACCTTGGCCATGGCACACAGGAAAGCATCCAGGTGGATCTTGAAAGTTTCCAGAGAAGGAAACTCCACAACCTCTCTGGGCAGCCTGCTCCAGGCCTCCAGCACCCTCACACCAAAGCAGTTTGTCCTCATGTTGAGGTGGAACCTCCTGGGTTCCAGTTTGTGTCCACTGCTCCTTGCCCAAGCCAGGGCTGGTGGCAAGCTCCTGGTCCCTCTCTGTCTCCTTTCCTAGCTTCATGCTGACTTGGAGCAGCCACCCACATGGAGCCACTCATCTCCTGATCCATACTTGCCTGCCTCCTTTTGCCAGCAGAGATGGATTTGTTCTCTCCAGGCACTGATAGGATCCCTGGGAATGGAAACCAACCAGGGAAGATTGAAAAGCCTCAGAGGCTTTCCAGGCAGAGCTTTTCAGCCTGACTTCCTAAGCAAACAGGATGGGTGTGCTTCAGGAGGGCTCAGCTGGCCAATTGGCTTGGTCCATCCTGGCAGCCTTGGCCCTGTTGCCACATCCAGGGAGGAGATTCCAAAGCAGGAGTGGCTTTATTGGAAGTGGGTAGGTAGAGAGAGATCCCTCCTGCTTCCCTGGGGAAGACCAACAAGCTCATCTCCTGCTGGGTGAGAGAAGCCACACTGCAGGGGGGCAAAGTGCAAATGGGGGGGAGGATTTTTTTTTTTCCCAGCCCTTCTCTCATTATCTCCTCCTGTGTTGCCTTGTGGTGCCCCCCTTGCCTCCTGGGGCATAGTCTCTGCACTAACAGCCTCTTCCTCTTCTCTCATCTGCCTCACTGATGTGGACCTGTCCTGACACTCTCCCTGCTGCCACCTGGGCTCAGAGCGCTCCCCGAGCCGGGTAAGTGGAGCTGGCACAGCTGGCTCTGGCCAGGCTGGTGGCCTCAGCTGGCCTCTGTGCCCAGGCAAGTGGGAAGCTTTCTTCCTGGGACAGCCCTGGGAATGCTCCAGCTCCAGACCTACTCCTGCACCTGAGCTGGCATCTGCTCCTCTGGCACATGCCAGGGTGGCACAGAGCCGTGTTTGAGCTTCACTGTGCTGGAGAGCAAATCCAGCTGCAGTGTGGAGAGTGAGAGCAGCCAAGTGGTGACTGTTGGGATGTAGGGAGAGCAGGAGGAGATCTGAGCAGAGGGCATAAGACAAAGGGGCTCTGCTTTTTGCAGCTCCCCACCCCCTGCCCCTTTCCCTGTGCTTTGCTGGCTGGGCTGGGCTGGGTTTGCAGTCAGCCTTTGTAGCTGAAGCTTCTGGGCCACCTCGATTCAGAGTCTTTGCTGATGCAAGGATCTAAAGGTCGAGGGCTGCTCCCAAAATAACCAGCTTTGTCTTTTCCCAAGGAGGTTCCAGTTTAGGAAGCAGGCTGAGCAGGTCTCCTTACCCAAGCCTGCTGCTGCCAGCCCCTCTGCAGCCCTTAGCTGCACCCCACAGCCTGCCCTGGCTCCAGCTCTGTGACTCCCTCCCCAGGCTCTGTGGCTGCAGCAAGGCAGAGCTCCTGGTGCAGGCAGGGGAAGGAAGGGTTAAGGAACCTCTCCTCTGGGAGCAATTGGCATTGATTTTCACAGGCTTGCAGTCAGGTGGGAAAGGAGGAGGAGGAGGAGGAGGGGGAGAGATGGTCGCTGTGTTGTGCAGGCTGGATCACCTCTGCCAGCCCAGAAAGCCCTGGATACCTGCTCCAGAGATCATCTGGGGCACAGGGAGCATCCTTTCAGCTCAGGGATTGTGTGGCTTGAAGCTCTTAATCCTGTTGTGCTGAAATCAAATTGACCACGCAGGAAACCTGGGGTTGGGGCATTTCTCCCTCCCCTTCCCCCCCCCAGCTCCTGCACTAACAGAAGGTTGGGGAGCCCTGCCCCAGGAGCTGCCCTGAACTCTCCAGTAACTGTGCCAGGTTGGTTGCAGGAGAGCTGGGGAGGCTGTGAGTGGGCACTGGGTCGTGTTCCCATCCCCTGACTGCGGGGACAGGAAGGGATTGAGACACTCCCACTGCTGCTGGCAGCATCTCAGGGAGGGTTTGTGGGTCCTGCTTGGTCCCAGCCTCCCTCCCAGCCTGCAGGCTCCTGCGGCAGCAGGGTTAAAGTGAGGTAAATGAGTCTCCCGGTGGGGATTTTCCACTCTGCCGTGCTTGGTTATCTCCCGAGGGCTGATGTGCTCTGCAGCCCTGCTGAGGAGGATGCCTCGCTCGGCTCCTGCCTGCCAGGCTCCTTGCAGCAGGGCTCCTCTGCTGCCCCAGTGCCCACCCCTCTGCCCTGGCAAGGAAGATGAGCCTGGGGCTTGGGGCAGGGCTTGGTTCTCTCCCTCTTCCTCCTGCCCTCAGCCAGGGAGATGCTTTGCTTGGGTGGAGGTGGTGATGGGCTGGTGGAGGTGGTTTGGGGGTGATGTGCTGGTGGAGGTGTTTTGGGGGTGATGTTCTGGTGGAGGTGTTTTGGGGGTGATGTGCTGGTGGAGGTGTTTTGGGGGTGATGTGCTGCTGGACAAGCTGTGCTTTCCCTGGGGAGGGGCTGGGGTGTGGGCTCTGGTTTAGATTGGAGTGGCAGGCTGGGACCAAGCTGGAAGGAAAGAGCCCATGGGGTGTTGGGGTGAAATGTGGCTGAGTCCTGAGCACCCTAACAGTGCAGCTGCCCTCTGCCCACACCAGGAGACTCTGAGCAACCAACCCCCAGGGGCAGTCCTCATCCTGCTTCCCTCCTCTCTGCCCCCTCAGAGCTGAATGAATGAAGCTGGGATAGAACTTGGGGGTCTGGGAACAGCTTCCCTGGCTTTGCTTAGAGCACCAAGGCTAAACCCATCTCTGCCCCCAGCTGCCTTTGGATCTTAGAGGATTCCTGGCCAAGCATTCCTGGGATGCCACAGGATTCTGTGTGGAGGGGGCAGGGGGAGTAATGCCTCCCTCTTTAGCCCTGGCACCTGCTTGGTGGGGGCAGGAGACCCCTGCCCTCAAACTGCTTGTGGCACAGCTGGCAGGGGTAGCTGACTGGTGCTGGACCAGCGTTGGGAGGTCTCCAGAGAGGAAGGGCAGCTGGCAGGGCTGTCTGGGCTGTGGCTTTCTGCTGCCTCAGAGCTTTCCTCTCCCTCTGGCTCAGAGTGGTTCTGCTTCCCCTCCTGAGAGCCTGCAGGACGAGGAGCGGCCAGGGGGCACCTCCGGGCTGAAGAGGAAGAGGGAGGAGAAGGACCCCACAGGGCACTATGTGAGTGCACCAAAGGATGTGGCCAGGGGAGGGTTTCTGGTTTGAAAAAGAGGAGGCTGAGGGCAGAGCTCATTGCTGTCTGCTGCTACCTGAAGGGACCTTGTGCAGAGGCTGCTGCTGGGCTCTGCTCACAGGGAACTGGAGACAGAACAAGGGGGAATGGCCTCAAGCTGAGGCTGGGGAGGGTTAGGTTGGACATCAGGAAAAGGTTTTTCCTGGAGAGAGTGGTCAGGGCCTGGCATGAGCTGCCCAGGGAGGTGGTGGAGTGCCCAACCCTGGCTGTGTTTCAGGATGGTTTGGATGTGGTGATTGTGGAGATGGTTTAAGGTGAATGTTGTAGAGCAGGGCTCTAGGTTGGGCTTGGTGCCCCTGAGGGGCTGTGCCAGCCTGGCTGTGCTGTGATTCTGTGAGGTGGCTGAGGAGCTCTGTGCCCATCACAGGCTCACAGGATGTCAGGGATTGGAAGGGACCCAAAGAGCTCATCCAGTCCAATCCCCATGCCAGAGCAGGACCAGACAATGCAGCTCAGGGCACACAGAACACATCCAGACAGGCCTGGAAAGGCTGCAGAGAAGGAGACTCCACAGCCTCTCTGGGCAGCCTGTGCCAGGGCTCTGGGACCCTTCCAGGCAAGGAGTTCTCCTTGTGCTGAGCTGGAACCTCCTGTGCTGCAGCTTCCATCCATTGCTGCTTGTCCTATCCCAGGCAGCAGTGAGCAGAACCTGTCCCCCCCCATCCTGACCCCCAGCCCTCAGCTACTGATAAACATTGATCAAATCCTCTCTCAGTCTTCTATCCAGACTAAGCAGCCCCAGGTCCCTCAACTCTCCTCACCAGGCAGTGCTCCAATCCCCTCATAGCTCTCTCTGGACCCTCTCCAGCAGATCTCTGTCCCTCTTAAACTGGGGAGCCCAAAACTGAACTGTCCTGGGGAGGCTTCTGAAGCCAGAGGGTTGAGCTGCTGCCTGCAGGGCATGGTGTTGGTCCATGAGGAGTGATGTGCAGGAGGAAATAACAGTGTTGGTTGGTGGAAACTCAGCATGAGCTGGCAATGGGCACTGGCAGCCCAGAGAGCCAACTGTGTCCTGGCATGCATCAGGAGTGTGGCCAGCAGGACAAGGAAGAGGATTGTGCCTCTCCACTCTGCTTCTGTGAGACCACATCTACAGCACTGCCTCCAGTTCTGGTGCCCCCAGCACAAGAAGGACCTGGAGCTGCTGGAGAGGGGGCACAGGAGGCTGTGAAGATGATCAGAGGGCTGGAGAACCTCCCCTGTGGGGACAGGGAGTTGGGATTGTTCAGCCTGGAGAGGAGAAGGCTCCAGGGAGACCTTAGAGCAGCCTCCCAGTAGCTGAAGGGGCTCCAGGAGAGCTGGGGAGGGACTTGTGACAAGCCTGAGGGGCAATGGCTTTGAGCTGGAAGAGGCTCAAAGAGACTGGAGATGAGGAAGAAATTCTTGCCCAGGGGAGGGTGGGAAGACACTGGCACAGGTTGCCCAGGGAGGTTGTGGATGCCCCCTCCCTGGAGGTGTTCAAGGCCAGGTTGGGTGAGGCCTTGAGCAGTCTGGGCTGGTGGAGGTGTCCCTGCCCATGGCAGGGGGCTGGAACTGGATGATCCTGAAGGTGGCTTCCATGATTCCATGAAATAGGATCTCTGCTGGCCAGGGTCCTGTAGGGCAAAGCCCAGAGCTTGGTCCAGCTTCTCTCCCACTCCTGACAGCCCTCCTGGGTTTCTCCCTGCTTGCAGGACAGCGATGGGGACAAGAGTGACTACAACCTGGTGGTGGATGAGGTAAGCCCAGACCCATGAGGACACACCAAAGCCTTGCAGTGCCTCCAGCTCAAGCTGTGCTCATCAGGTTTAGGACTCTGATTCCCAAGTTTTGAGGTTCCTTAGACTCTGGGTCATTGCTGCTGGGCAGGAGGAGTCAGCCAGGACATGTGCCAGCCCTCTCCAATGTGTTCATGCCAGCCAAGGCTGGTTCTGGTTCACAGTGTTGCAGGCTGTGCCAGCCAGGACTCAGCGTTGCCAGCCATGGACCTGACTCCTGCTTCCCAGCCCTGTTTCAGCCTCTCTCCTCTAGCATCCCATCTGGGGATGCTGATAAGCTGGGATGAGAGCCCCCAGAAGCTGGGCTTGCTGCTGGCAGCTCAGACTGGTGGAGGGAGCAGGAGCAGGCAGATGTCCTGAGCTGCCTTTGGTGCCTTGGAGCAGCTGTGCCTGTGGCACAGGGGGCAGGAGGTGTGCTGAATTCCAGGCTCTTCCAAGCAAGCTGCCAGGTGCTTTTGGGAGAACCTTCTCTGGCCACCAAGGCAGATGCACCAATACTTGATCCCAGCCCCAGCTGTTCTTGGCAGAGATGATGTTTTTTGGGGACATTCCTGTTTCCTTGCCTGCAGAACTGGAGGGAGGGGACAACACAGGTGACTTTTTGTGTGGTTTTGGTTTTTCCTTTCCCTCCTGCCACTTCCCAAGAAAATACAAGCCCTGAAAGGGACATCAGCAGGGATTGTTGCAGGAAATGATGCTTATAAAAGCTGCTCATCGGTGTAATGATGGTGATAAAAATCACAGCCCTCCTTGAATGGCTGTAGGAGTGCAGGGGCTGCTGAGTGGCCTTGCCTCTGAAATGCTCTTGAGGGGCTGCCAAGAGCCTGGTGCTGGTCACCATCCCTCCCAGCAAAGGTGTCCATGGCCACCAGCATCCCTCTGAGCCTTCTGTCACCTCGAGTTTTGTACAAAGAGGAAAATCGAGCAGGTTTCTCCTCCAGGAGCTTTGGAGCAGAGCTGAGACCCTCTCAGGGCTCTCCTCATTGAGGCTGCTCAGCAGATGTGAGAGCACAAGCGGCTGGAGGAGCGGCGAGGAGCAGCCTGGGGCTCGGTGCCGCCTGCCGGGGATGGCTCTGTAGGGACCCTGCGCAGTGAGTCTGGGGGTCCTGCTCCTCAGACACCTCTTTCCTCTTCCCTCAGGACCCCAGCTCGGAGCCTGGCAGCCCCAGCCGTGTGCCCAGCAGCCGTCTGCCCCCGGCACGCCGGGAGGTGCCCGAGAGCCCTCCAGCGTCTACCAGCTCCAGCCGCAGCACCACACCGCTCAGAACCAAGGAGCAGGCTCTGGTAGGCAGCAGCGTGGGCAGCCCAGGGCCTGGGTGGGACAGAATTTCTGTCTGTCTCAAACGGGAGGGCAAGGAGAGGGCAGTGCTGAGTGCCTGGTACCCACTGCCAGCCTGGGCAGTACCGCGAGCAGAGGTCTGTGCCCTCAGGGGGAGCCAAATCATCTGCGGGGCAGAGGTTGAGCTCTGCAAGGGTTTTCCAGTCCCTGTCTGCAGGATTCCCCAGAGCTGCTCCCAAAAAGTGTAGAATAGTTAAGGTTGGAAAAGACCTCCTAAGATCATCAAGTCTGAGGGAGCTGGGGTTGGATAGTGTGAGGAAGAGGATGCTGAGGGCAGAGCTCATTGCTGTCTGCAGCTACCTGAAGGGACATTGTGCAGAGGCTGCTGCTGGGCTCTGCTCACAGGGAACTGGAGACAGAACAAGGGGGAATGGCCTCAAGCTGAGGCTGGGGAGGTTTAGGTTGGACATCAGGAAAAAGTTTTTCCTGGAGAGAGTGGTCAGGGCCTGGCATGAGCTGCCCAGGGAGGTGCTGGAGTGCCCAACCCTGGCTGTGTTTCAGGGTGGTTTGGATGTGGTGCTTGGGGAGATGGTTTAAGGTGAATCTTGTAGGGTAGGGCTCTAGGTTGGGCTTGGTGCCCCTGAGGGGCTGTGCCAGCCTGGGTGTTGCTGTGATTCTGTGATTCCAGCCTCCTACCCAGCACTTCTGTGCCCACAAACCCACACCCCCAAATGCCACATCTACTAATTTATTGGTTTTTTTTAACACCTCCAGGGATAGGGACTCCACCACCTCCCTGGGCAGCCTTTTCCAATCCCTGACTACTCTTGCAGCAAAAAAATTGTTCCTAATCTCCAACCTAACCCTCCCTGGGGCGCAGCTTGAGGCCAAATCAATTTTTATTGTATTTTTTTTTCTCCCCACCCTCCCCTCCCCTCTCTTGCTTCCTCCTTCCCAAGCGTCAGCCCAATGCTTAGATTGAAACATCAACGTGTGGGAAGAGGCAAGGACATTTCTCCCCTCCCAGCCAGCTCAGGGACCAAAAGGGAGATGCAATCCTTGCATCCCGGGGTCAGGAGCCAGCTGGGGGCCATGGGGAGCAGCAAGCAGCAGCTCCCAGGCACAATCGGATTAGAGCAGACAAAGCGCCCTGAGCAATCTGCCAGCACAGCATGGAGCTTCCCTCTGTTATTAATTTTTTTTTTTTCTTCCTCTCCCTTTTTTTTTTTTTTTTCCCCCTTTGCTGGTGTCGACAAAATCCCCAGGCAGGGGAAAAAAGAA
>WBNM01004803.1:1104-13805 GCA_013399055.1 Ramphastos sulfuratus
AGAGGAGGCTGAGGGCAGAGCTCATTGCTGTCTGCAGCTACCTGAAGGGACACTGTGGAGAGGCTGCTGCTGGGCTCTGCTCACAGGGAACTGGAGACAGAACAAGGGGGAATGGCCTCAAGCTGAGGCTGGGGAGGTTTAGATTGGACATTAGGAAAAAAGTTTTTCAGGGAGAGAGTGGTCAGGGAGTGGAATGAGCTGCCCAGGGAGGTGGTGGAGTCCCCCAGGCTGGCTGTGTTTAAGGTGGTTTGGATGTGGTGCTTGGGGCTGTGGTTTAAGGTGAATCTTGTAGAGCAGGGCTCTAGGTTGGAGTTGGTGATCCTGAGGGGATTTGCCTGCCTGGGTGTTGCTGTGATTCTATCACCTGCTTGGAAGAAGCTATGAGGGGATGCTGATAGCCCCACTGTAGTAAGGAAAACAGCTCCTCAGTCCTTTGGGCATCTGCCATGGGGATCACCTTTCTGGGTTAGATGTCTCCTTCTTCCAGCAGCCAGCCCACAGGGTTTGGGCACTGGCAGCTCTTTGAGTCAGGGCCAGAGACCTGCCTGCCTGGCATGGGAGCAGGAGCTCTGTGCAGAGGACTGGGCTCATCCCTCTTGCTCATGCAGTTAATGGATCTCTGCTGAGTTAATCACATAATACCATGTGGGGATAATGTTCCTCAACCCACTGCTGGGTTTACTGATGATTGCTCCAGCTGCAACCCACCTCTCTCCCACTCCCTGCTCCCATCCCTCCCAGCTTTGCCTTGTTTCTCTCTCTTGGTCATTATGGCCCTCATCCAACAAAGCACTTAACCAGGTGTTCCACCAGACACCTCTCCCTGTGCTGGGGCTGGAAGCCCCATGCAGGAGGTATCTCTCCACCCTTGCCCTCTGGACACTTGGGGCTTTTGTGGGGTGGAGAAGTTCTCAGGCTATGAGTAGAAGAGCCTGGGAAACTCTCTGGTGGCCTTCCTGACCTGCTGGTTATGATTTGCAGTCCTGACATCTGCTTGTGTGTAGACAAGAAAATAAACCACCAAACATTTCCTTGCTGGGCTTGAGGAAGAGGAGCAGCAGAGCCCCCAGGATGGGACTGGGTCATCCAAGCGAGTGCTGTGCAACAGGCAGAGAAAACTGAGCTGCTTGGAGAGCTGCAGAGGAGGAAGAGGTGGGTGGGATGGGTGCTGCCTGGCTACAGATGGAGAAGCCTGGGAAGGAGTCCAGGCAATGGACCCAGCAGCACTTTGCTCACTTCCACTGCCTGTGGCTTTTCATAGAGGCACAGAATTAACCAGGCTGGAAAAGACCTCTGAGACCATTGAGTCAAACCTATCACCTAAACCTTCTAATTAACTAACCCCTGGCACCAAGTGCCTCATGCAGCCTCCTCTTAAACACCTCCAGGGATGGGCACTCCACCACCTCCCTGGGCAGCCCATTCCAATGCCAATCACTCTTGCTGTGAAGAACTTCTTCCTAACATCCAGCCTGAAGCTGCCCTGGCACATCTTGAGGCTGTGTCCTCTTGTTCTGTCCCTGGGTGCCTGGCAGCAGAGCCCAACCCTGTTTTGTGGCTGTGTTTGTGACTTGGTGTGGACCTTCTCACCTGCCACCCAGAATGCAGCTTCTGCACAACGTCCAGGTCAGGACCAGTGTCCAAGCCCACTCCAGCTGGAAAAGGTAAGACCTTATTTTTGTTGTCATGGGACAGAGGAGAGTCTCAGGGTGCCTGAGGAGGCTACCAAAGAGGTTCTGATGCTGCCTGTGTGACCAGGAGCAGACCCTCAGAAGAGCAAGGCTGCTGGTGTGGTGTCTCTGCAGCTCAGCTCTGCACCAAGCTGTGGGTAAGGCAGTGTGGGGCTTAAATATTCAATTAATCAATGGAATATTCCATTAGTGTAATAATCACTTGGCATCCCCTGATCTATAGGTACATCTCAGCTGGGCCTCACAAATTGATTTCTGATGAAGTTCTAATTGACTGCACAGGCAGAAGAGGACCTGTCTGAGCGTGTTGAAGCAGGGCTCATGAAGGCTCTGGCAGCACCTCCCCAACCCCCTCCCCAAGGAAGGGGAAGGAGGAGGGGGAGGTGAGATTTATGCCCCATTTATCATGACAGCCTCTACCCTCTCTTCTTTTATGGGTCTCAAGTGAGACATGAGAGCTCACAGCCTCAGTGCGGAAATCTGCTGGCAGCCAGAGCCCCCCCAGCTGCTGCCAGCTGCCCCTCACTTGGGCAGGAGGTGCCAGGGGGACCCTAAGTCCTGCAGCTCATAATGGGGGGTGCAGCCCTTGCATGAGCTGCGTGGGGAGGGTTCAGGTTCCCTCTGGCACCTGTGTGTTTGCTGGCTGGGCACTGCCACCCCTCTCTAGAGCAAAGTGTGCCCAGGTGGGCAGCAGAGCCAATGGCATCCTGGCCTGGCTCAGGAGCAGTGTGGCCAGCAGGAGCAGGGAGGTTCTTCTGCCCCTGTGCTCAGCACTGCTCAGGCCACACCTTGAGTGCTGTGTCCAGTCCTGGGCCCCTCCATTCAAGAGAGATGTTGNCTTATGGCCATGGCAAGGCCTGGATGGAGCATGTGCTGCACACACAGATGCCAGTCTCCTGGTGGGATGGGGCTGCCTGCCCAGCCACACCAGGGGGATGATTTGTCACCCTGAGCCCCTCCTGGCTGCTGCAGTCACACCCAGAGATGTGCAGAGAGAACACTTCAGGTGCACTCCTTCACTGGAGACACTCCAACCCCCCCTGCATGTGTTCCTGTGTGACCTGCTCTAGGTGACCCTGCTCTGGCAGGGTGGGTCAGACTGGGTGAGCTTTTGAGGTCCCTTCCAACCCCTAGCAGTGATTCTGTGTGCACAGATGTCCCCACACAAGTTGCTGAGACCATGAGGACTGGCACACTGAGGGCTTAGGGTACACCCCCAGCCCTTCTAACTGGCCACACTGTGCTGCCCAGACCCTCATTTGGGGCCTGACTGGCTCCTCCTGCACCCTCCCAGAGTAGCTGCTAAAAGGGAAGGTTTAGGTTTTTCCTGCTCTGCTCATCAGTGGTGGGAAGGGGACAGATGCTGGTCCCCGAAGCTGGCTGCTTCCTGCCTGCCTGTGTGGGGACTCAGGCAGCTGAGCTGAGCAGGGCCAAGGTGACTGATAGTGATTTCAAGAATACTGAAAACAGCAACATCAATGAAAGCAATCAAAGCATCTGTGGCTGGCTGCTGAATCTGAAGAGAAATGGCTTTCATTTCTCAAAGCTACAGAAGTGACTGCAGCTTCCTCTCCATCCTCTGCCTGCATTAGCTTAAGAGACAGCCAGGTGCTTAGAGGTTACTTTGCAGGCAATGACTGTTCTGTTAAGGGCTACTCATCTCTAACAGAGATAGCTTTGCTTTTATTGAACATCAGGCAGAGTGGTTGAAACCTGATAAAAAAAAAAAAAATCCAGTGATAGCTTCTTTTTTTTCTTTCCCCCCCCCCCCCCCCTTTTTTTTTTTCCATGGGGAATAATAACAAGCAGAATCAAAAGGCAATTGGACACACTGCTGCCCCTGAACTTCCCTCCTCTTTGCATGCTCCTAGACACAGGAGGTTATTTGGTGGCCTTCCAGCTTGGCAAGGAGCTTGTGACACTCGTGGTTTGTTTGGGCTGCCCCTTCAGGGCTGTGCCATGACCATCCTCATGATTAGATTTGTTGTGTGTTTGTGGAGGGAGCCCCAGACATGAGTAAGGGCATGGCCAAGGCACAGCTCTTGAGAGCTGAGCACCCTCAGGTGACACCACACCACCTGCTCCTCCAGTGGCTGGAGGATGAGGATGTAACATGCCCTGAGAGAAGTCCTCTCCAACCCTCTAGGACAGGGTTTGGCCATATCCCAGAATATTAGGGGTTGGAAGGGACCTTGAAAGATCATTCAGTGCACCCCCCCCCTGCCAGAGCAGGGTGACCCAGGGCAGGTCACACAGGAACACATCCAGGTGGGTTTTGAAGGTTTCCAGAGGAGGAGACTCCACAGCCTCTCTGGGCAGCCTGCTCCAGGGCTCTGCACCCTCACAGTAAAGGAGTTTCTCTTAGGTTCAAGTGAGACCTCCTCTGCTCCAGCTGGCACCCATCATCCCTTGTCCTGTCTTTGGCCTGAGCAGAGCCTGGCTCCAGCCCTGCACATCTTTAGCACAGCAGTGAGGGCAGCCCTCAGGCTCCTCTGCTGCCAGCTCCCAGCCCCAGCTCCCTCAGCCTTGCTCACAGGAGATGTTCACTGCCTGCACCAGCTTTGGCTCTGGGCTGGCCTCTCTCAAGCACTTCCCTGAGGTCCTTCTTGAACTGAGGGGCACAGAACTGGATGCAATATCCCAGATGCAGCCTCACCAGGGCAGAGCATAGCGGGAGGAGAACCTCTCTGGACCTACTAACCCTTCTAACACCCCCCAGGACACCATATCCATGATCTGGATATCCCCAAGAGGTGCTTATACTCACTAGAGAAAGAGAAGACCCTGCTGCCCAGCTCTGACAGCCTTATTTTTGATCAGTATCCAGAAATTCCATTAGAATCTGGGTGATTTTGATTTTTTTTTTTTTATCCCATCCCTCCCCCCAGTGCCATTTGTTTGTCCTCCTTTTTCTTTTGTTGCAAGCTGCACAGCATATGGGGCAAGCACACTGCCTGTGCTGAGAAAGCATGGCCAGGCCTCCTCCTGTCACAGATTCCCACACAAATATGGAGGCTATTAAGCAGAAGTTATTAAGTGTCATCATTAATGCACTGGAATGAGATAGGAAGGGATTGATTTTTTTATGCCAGAGCTTTGCCTGTGTGCTCCCATCACCACAGGGTGAAAAAAGGGGCTTAGAAGGGGACAAGAGGGATGAGGAGAGACTGTTCCCTAAAGCCTGTAGGGATAGGATGAGGGATAATGGATTCAAATCAGAGCAGGGCAGATACAGATTGGATGCTAAGAGCAAGTTCTGCACCTTGAGGGTGGTTTGCTTTCTTGTCTACACTACTGCAGATCACAGCCAGCAGGGCAGCACCAAGGAGGGAGTTGAGGCTCCATCCCTGGAGATACTCAAAGGGAGGTTGCAGATCATAGCCAGCAGGGCAGCGCCGGGAGGTGTTTGAGGCTCCATCCCTGGAGATACTCAAAGGGAGGTTGCAGATCATAGCCAGCAGGGCAGCGCCGGGAGGTGTTTGAGGCTCCATCCCTGGAGATATTCAAAGGGAGTCTGTACAGGGCTCTGGGCAGCCTGATCTGGTTGAGGATGTGCCTGCTGACTGCAGAGGGAGTGACCTGTTCTAGTGGGAAGTGTCCCTGCCTATAATGGGGGGCTGGAAGTAGCTGATCCATTTGAGGTCCTTTCCAACCTAAACCATTCTGGGGTTCTATGATATTTGGGGGCCCTTTCCAACCCATTCCATGTTTCTATTCTGGGCCAGGAGACTCAGGTGACTCTGGAGAGTGACAGTGAGCTCTGGAGTCTGTCACCTTCTGAGCACAGGCTGGGTGGCAGCCCAGGTCACTGCTGGCTGCCTTGTGCTGCTGCTCTGCAGTGGTTTAGGAGCAGGGGGGCTGGGTGAGGAGCAGACCCAGTGAGCTTTGTAACTTACATCTCTGCCTCAGCAGAGTCTTCCCCAGGGGGTGGTTTTTCCTAATGTTTCCAGCTGAGTTTTCCTGCCCTGCCAGCAGTGATCCTTCCATCAGTCCACAGCAGAGCTGCTGGGAGCAAAATCTTCTGGAGAAAGCACCTCTGCATTTGCATCCCAACTCTATCCTGGGCTGCATCAGAAGTGTGACCAGCAGGATGAGGGAGCTGATTCTGCCCCTCTGCATCTTATGAGATCTCATCTGGTCCAGTTCTGGTGCTCCCAGCGTAAGTGGGACATGGACTTGCTGGAGTGGGTCCAGAGGAGGCCACAAAGATGATCCAAGGGCTGGAGCACCTCTGCCCTGAGGATAGGCTGAGGGAGCTGAGGGTGTTCAGTCTGGAGAGAAGGCTTCAGGGGACCTTGTAAGCAGCCTTTCAGTACCTGAGGGAGGCTACAAGAAGGCTGGAAAGGGACTTTTTACTATGACTTGTAGGGATAAGACAAGAAGGAATGGATTGAAGCTTGAGGCAGGTAGATTTAGACTGGAGATTAGAAGGAGACAGTGGTGAGACACTGGAACAGGCTGCCCAGGAAGGTTGTGGATGCTCCCTCTGTGGAGGTGTTCATGACCAGGCTGGATGAAGCATCCTGGGCTAGTGGGAGCTGTCCCTGCCCGTGGCAGGGGGGGGTTGGAACTCTGTGATCTTTGAGTTCCCTTCCAACCCCTTGTATGATTTTGTCCTCATGCTCTGGAGCAGATTGCAGCTTCCCCAGCTGCTGCCACTTGCCCTTGCAGATCTGTGTGGATGGATGCTCAGTCCTCCACTTCAGCCGGGCAAAACGCAGTCAGCCTTCCCGACAGCTCCTTGTAAATCGGAGTTCCGATTGTTGCCACTGCCCTCTGAGCCCCCTCCCACCCCTCACACTATTCCTGGTGCTGAGGCAGGCCGGCCACGAAGGGACAGCGTTTGAAAACATGCGGGTAGGCAGCTAAGGAGGCGGCGAAGGAGAGAGCCCTCCGCGGGCAGCCGCAGCCATTCCGCAGCTCGCTAATCGCTGTCGAGGTGCTAAAGTCATCCCGCAAGGACAGCTCCGCTCGCCGAAAAGCAGGGCAGGAAAGGCAGCCCAGCTGGGAGGAGCAAACTGGAGAGCTGCTTTTTAGTTATTTTAGTTTGGGTTTTTTCTTCCCTGTTTTTTTTTTTTTTCCTTCTTTTTTCCCCCCTTTTCTTTTTTCTTTCTTTTTTTTCCCCTTTCCTTTTAAAAAAAGAAAAAATCTTTCCTTTATTTTTCTTTCTTTCAGAATCCGCTCTTCTTCCTTTCAAAATCCACTCTTCTTCCTTTCAAAATCCACTCTTCTTTCTTTCAAAATCCGCTCTTCTTTCTTTCAAAATCCGCTCTTCTTCCTTTCAAAATCCACTCTTCTTTCTTTCAAAATCCACTCTTCTTTCTTTCAAAATCCACTCTTCTTTCTTTCAAAATCCACTCTTCTTTCTTTTTTAATTTTCCCCACAACTTCTCTGTAGAACCCATTCCAGTGTCTTGCCAACCTCATAGTAAAGAATTTAAGAGCCAGGGGAGAAACCAAATCTTGTGCTAGAAGTTGTCTTGATCTTCACCCATATGCCCATCACTGGAGCACCTGGGAGCTCAAAACAACCTCCTCAGTGTCCTCCCAGCTCCATGGGCACCATGAGCTCTTCTCTTTTGCCTCACTGTTTTCCTTCCCTTTTTCTTTCCCATCTGAATCATAGTATCTTAGAATCAGTCAGGGTTGGAAGGGACCACAAGGAGCAGCCAGTTCCAACCCCCTGCCATGCCCAGGGACACCTCACACTAGATCAGGCTGGCCACAGCCTCATCCAGCCTGGCCTTAAACACCTCCAGGGATGAGGCTTCCACCACCTCCCTGGGCAACCCCTGCCAGGCTCTCACCACCCTCATGCTGAACAACTTCTTCCTAACCTCCAGGCTGACTCTCCCCATTTCTAGCTTGGTTCTATTCCCCCCAGTCCTATCACTCCCTGACAGCCTAAAAAGTCCCTCCCCAGCTTTCTTGTAGCCCCCTTCAGATCCTGCAAGGCCACAATAAGGTCACCTGGGAGCCTTCTCCTCTCCAGCCTGCACAGCCCCAACTGCCTCAGTCTCTCCTCACAGCAGAGCAGCTCCAGCCCTCTGCTCATTCTCGTGGCCCTTCTCTGATCACCTTCCAGCACCTCCACATCCCTCTTGTCCCAGGGGCTCCAGCACTGGATGCAGTACTCCAGGTGGGGTCTCAGCAGTGGGGAGCAGAGGGATAGCATCACTTCCTTCTGAAGGTGGTGGGGAAAGGTGAACTTGATTAAAGGCTGCTGAAATGCAGAATGCCTTGAAAGGCTACAGTGGGAGTTAAGAGAGGGTACTGCTGCCTCTGGAGCCTCTTGGCTCTGGGGTGGCTTTTCCACTCTGCCTTTCCCTTTGTCTGGTAAACAGGCATTGCGTAAGCCCTTGTGTCTTCATGGGATGCTCAGAACATTGTCCTCACTTGCCATTGTCTGGGTTAATTTATGCTGGGTTAGACCTCACCCTTTGGAAAGGGTCCAGAATCCTGCAGGGATAAATCTTCCTGATTTACTTTTCCCTCTCTTCAAAAAGGAATTTAGGGATTCCCAAAATAGGGAGAATTTGGGACAATGAAGCCAGGACTCAGAATTCGGCCAGGGAAGGCTGAGATAACTTGGGGTGGGTGAGCACAGCTCTTTCATCTCTTGGTGGAAAGGAGGAAAATTAAATCTCATGGCCTGTTTGTGAGAGGAAACTGCCCAGAATAGCTGTGACAGGCTCAGCTCCTCCACAATAGCTCTCCCCGTGTGGACGCTCCAGCCGCTTTGTTCCAGGCTAATTAGTGTGCTTCCAAGCGGAGCAATTGTCCTGGAAGGGAAATCTCTCTTCTCCCAGTGTCTGCACCGAGCTGCTGCTTTGGGAATGGCACAGGCAGGCTGCCTGAAGCCTTCACTGCCTCCCCTTGTTGAGATGTGGCAGGCTTGGAGAATGCCGACCAGAATGCTGTGAGTGTGTGCAGGCAGCCAGGACAGCAACCCTGGGCTGGGCTGCNTTGATGCTCTTCCCCCAAGGCTCAGCCCTAAGTGAGGGGTGATCTGGTACTTGGAGGGGCAGAAAGAGGGGCTGGCAGAGCTGGGTGACTCACATTGGATCCCATCCTCCTGGAAAAAGTTCAGAACAACTTCATCAGCATTTTAATGTCAGCTGGAGAGATTCTCCACGGCCATAAACCCTGGCATGGCTCTATAATTACACACGATCTGCCCACTCTGGAGGATTGATACCTCCATGGTCCACTGGGCTCTGTGTCCCTGTCCAAATGCAGAGCAGCTTTTCCCTGTGGGACAAATGAACACTTCTTCCAGACAGGGCATTAAAAGAAAATGGATGGAAGTTCTAATTTTCTATTTTTTTTTTTCTCCTCATTAAAGCAAGCTTCTCCCTCCTTAGACTGCACAGGATCCCAGAGAGACTCTTGAGAGCATCTAGTGGGAAATGAAGCAGGTTCCTGGGGTGTCTGTCTGGGATGTATCCCTGTTTGAAAGCCTTTTGGGTGGACCCACAAGCCACCAAGGAGTTCAGGTGTGCCCAGGGGGCTGCAGTCTCAGTAGTACAGTGTCCTGCAGGTGTCCACAGCAGAGAAAGCATTAGAAGGATTGAGGTAGTGTGGATGGACAAGGAGTCAGCAGCACTTGAGCTGGCAAGCTCAGAAGAGACTTGCTGCAGAGAAAAAGTTGTGGCTTTACTGAATCTGCTGCTTCCTCCAACCCACCACAGCTCCCACAGACCACCTACCCCAGTCCTTAGATCCCTCCTGCAGACCACCTACCCCAGTCCTTAGGTCTCTTCTGCAGACCACCTACCCCAGTCCTTAGTCCCTCCTGCAGGCCACTTATCCCAGTCCTGAGGTCCCTCTCCACCTTGTCCCTGCCTCTCTTTACCAGAAAAGGAGACAGAGGTGGGGAAATCATTGGAGTGTTGCACCTGAAAGAATGAAGAGAGGAGGCTGAGAAGGGTTGGAGGCTGCTGCAGCTCCCCAGCAGCACAGGTGGTCTTCATGACCCACAAGATCCCTTCCAGGCCCATGCCTCTATAGGGCTGGGCAGGGCACATCCCCAAACTGCAGCAAGGAGAGGGAGCATGTTTCATGGAAAGGCAGCTAGGAGGTAGCACAGGAGGCTGAGGAGTGTCTCTTACTCCCTGCTGGCCTCAGATAGGCAAGAGACTCAGGTTCCCTCCAGTGATGGGGAGAGAAGAAAGCAATGGTGTCAGTGAAGAGCAGGCTGACACCTCATCAGTGCTGCAGTGACTGATATCTCCTCCTTCTGGGAGATTAATTCTCTGAAAATAACTGTACCCCAGGAGCTATGAGATCTTGTCTCTGCAGAGGAGAGACATAAAGAACCCTTTCCTTGAGAGAGAATCCCTTTGGCAGGTGACTGGGGGGCACCCCTTTGTGGTGCTGCAACTTCCCCAGCCACCACTCAGCTGTTTCTGTGGGCACCAACCCCTCAAAGCAGCTCTGAAAGGGGCAGCAGGGGGAAGAGCATAGTTAAAGCAGGGTGGTGGTTGACAGCTGGGAGAGCTAAGGGGCAGAAATTCCATCTGCAGGGTCTGGAAGGCTTTTCAGCCTCTTGAGCTGCAGCTTGTGGTCGCATCGGGATCTCACCCCTCTGTGGCAGGAGTGAGGCACCCTCCAGCTGCCTGCCCACCTCCAGCACTGGCTCCTCAGGAAGCCCACGTCTAGCAATTAATCTCCCAGACATCTCCCATGTCTCTGCAGCTTCCTTCTGAGCTGACCCCTCGCTCCAGCTAAGGTTTTTTTTTTTGTTTTTCTCCTCCTGAATTATATTTCAGCTGTCAGATCCGCAGAGATGAAGCGTGTGGAAATTCTTTGCCCATCCACCTGATCGCTGCTTGCCCTACCCAAGCTCCAGCCGCTTCAAAGGGCGCGAATGGGGATATTGACGAGTTCAAGGAGGAGACCTATCGGCGGTAAAGAGCTAAACGGGCTGGGTAATGACGGGGGGCAGGGAAGGGCTGGAAGAGGAAAATCAGCACTTTGGGGCTGATTTCTACATGCTGGCCTCTTGCCTAGACTCTAAATAATCCTGAACTCCAGGCACATGGAATTGTGACCATACCCCAGCCCTTCCCAGCAGCTGGTCCTATCCCAGCTACAGAAGGTAGCTTCCTCCTTGGTGTCAGAGCGGTGCCAGGAGGCCAGTGGCAGCCTGGCTGGCATTAAAAATGCTGTGGCCAGCAGGAGCAGGGAGGGGATTGTGCCCTTGGACTCGGCTCTGGTGAGGCCACAGCTTGAGTGCTGTGTTCAGTTTTGGGCACTGCAATACNCCCAGCCTGGCTGTGTTTAAGGATGTGGTGCTTGGAGATTTGGTTTCAGGTGAATCCTGTAGAGCAGGGTTCTAGTGTGGACTTGGTGATCCTGAAGGGCTTTGCCAACCTGGATGTGTCTGTGATTCTGTGAGCTCTCCTGGCAGTGCTCAGCATCCACACATGATTCCAGTTGAAGATGCAGCAGAGAGCACCTCCACGGTGCCCTTTGGATACGTTGGGAGTGTGATTCTGTGATAGAATCACAGAACCACCCGGGTTGGAAAGGACCTCCAGAGGCCATCCAGTGCAACCCCTCTGCAGCGAGCAAGGACATCCTCAGCTAGATCAGGTCCCCTTCCTTCACTTTCTGGGGAGCATCAGCAGAGAGATAATGCCCCACGTCACTCAACCCTTGCCCGCAGCCCACCCCCCCGCTCCCTGGTACCCGATATCCCATCCCGGCCCTTCCTTAACGAGGTTTGCAAAGATTTGGCCGGGCGGAGGCGGCTGCCGGCCCGGCCCCGCCGCGCTCCCTGCTCGCTGCTGCGCTGCCCTCGGCCCGCATCGATCTGCGCCTCGCAACTGCTGCTCTTTGATCTGCTCATTGCGATGCGGCGGAGGGGAGCAAGACCGACGGAGCGGCCTCCTTGGAATGAAGCTGCCTCTCTAATGTGATCACAGAAGGCTGTTAACCCTTGCACTGGCATGAAGGAATGAAATCTAGGGCGGGAGGGTGGGGAGGGATGAGGCGTGAAGGTCCCTCCTCACCCTCAGGGTGATCTGTCACTAGGAGTAATTAGGCTTCCCCAGCTCCCTCACAGTGGGGGTCTGGGAGAGTTATTTTATGTATTTTATTAACTGAGTCCTGGGCTGCAGCAANACCTTAAGGGGAAGCAGAGGTGAGTTGGGTGATGTGGTTGTTTCACCCAACCATGCCCCTGGGCTGAACCAGAGCACCCTGGAGCTCCCACCCCGACTCCACAGTGCTGCTGGCTGCCTGGGTGCCAAGCTGAACATCACACAGCAAACTCTGATGAAAACTAATTTCCCCCTTCCCCCCTCCCCATTTTGTCTTCACAGCACAAACACCAAGCAGGCTGTACAGAAAAGAAGAAAGCTCTACCAGAACAAGCTTGGCTTGGTTCCCACTGTCAGTTTGGTTCCCTCCAACAACAATCAACCAGGACAGGAGCATCTGCTTCACTCAGAAGGGCTTATAAGCATCGTCTGTGCACCCCAACACAGCAGCCATGAGCTTTTCCCTCTCAAACTGTTATCAACTCTTCAGCCAGAGAGTCTTTGCAAAACACCTTCTAACCTTAACATCTTCAACCCCAACCCCAGAAAGAAAGGAATTAGATGTAGAGATAGAGGGGGGTAAAACACCCAAAGATCAGTCTTGCTTCGATTTGGAAGTTAAAAGAAAAACCTGAACAATAAATAAAAGGTAATTAAGGTAGGGGAGTTACAAATAGGTATAGGGAAGGGAAAACAAGATACAAAACATATATACAGCCAGATGGGTGGCAGGGGATGGATGTCCACCCTGTGGTAGAGACTGGCCACAGGGTAAGACAGGATCAGCAGGAACAAAGGGTGGTATCAAGCAGGTAGGCAGGCCGGGAGAGGGAGGGAGAGGAAGAAAAAGAGAGACATAACCCCCAGGGATCTGGGTGTGCTGATTGACACCCGCCTAAACATGAGCCAGCAGTGTGCCCAGGTGGCCAAGAAGGCCAATGGCATCCTGGCCTGCATCAGGAAT
>WBNM01004803.1:16455-34619 GCA_013399055.1 Ramphastos sulfuratus
AGGAAGGAAGGAAGGAAGAAAGGAAGGAAGGAGGGAAGGAAGGAGGGAAGGAAGGAGGGAAGGAAGGAAGGAGGAAAGAAGGAAGGAAGGAGGAAAGAAGGAAGGAAGGAGGAAAGGAAGGAAGGAGGAAAGAAGGACAGCAGAAGTGTTTGCACAGGCACTCATGCACGTGTGTCTCTGTGTGTGTGTCCATGTCCACAAACCCATTTGCTGTTTAGGTGTCAGAAATAAATTTTACCACTGGAGTCTGCAGCATCTGATTAGTGAATTATTCAGTTTGGAGATTGCCTCTGCTGTGACCTCATTAGTAACCCCGAGGTGAGCAGGACGCATTAGACTAACCACCAGCCTGCCACTGAGGAGCAGCACTGGGGCAGTGAAATGGATTTAAGTGCTTTACCAAGAAGTGCAGCACAACTCCTGGGTGTATCTATATTTATATATATATATAAAGACAAAAGGGAAAAGAGAGAGGGATAGAAAAGGGGGGAAAAGAAAGGAAGAGCAATAAAATAAATAAATAAAGCAGCCTGTTTAGCTGAGCATAAACAGGCAAGCAGGCAGAGGGGGTGCAGGCAAAGCAGCAGCTTCTGCTCTGACACCAGGGTGGGTCTGTGGTTGGGAAGAGGCATCTGCAGGGCTCCTCAGTCTCTGCTCTGCCAAGGCAGTCCCAGCATCTGCTCAGTGAAACCAGCCCTCGGGATGCCAGCCCAGGAGAGCCTCCTCTGTTTGACTCCCCACCCCACCCACTGGGCTGACACTCAACCTTGGAACTCCTCTAGGTCAGTGCAGGGCTGAAGGAAGGTCCTCCTAGTCCTGAAGGAAGGTCCTTCCAGCCCTGAAGGAAAATCCTCCCAGCCCTGAAGGAAGGTCCTCCCAGCCCTGAAGGAAAGTCCTCTCATCCCTGAAGGAAAATCCTCTCATCCCTGAAGGAAGGTCCTCCCAGGTCTTGTGCTGGTTTGAGGCTAATTGGAATATTTTAATGGGGAAAATTAAATTATAGGCTGTGAAAAGAACACGATGGTGATGTCTGCTTCACAGGTTTGCTGAGATGGATAAGAATAAGTACCCAAAACATAGATAATACAGTCTCTCTGAGTCTCTCTCTGGGAGCCAGTGTGTCCTCTTCTCTCTGCTGAGTAACCTCACTAACCACTTTCCTTCTGACCCACCTTGCCCATCCTCCAAACTCACCTTGCACATAAGGCAAACCCTGGGGTAAGGCAGAGGGGTGGGGAGAAGGTGGAAGGGTGGTTGGGAGCCCCTCCTGGGGACTCTGATGTCTGGGAGGGGAGTTGTTTCTGTATTGCCTTTAACTTGTATCTGTCTGTAACTATTCCTGTCTGTTGTGTGTATCTCTGCTTGTACACTGTGCTGAGCTGTAAACAGAGCTTCAGTCCTTCCCTTCCAGCTGCCTGAGGCTAGTCTGGGGGATTTTACAAAGTGTGGGGGGGCAGGGAACTCCCAAACCATCACAGGCCTGAAGGAAGGTCCTCCAAGTTTGGTGTCTCAGCTGTTCCATGCCACTGGCCAGAAATGGGAATCTGGTGGGGACATGCTCCTGTCTTCCAAACCTGCCCAGGAGTGGGACTTCCTCTGCTGACATGGGGTGGTCACATTCAAGAAGCATGGTGACCCCCTTGGAGGGGGGCAGGATAGGGGGAAGGAGAGGTGCAAGACCCCATTGTGTCTTTTCCTGACAAGCCTAGAGAAGGGAGAGGGGGCTGGGTTTGTCCCACCCTCCTTCAGGGTCAGCTGCTCTTTCCTGGGGGGAGGCACAGGCTGATGGGAGCAGCTTTCATCTGGGGATGGGCCTGGTGACTGATGTGGTCACATTTGTTTGCTCAGCAGCTGTTGCAAATAATGGATGCTAAAAGGCTTTGTGGTTCCTTGATGGCCATGCCTATAACCACACACTCTTGAGCCAGTTCTGGGGGAGAGGTGCAGCTCTCCCCAGCTCACTTCTCAGGTCCTAAGCCCTGCCTTTGATGTGATGTGATCCCTTTGCTGTGTGCACAGAAGACCCTGTTGGTGAGAAATGCTCCAACTTGCTGGATGGACCCTGCAAGAAGATCACCCAAAGGTCTTGCTCCTTCTCCTACCACTGCAGCTGCTAGAGGCTTGGATGTGCACCTGTGGCACTGGACTCAGCTCCTCGTGAGGTCCCTCTGGGGCAGTGCCTGCTGAGTACGTTCACCTTTTCCACTTCTTTAGTGTGGAAGCACCTTGCTGGCAGCTCACACCAAGAGCAGTCTTTGTGTCACCCAGTCCTCAGCGGCATGGTGAGCCACCAGGTGTCTTCAGCACAGCCACCTAGCTGCATCTGTTCAGCTGGGGTCCATCTCTCATTCAGGACACCCCTGTTAAATACTTTCCCCTTGTTCCCTGTTACAAGAACTCCCTGCACCTGGGATGACCTCTGGACTGATGCAGGAATGGGAACTTGTTGTCTTTATCTTCCCTGCAGGGTTTTGGGCACCTGGGATTATCCAGAGCCTGATGCCTCAGCCCTGCGCTATTTGAATCCCTCAGGTACACCCTGGCACCTCATGGGAGCTGTAAGAGGCACAAGGAGGCATAAGAAGGGTAAGACACAACTACTTGAGTTCTATTAGGCTTAATTGTCCCTCTTTTATTATAGCCACGTGCACAAAGAGCCTTAATTGAATCAATTTCAAACACCCAGGGCAAAGGAGCCACTGGATGGAGGCAAGCTGAGGAGGGAGCGGAGCAGGCTGCTGATCCTCCTGAATCCTCCCTCCCCTCCCCACCAGGCAAGTACAGGAAACTCGTTCATTTATTGCTGGTTAATAATATATAGTTATGCACTGCCTATCCCAAGCTATTTGCATTGTCAAGTCATGTGCACTGATGTGGAAGCTTTGCCTTCCCTTGTGTTGCTGCTGGTGTCATCTCCCAGCCTTTGCCTAACCATGACTTGATGAAGCGAAGGGAAAGATGCAGCAGAGTTGAAAAATAGCTGGGGGAGCCCAACCAGGGCTCTCTGTCACCCAGCTGGGAATTGCTGGGCTGTGTTAGCTGAGCATCTAGCAGGGGCACACACAGTTGTGTGCCATCCCCCTCCCATTAAAGCAGCCACAGTGGGTTTGTGTTGAAGGGCAGCTGACTTTTACCCCTTCTTGCACAGCTCTGCTTGGGGCACTCTCATCTCCCATGCAGACTGGCACTGCCTCAGCTTAGCCCTCTCCAAAAAATAGCCAGTTGCCAACTGGAAAGTGCCATACCAGGTGAAGAGGACTCTGCTTGCACTTCATCTCCCTTTTTCCAACCAGCTGCCTCTGGTCTGCTGCACTGCCATGGATGCAGAGGGACACGAGGGACCTTGTCCAGCATTGCCACCATGGTCTCAACCCACAGGCTTGCAGGGTGTCAGGGGCTGGGAGGGACCCAAAGAGCTCATCCAGTCCAACTCCCCTGCCAGAGCAGGACCAGACAATCCAGCTCAGGGCACACAGCAGTACATCCCGAAAGGCTTTGAAAGGTTCAGAGAAGGAGACTCCACAACCTCTCTGGGCAGCCTGTGCCAGGGCTCTGGGACCCTTCCAGGCAAGAAGTTGCCCCTTGTGTTGAGCTGGAACCTCCTGTGCTGCAGCTTCCATCCATTGCTCCTTCTCCTGTCCCAGGCAGCAGTGGGCAGAGCCTGTCCCCCTCTCCTGACCCCCAGCCCTCAGAGACTTATAAACATTGATTAGATCCCTTCTCAGTCTTCTCTTCTGCAGACTAAGCAGCCCCAGGTCCCTCAGCCTCTCCTCAGCAGGCAGTGCTCAGTCCCCTCCTCATCCTCCCCATCAGTCTTGTGTCTCCTGACAGCTCCTGACTTTGGAGTCCATGTTTGAAGGCCAGAAGACCTGCTCCCTTTCCTTATGCATGAGTTTCTCCCTTCCACCTTGTGCTTCCCGTGGGAGCCGTTTGCGATCCGTGTTTGCAGCTAGGAGCAGTGCTCTGTGCCGTGTCTCCTCACAGGGCTTCTCCCAGCTCCTCTTCCTTGCTTAATTACTTGGAAAAACTGTTCCACCTCTCTGGGTAGGGATGCTTCTAGTGAGTCTCCTTTGCACACAACTGCCCACCACAGCTCCTGGCTGGGCAGCTTGGTAGGCTGCAAGACTCTGTATGCCTGCTGACGGGACACGTCTCGAGATGCGGATGCAGGCACAAGAGCATCCCTCAGCAGCTTCTTTGGCACTAAGTTATCCTTGAGGAACCTTGATCACCAGCACAGATGGATTATTCACTGGACCAGTGCTGCATCTTCCTCATCCACTCATTAGAGATGAGCACTTTGCAAAGGACCAGCCTGGAAATCAAGGTAGGGCAAGAATCCAACCCCACAGTGCCTACATCCCAGCCTGGTGGGCATCTGCATCCTCTCCCCAGCTGGTGTACCCTTGGCCTGCAATTTTCCTCACTTCCCAGCTGCCCTGCAGCCAGAAGAGGGTGGCATTAGTCCCTGCCTGGTTTGCAAAGCAAGGCTGGAGTTTCCTCTTGGCCAATTGCTAAGCAGCTGGAGTGCTCCCTGTATCCAAGGAAACCTGCTTTAACCTGCTGCTTACAGGGAGGTTTCCATCCAGCAAGTTTCTCTCAGCTTTTCTTGGTGCCCCTGGGTTAAGATTCTGGGAGGTCTCTAGGTGATGCAGCTGCCTTCTTCCTGCACTCCCAGCCTCTCCTGCTCCTCCTGCTTTGGGAACTGAGCCTGGGCAGAGCAGAATGGCAAACCCCTGACTTCCACAGGTTTGTTGGCACTTAATTGCAGTTTCACAAAAATGGAGGCAGAGCTGAAGGATGGTGTTGAGCTTCTGTTTCTTCCTCCTTTCTTCTGCTCATTCCTTACTCCCAACATTTCCAGTATCCAAAGGGCACTGTGCAGGTGCTCTCTGCTGCATCTTCAGCTGGGGTCATGTGTGGCTGCTGAGCACTGCCAGGAGTGCTCACAGAATCACAGCAACACCCAGGTTGGCAAAGCCCTTCAGGATCACCAAGCCCAACCTAGAACCCTGCTCTACAAGATTCACCTTAAACCATAGCCCCAAGCACCACATCCAAACTACCCTGAAACACAGCCAGCCTGGGGGACTCCACCACCTCCCTGGGCAGCTCATTCCAGTCCCTGAACACTCTCTCCATGAAAAGCTTCTTCCTAATGTCCAATCTAAACCTCCCCAGCCTCAGCTTGAGACCATTCCCCCTTGTTCTGTCTCCAGTTCCCTGTGAGCAGAGCCCAGCAGCAGCCTCTCCACAATGTCCCTTCAGGTAGCTGCAGACAGCAATGAGCTCTGCCCTCAGCCTCCTCTTTTTCAAACTAAACAGCCTCAACCCCCAGATGCAGATGAAGCTTTTGGAGGAGGTGGAAAGAACCAAAATCCAGGAACATTGGAAAATCTGGAAGAAACTGGCTTGGAGAGTGTCCTTGTCTTCACCTGAGACCTTCCAGCTCTCTCAAAGCAGGAAAAACTGCAAGCAGAAGGGACAGCCGAGAGCAGGCAATACTCTCAGGTTTCCCTGGGCACCTTCTCTCCCAGCGTTCACTCTCTGGATGTGGTTGCCAGCAGCTCCTTGCTCTGCAGAGCTGCTATTGCAGCCCTGACCCTTCCTGGGTGCCATACCTCTCCAAACAGAGTGCAGCTCTGTCCTGCCCCTGAGCACCTGAACCCATCCCATCCCAGGTGCTGCTGTTGGCATCTCCCATTCTGCCTCCCTGTTTTGTCCCTGCTGTCCCAGCAATGATCTCTTGTCTCCTTCAGAAAGCTCACAGTCAAAAAAAAAAAAATCCCCTTTTCCTTTCCCATTTCTTCTGCTATGTGGGAGCTGGGTGCAGGCAGGAGAGCAGCAGAAGACCATAGTCCTGGAGCATGGATTTAAGTGGCCACAAGCTGGCGATGGGGTTGTAGGATTGGCTACAGGAGTTGGAGACTGTGGGCAAAGCTCAGGGCACAAGTCCAGGGAAAGCAATTTGGGCAGAGAAGGTTTCCCTAGGGTCAGGAGCAGCGTGCCAAGGCCAGCAAGGAGAAGAAGAGCATCTCTCCCCTCCCTGTGCCCATCCACTTGGGCACCCCAGCCCAGATGGGGATACCCCAGTGCCACCGGGCACCGCTACGCTGCCTCGTTCAGCTCTGGCGCCGTGCTGCGCTCCGCCAGAGCGCCCCTGAGCACCTCCAGGAGCTTGGACCGCGTCCTTCCTGGGAGCCGGAGGCTGCTCCTCTCCCTCCAGCATCACATGGGCCTGGGTGGTTGTCGCCGTGGCCCGGCTGTGCCCAAGGCTCTGCTGCTCCCCCGAGCAGGGCTCCTGCGGCGGCGGCTGCGGAGCGCAGCCCTAAGCGGGGCTAACTCCCTCGGCACCCCCAACTCTGCTGCCCACCTTAAACTCCTGCCTTGGCCTTGCGATCTCCAGCCCAAGGCGACAGCGACATCGCTTCCCGCGCTCAGGTTAAGCATTTCTTTGGCTTTCCCTAAGGTGGCAGTGGAACCCCCTGGCTGCAGCATCCTCCCTGCAGCATCCTCCCGCAGCCCGGCGCTTCGGCTCTGCCTGCCTCCCGAAGCGCCCAGCGCTGTGCTTCGTGCCTTGGTGCCCATCTGTGCTGTCTGGCAGCCCAGCCCGGTCCCAGGTAGCAGCTGGGGGGACCCATGTCACCCCAACACCCACCACTGACATCCATGCAGGCCCAGACAGGAGGATGTGCTGGGGGGGGGGTGGTGTGGGGTGTGGGTGTGGGTGTGGGGTGGGTGTTGTCTGCTGGTGAGAGGAAGCTTGCAGGCAGAGCTGGGGGTCTGACAAGTTTCCAGCGTCTGTTCAGGACGAGAAGAGATAATGGAGAGGCAGAGAAGGCTTGGAGGAGGGGAAAAATCTCGATTTTTCACCAATAGAGAGAAACAAACCCGTTAGTGCTTCGTGTTGGTGTGGGGAAGCTTTAAAGGGTGATAAGAGGGTGCCAGGAAGGCTCCGAGGCGAGGAGAGGACACTTTGCACTCTAGCCTTGGTGTTTTCACTCCTGATTTGCAGAAGGCTCTCCCCAGCGTTGCCTCTGCGGTGCAGCTTGGCTCACAACCAGCCGAGGGATTGTGTCCTGCAAGGACAGGTCCCGGCCACGGCAGCAGGCTGGCTCCTGTGCCCAGTTTGCTGCACTGCCACCCTGTAGCCCTGAAGTTGTTGACATGTCCCGTGGGGTCTCCCCTGCAAAGACCCAAACTCCCCTAGAAGAGCTGCCCCCCCCGCTGGGTTGCTGACTGTGCCATCCTCCTGGCTTCCAGGGCACGGAGACCAAAGGGGGTTACAAATGATCAGGTTGGCAAAGATGCTCTGCAATTTCCTCTCTCTCTGATCAAAAAGTGCCCCCTTAGGAGTGCCAGGCAGCCTTGGGCAGCAGGCACAGATCTGGATTTACTTCTGTTGTTCAGACCAAACAGCTGCTAAGGGCGTCAGTGCTACAGACATGATGATGTTGTCACTTTATGTATCATTTTTATTTCATTGCTCTCCAACGTTTGCAATACCCCCGAGCTCAGGAGCTTAAATAACAGCTCTCCCCATATTGATTTTATCCTTTGCCATTTGGCACTCATTCTTTCTTCTCCCTTTGAGTTCCTGACAGCCAGGATTTTACCCAGCAGCGTCCCTCTGTGTTTGGGCAGTGGCTGTGGCCAGACAGAGATGGCAGGGGAAGGGACAGGCACAGGGCAGTAGTTTTCTTGGAGTCCTCCAGAGATGGGACTGGTGCTGATCACAGAATCACAGCCACATGCAGGCTGGCAAAGCCCCTCAGGATCACCAAGTCCTACCTAGAACCCTGCTCTGCAAGATTCACCTTAAACCATAGCCCCAAGCACCACATCCAAACCACCTTAAACACAGCCAGGCTGGGGGACTCCACCACCTCCCTGGGCAGCTCATTCCAGTCCCTGAACACTCTCACTTCTTAAGGTCCAATCTAAACCTCCCCAACCTCAGCTTGAGGCCATTCCCCCTTGTTCTGTCTCCAGTTCCCTGTGAGCAGAGCCCAACAGCAGCCTCTCCACAGTCTCCCTTCAGGTAGCTGCAGACAGCAATGAGGTCTGTCCTCAGCCTCCTCTTCCTCACACTAACCATTCCCAGCTCCCTCAGTCCCTCCTCATCAGATTTATTCTCTAGGCCCTTCCCCAGCTTTGTTGCCCTCCTCTGGACCTGCTCCAGCACCTCCACATCTCCTGTATTGCAGTGCCCAACACTGAACACAGCACTCAAGNAGCTCCCTCAGCCTCTCCTCACAGGGCTGTGCTCCAGGCCCCTCCCCAGCCTTGCTGCCCTTCTCTGGGCACCTTCCAGCACCTCAACATCTCTCTTGAATTGAGCAGCCCAGCACCAGATGTGGTGCTCTGGTAACTCTTGTGGGCTCCCCTTTGCCAAATAAAAATAAAATAAAACAAAACAAAACAAAATGAAACAAAAAAATTAAAACAAAATAAAATAAGATAAATTGGTTGTGGCTGCTCCCTCCCTGGAGGTGTTCAAGGCCAAGTTGGATAAGGCCTTGAGTGACCTGTGCTAGTGGGAGGTGTCCCTGCCTATGGCAGGGGGTTGGAACTAGCTGATCCTTGAGGTCCCTTCCAACCTTACCATTCTATGATTCTAAATAGCACCAAGAGAAATGCTTTTGCTTAGTTGCACAACTCTGAAGCAAGTTGTGTTTAGGATCAGGGTGGCCCTCTCCAGCGGGCTTTTGGGAATGGAACAAGCAACCAGATGGTGCTGAGGGAATTATTTGGTAACCAAATGTGTCTCTTCTTCCCAGTGCAAACTGCCTGTGAAGCCAGCATGTGCTCTTCACGTGTATCTGCCTTATGGAGGTGTGCTGCCTGCTCAGCCTGGAGTTCCTGGACCACACAGTCCCTTGCTTTCCTCTGGCTCAGCACAACATCCCCCTGGGTCCTGTGGTGAGGCTGCTCTGGTTGGTGTGTGGTGATGTTTTTCACCTGCTCTCCCTGAGGGATCAGAGTGGTGGATGTGGGTCTAGAGCACCCAGAGTTGCTAGACCCCCAAACAGCCTGCTCCACCCTGCCCAGCAGATCTCACCCACCAGCAAAACCACAGCAACACTTGGTGTTGTAGGTGAGCTTAACAAATAGCACCAGGAGGTGGACATCCAGGAGGACACAAGGGGATGTGCCTCAAGAGGAATGAATGGTGACCTTATTGTGGCCTTCTAGTATCTGAAGGGGGCCTACAGAAAAGCTGGGGAGAGACTTTCTAGGCTATCAAGGAGTGATAGGACAAGGGGGATGGAGCAGAGCTGGAGGTGGAGAGATTCAGACTGGCCGTGAGGAGGAAGTTCTTCAGCATGAGAGTGGTGAGAGCCTGGAAGGGGTTGCCCAGGGAGGTGGTGGAAGCCTCATCCCTGGAGGTGTTTCAGGCCAGGCTGGATGAGGCTGTGGCCAGCCTGATCTAGTGTGAGGTGTCCCTGGGCATGGCAGGGGGGTTGGAACTGGCTGCTCCTTGTGGTTCCTTCCAACCCTGACTGATTCTGTGATTCTATGATTCTATGAAATCAGTTGCAGGGGCCAGTGAAATGGTGTGGGCTTGACTGGACAGGTGGGAAAAGAAGTAAGCAGTAGGAGGAAATATTTCTCACAGGTTCATTAGAAGGCTCTGGCAGATCACTGAGGCAGGTGAGAGGAGCCCTGTAACATGGTGAAGCAACTGCTACTGAATCTGCTTGCTCAGCACAGCAATGCCTGTACACACAGACAGGTATGACTGGCACAGCATGGTCCGGAGCCTCAGCTTCTCTGCCTGGGTTGCAGAAGCACCTTTGGGATCCTTTTGCATGTGAGCAGCCCAAGGAGATGGTTGCTGGCCTCACCTCTGCCTTGGTGGGAAGCAGAGGTCTACCCAGACGCTTCTCACTGCAGCACAAGGCAGAACCTGGTGACACTTCAGCTCTCCCTGGTCATTGGAGCTGTGGAGGCCATCTCCAGATTCCAGCTGTGTGCAGTCTTCCGTGTATTTGCAAAAAAGAAAGAGGTCCTTTAATATTTAATCAGTCATTAGCCACTTTTATTTATTTTACTCAGCTGAGCTGCATCACAAGTGGTTCACTGATAGCTCTTCACAGTGGCAGCTCTTTGCTGGATGAAAACTCTCCAGCCTTTGAGATTTGGGGTTTTTTTTTTGACCAACTCAGGCTCCCCTGGAAGCTCTGCACCGGGTGGCTGAGCATCTCCTCCTGGCAGAAGTCTGTCTCCATCCCTCCTCGGGGCTTTCCAGAGCCTCCCCAGCTCCCCAGGAGGAGCAGGGCTGGCAGGGCTTTGGTTAATGCTGCTGCACCATCAGCTGTCGATGCGTTTAGCTATCACAAACCGCAGTGCTGCCTGGCAGGGGGAGCGGGTGCTGAGCTGGGGGGGGGGGGGGGGGGGAATGGGCCCTGGGNGGGAAGATGGGCCCTGGGGACCCCAGCCCTCTGAGAAGCTGGGTTGGGTTTCACATTAGCTGATGCTCTTGTGTGGTTTCCAGCACTAGCCCAGATGCAGAGGCTTGTGGCAAGCCAGCTCGGATATGCAGTAGGCATAAATCATGTCAGGCAGCTCTTTCTCTGTGAGGATGGGGAGAGCCTCTCTTCAAACTGGTGGGGTGAGAGAGGGAGTGCTCAGTGCTGAGAACTGCTCAGCAAGGGGCTGAGAGGTGTGAGGGACTTGCCTCTTCTCCTAGAACAAAGATTTACCAGCACACTGAGATCCTGGGCTTTGTTTTTTTCCAGTTGGTATCAAAAGTGGCAGGGCAGGGATGAAATAGGTGTCAGTGTGGAGAACAACATGGCACTGCTGCCCAGGCATCTTCTGGGCTTCCTTGGTGTCCTCCTCCACCTTCCTGCCCTGGCAGTGTGTCCCAGAAGAATCTGAGGACCTTGGAGCTCACAGAATCACAGTTTAATCAGGCTGGAAAAGACCTCTGAGAACATCGAGTCCAAGCTATCACCTAACACCTTCTAATTCACTAACCCATGGCACTCAGTGCCTCAGCCACCCTCCTCTTAAACACCTCCAGGGAGGTGCTCAACCTGTTGGTGCCTAACACCAATCAAAATAACTTGAGAGATCATTTCCCACTGTGGGATGCTTTCTTGGACTGTAGGTCTAGAGCTGGCTGGACAGGAGGCTGGAAAGTTGTTGGCATCTTGAGCCTTGAACAGGTGAGTGTGGGGTTGGTAAGGCTGCTCTTGGGAAGGCACTGATCTGTAGCAAGGGACCAAGCATGTTCAAGGAGAAGAAACCTTGCCAGCTGGTCTAGGTGCAGACATCTGGAGCCTTTGCTCACCTGATGGGGGTGGTTTGTGAGTCAGCAGCAGCTACAGCTGAAGGGAGCCATGATGCACAACCTTGCTTTAGTGATCCTGAGTCGGTGTGCAAGGGCTGGGAGCTGAGATGAGTTTCTCTTATCCAGCTTTCACCCAGCTTCCACTAGGGGCCGGTGGCCTAAACCCAGCAGGAGCTGGAGCAGGCCCTGAGCACCACCACCAGTGTAGAAAGAGAAGATGTGGTGGTGGTACTTGACCTGCCAGGCATGGGAAGGGCTGGGGGACTGTGGCATCAGGGATGTGCTTTCTCTGCACAGCTCCTCCACAGTGTCTCATGGCACATCCTCGCTTCTCGGCTCCAGCGTGTGGCACACCTGCAGGTATGCTCATGCACATCACCTCAGCCCCTGCCCATGCACATCACCTCCAGCCCCTGCCCATGCACACATCCCTCTCCTGAGCCCTGTTCCCCCACCCAGCTGCTTGCCACACACATCCCTGCTCCTGCAACCTGCCTGCCTGGCAAATCTCACCCTCCTCCTCCTGCCCCTGCTTCACCCTTAACCTGCACCTCAGCCTCCTGCACCCCCTGGCCCTTTGCAGCCCTCCCCTTTGCTCACCCCACACATTTTCCTTGGAACAACTAAAACCAACTTTACCTGGAGTGTGTTCAAAGGCTAATGGACATCCTCCCTTAATTATTGATTTGTTTATTGCAGACACTCTGGCAGGACATTTGCCACTGCTCACACACCAGGCTGCTGCTTTCAGCTTCTCTTGCCGCTCACAGGGGCTGAGAGCAGTGTTAGAGAGGTCACCTGGGGACCACATGCCTCAGCTTCATCCCTATCAGCACCTCATGTGCTCCAAGGTCTCCCAGGTTAATCCTTACTGGCCCAGCCCAGTGGGAATGGTGAAGCACTTTCCTGCAGAGCCAAGACAGAGCTCCCCACCAAGCCTCCCCTTTCTCCCCAGGTGAGCAGAGCTCATTGTAGCTGTTTCCCACAGCAAGACCCCCTCCTGTAAGGCAGTATCAACTCCCAGCATGTGTCTAGGAAATCTGGCACAAGGGATTGCAACACAATTATGCTATTGAGCTCCAGCTGCTGTCATCCTGGGCAGGGAGAGGTGAGACACTGAGCTCTGGCAGGATTGTTCACCACTCTGCAAAACCTGTGTAAGGAGAGTGGAGCACCCAGAGGTGAGGGCTCAGAGGCACCATCCTGCTGTTGGGGCTGCTGACTGCCTCTCACCCTGAGCTCCAGGAGCTCTGGCTTTCAGCTGGTGCTAGAGAGGTGTCAAAGTAGGAAAACACAGATGTCACACACTGCCCTGGGGGGAGCATCCTTCATTTGACCCCAGAGTGGGGTGAGGTATCTGGGACAGAGCATTCTGGGGTCCTGTTTGCTTTGGGCTCGTGCTTGCTCAGCCCAGGGCTCCTGGCTAAGCCAGGCTCTGCAGGTCATGGTCCCTTTGGGTTCAGCATGGTTACTTCTCCCAGGATGGTGGATTGAGAGTGGATGATAATAGTTTCTTGCCTGCTTAACTCTGCTGCAGCAGGACCTCTCCTCACAGGCAGCAGAGATGCCAGGAAAGGAACATCAGTGAAAGTTTTGGAGGCATACACAGGCTGGGGAGCTTTTTGTAAGCTCACAAGGGCAGCCAGGGTTTGTGGGGCATGTTTCTGTGCTCCTGTGTGGGGAAGAGCTGAGAGTGAGGAGGAATTGATTCTCCAATGAGTTGTGATTCAGCTTGGGAGCTTGGTAGGGGCCTGCGATGAGCGCTGTTACCTCTCTGATGAGGCATGTGTCCCAGCCACTATTCCTCTCACACCATTTCCTCCCCAGCATCTCAGCAGCAGCCTGAGCTTCTTCAGACCATGCTGTGATGTGGAGGGATGCTGCCAGGGGTGTAGGTGCCCAGCTGGAGGGCAGGGACAGTGGAATGATGCTCTGCAGTGCAAGAAAAGAGCCCAGCATGGGCATAGCTCTTCCTTTTATTCTTAAAAACATGCTTGAAAATAAGATGAAGATTTGGATAGGTTTTATTTGTTTGTTTGTGGGTTTGTTTCATTGTGATTATTTTTAAAATCCAAAGCAATTTTTCCTTATACCAAGGTCCTGCCTTGTGGGATATTCCAGACTCTCTCTGCCTCAAATCCCACACGTTCCATTTGTGCCTTCAGACCGAATTAGGAATGTGGAATTTTTCAAGGCACTGGCTTGGTTGGGAGGAAAATCGGGGAAAACATGATGGAAACTTCTGCTCCTTTGTCCTGGCAAGGGCTGTGTCCTCCACTGCTTGGCCTGACAGCTCACATCAGGAGCTTCCTGACTTGTGCCCACAAGCAAGCAGCCCTGAGCATGCAGAACGCCCCGGGAGACATGCAGATGGCAGGGCATCAGAAGAACAATGCTGGGACTATAAATCCTCTTATCTGCCTGCAGCATGGCCATTTCCAGGGCCTTCTGGGACTCCTCTGCAGCCCTCTCCCCAGCTCCTCTCCCAGCAGCTGCCTTCAGGCTCTGCAGCCTCACCCTTGTCAGAGCTTCCCCACCCGGCTCTCAGAGCTGCTGCTCTCTCCTCTCGCTGCAGAGCATCGCTGGCAGATCAAAGCTCTGCCTCGGTTTCGTGATGGCAGCTCTGTTCTGCTCCCCATTATCCTCCTTCCTAGTCCTTGGGCTTCCCAAGACCTTTGCTGCAGCTTTTATTTTTGGACCACTGTAGACATCCTCCCTAGAACATCTCTTGGCCGTTACAGCCATGACCAGACCTTTTCCCTGGCTGGACACATTAATTCAGGAGGTGCCCAGGTGGGAGATGGGTTCATGTCCTAGCAGTGAGTGCAGGCACAGCAGTGTTTGTTATCTTCATGACAGGGCTGTTGCTTTAGACCTCACTTGAATGTTTCCTCGTGAATTTTTGTTTTACTGTTTACTGGAGCAAACAGTTCCTGGTTAGATGCTTTTCCTTATACTTTCTTCACAGCCTCAGAGAGTTTATGGACAGAACATCTGCTGGAATGGCTTCATCTTGTCCTTGTCCCCACATGCCCACAGTATGGATAAGGACAACCTAAGGCTGGAGTCTCCTACCACTGGCTGCTCTCCAGACACCTCCCCCAGCTGAGAACTTCACCTTTCATCACACTGTTGTCACCACTCAAATGTGATCTCCCTGTGTGCCTTCCACTGCCCCTCTGCCTGCAGCTTCCCAGGCCAGGCTGATCTATGTATAGGATGCAACCTTCCCTGTTCCTCCTGAGCAGCACCTGAGAAACAAGCTGCTTCCCAGGGTGGTGGGAAGGAGCAGCTCTGTTGCAGGGAGCAGCATTTTAGATGCTGGTGTACCCACGCAGCTCAGGTGAGAGGCAAATGTCTCTTTGGCTCTGCAGGAGCTGACATTTCCCTCCTGCAGCTCATGCCAACAATGCCGTGGGGGATGCTGTACCCCCAAACTAGCCCTGACCCTTTCCCCTCAAGTTGGCAGCAGCTCCCAGGCATTTATTCTGCCAGCTGGACCCTCTCCAAAATTGCACTTCTTAGGGTCTCTCTGCAAAGGGGTGCACGAACCTGCAGCCAAATTCCTAATGCAGGGGATGAAAAGCACCTCCCCAGCGCTCCTGTCAGAGCTCACACCCGGCGCTGCTGCCAAACAGCAGCTCTGCCTGCCCTGGGGCTGGCTGCGTTTCAGAGGTGCAAAGTGGTCCTGCTGTAGCCAGATTTTCAGCTCCTTCTGGACGAGAAAGGGGGGATGGGGGGGGCTAGAAAACTGTCAGCTCATCATTTTCAGCGAGTGGCGAGTGCTCTTCTGGTAACAGGGAGCAGGGCGGTGCGCGGCGCGGCGTGGGCCTGCCGGATCGATACGGAGATCAGAGGCAGGAGTGGACGTCGGAGCTTGTGATGACTGAGCAGATATGGGACCAGGGATCTCTTTCTGTTCATACCCCAAAGGGCTGTAGTGTTTGCTGGCCCCGGGAGGCGAGCAGTGCACTGGGGAGCCTTTACCTGGTAAGTGGTGTGGTGGGAGCAAAGATTGCTCCCAAGGGATGGCCAGACAGAGAGCGTGGTGCTGAGGGCAGGCGGCTAGGTGGGAAGAGCAGAAATGCAAACCAAACAGATGCCTTTGCCTCTGCCTTCACCCCTGCCTGTAACTAGCCCCCCCTCAGCCCCCTCCCAGCCTCACTCCTTCCTCTGAGCTGGGTGTTTTGTTAGCTACTTGTGTCCCTTGTGCAGAGGGCAGCTTAGATGGGGCAGATGCAGAGCTCTCTGCAGAACAACTGAGATTCAGTCCTGGCTGAGTGCATCCCATGGAATTTCTGGACTCTCAAAGGCCAGAGGAAACCCAGCCCCTGAGCCCCTGTGGGGCAGGGTTCTCACAGCAGGCACTGATTCCATCCTTCATGGAGATGCTTCTTGAAAGTGTAATTTGCCAGCATCCCTCAGAGCAGTAGTGGCAAGGCCCCTGCTCAAGATACCATCTCTGCCATCTGACAGCCCCATCACTCATGCCCTTCTCCTGCCTCCCTCTTGCAAGAGAGACAGGAGTGAGGAATGGAGGCAGGGATGGAGATAGGGATGGAGGCAGAGATGGCACATGCCCACCACTAGCAGCTCCCAAATTCTCCTGGCCCCTTTTGGGTCTGGGTGTGCAAGAAGTAGACTGGCCTTGCTGAGCATCACCTTCCATCTGCCCGTGGACCAGTGAGCTGTGGTGGTTTGCAGTGAAGGAAGCAGGGCCAGGAGCTGCCCAGATCTGGTGCTGGGTGGGCAGTTGGTGGTTTGCCTGCTCCCTGTGGCAGGCACTTTGCTGCTGCAGTCTCTTCTGCCAGGGAACTCACCAATCCCACCTGGCAGCCTGCAGTCAGGAGGATGAACAGTCCCCTGGATTCTTTCTTTTCCTGCCCACCTTCCACCTACCCTCTGGACACCCAGCTGGACGCTCCTGCTCCTCCCATTCCCACACTTTCCTCTTTCATCAGTGGCTTTATCTGTTAGTGGCAGAGGAAGCCAGGGCTTGGCACAGAACTTTCTCATCAGCTGCTGAAGTGGGGCCTGCCTGGCACTGGTTGGCAGAGTAGGGTGGGACCAGGCTGGCTCCTGGGGAGCAGTCACACAGGTGGGTGAGGAGTGTGCCATGCACGTGCCATGGAGTGCCACAGGTGCCAGTGGCTTCCCCCAGGTCCCAGAGCTGACCTGCTGGAGAAGAACCTTGTGCTGTGGGATTGCAGAGGGACCCCGAGGTGGTTATGTGTTCCCTGAATGTGTTCCCATCCTGTGACTGGCACCGTGGTGATGGTGCCATGGCAGGCTGATGGTTTTACACTGGTTTCACACTCAGTGGTGTGGTCAGTGCCAAGTGCCAAGGCTGGGGCTGGTTTTGCAGGTAGTGTCATACCCTCATTCCCTGTGCTCCCAAGGGATGAACCCACATGCTGGCTGGGCATTTTTGGGTGCCCAGTGGTCTCCATGGGCCAGGGCATTTGACAGTGCCCTTCCTCAGTGTCTCCTCTGGTGTGGTTGCAGTGCTGAACTGTAAGAAGACCTCTCTCTGGCACAGGTGAGGAAACTGAGGCAGGAGTGAAACACAAGCCTGGGTGTTTGCCTCCTCCCAGCCATGATTTGTGCACGAGTGCCTGAGGATGGCAGCTGCTGCTCGTGGAGGTGAGGCACCACCAACCCCCTTGTGCCTCTCTTCCTTGTCCTGCCCAGCACTTCGGTGACCTCTTGGGACACAGGTGTTTCCCTTCAGCAATTTGGAAGCAGGTGGGGCTCACCAAGAAACCAGCCCTCCCACTTCACTATATATCCCCTAGACCAGCAGCCTGGGCTCTCCTAGGGAGCCCTGCTCAAACTGCCTGACACCCCAGAAACCTCTGTGGAAGCAGGTCTGACACCTCAGTATGTGCAGCCTCTTGCACATTACCACTGTTCCTGGAGCCTCTGCTGTGGCAATGGGTAAGGAGATACTCAAGTGATGGGTTCCCTGTGAGTGTGGTGGTGGGCAGCTCCCTCCTCACCGAGGGGTATGGGTGCCTGAAGTGTAATTGAAAATTCTCCCCATGGCTGTGGTTTGTGTTTCTTTCTTTCTTTCTTTTTTTTTTCCTTTTTTTTTTTTTTTTAATTTAAAATTGTTGTTGTTTATTATCCTTTATGCATCCCCAAATCTTGTTGCTTGTCCTGAACTGGGATGGTCTGGAGTACATAGCAAAGCCTGGAGGTGTTTGCCCAGGGAGGTGGTGGAGTCCCTCAGCCTGGCTGTGTTTCAGGGTGGTTTGGATGTAGTGCTTGGGGCTATGGTTTAAGGTGAATCTTGTAGAGTAGGGTTCTAGGCTGGACTTTGTGATCCTGAGGGGCTTTGCCAACCTGGGTGTTTCTGATTCTTGTAGAGTAGGGTTCTAGGCTGGACTTTGTGATCCCCAGGGGCTTTGCCAACCTGGGTGGCTCTGTGATACTCCGTTGGCTCTGCCCATGAGGAGATTCTCCTCTCCCTCTTTTTCTTGTGTCAAGGGGCAGAAGCAGCCCCTTGAAATATTTGGGAGTCCTACACCTGTAATTCCTCCCTTCACCCCTGCTCCTGCCTGCAGCACTGTCCCTTTATCGCTGTGTCCGTGTAAAGAGGAGCAGAGACACGAAACTATTGGGGGGGAGGGGGGTGGGAAATAACAATAATAAAAAAAAAAAAAGGCAAGGCATGCAGGAAAGCTCTGTGGAAGAACAGAGCAAATTAAGCAGAGCTCTGATCTGCTCGGGTTTGCGCTTGCCAAAAATGCACCATGCATCTTAATTCGCTCTGCTGTTCAGCTCGCACTCACTGCTCTGCCGATGCCATCTCGGCGCTCTGAGCTCAGCCTTTTCAACACTTCACTCTTCCTCTCGCTCGGTG
>WBNM01004805.1:0-17359 GCA_013399055.1 Ramphastos sulfuratus
TTCCCCCCTGCTTCCTTTCCCCCCTTATTTCCTCTACTTTCATTTAATTTTCTTGGTGAAATCTTTTGAAGTGGAAACAAATTGCTCATACTTACCAACTTGTGCATCCATACTGTTCACTCCTGGCTGTAGGAACAAATCAAGAGATATTTAAATATTGAGTAAAAAATAGAATTAAATTGTCAAATAAACACAGAAAATAGATTAAAAAGTGCTTTTATTAACAAAATACTGTCTAAAAGATGGGTTGTTACCTTCCCATCAACCACTCAAATACTACTGCTCCTTAAATAAGGGATTAAAAAGACCAGTCTGGCATTCAGAAAGACAAAATATGCAATAAGCTACACCAGGGATCCTCTGACATCCTTCCAGACCCATTTTTATGTCCCAAATGAGGAGGTTGAGAAGGAAGAAAAGAAAATTAAAAAATCTGAATTTCTGCTGGAGCAGCTTAGTGAGATCCTAGTAAATCACACAGAAAAAAGCTTTGAATGTGTAAGAGCTGCATTGAAACTGCTTGCCAATAATCCAAAAGATCTAGCCCTCCTCCCCCCACAAAAGACCTTCCAAGACCCCCAGAAAAAGAAAAACAAAAAAAACAGAATAACCATCCAAGACCCACCAGGAGAAAAAAAAAGACCATCCAAGACCCCCCCCAAAAAAGGGAAACTCACTGGAACTGTAGGCTGCATGGCAGCTTGGGACATGTGGGACATCATCATTCCAGGCATTACTGACTGCATCATTCCAGGCATCTGTAATTAAACAGTATTTCAGATATGCTTTGTAGTATTTAAAACATAAAATATAAGAATTGTTTTGTTTTTATTTGAAAACATTTACCTAGTACTAGCTTTTAATAAAAAAACAAAACAAAGCAAAAACTCATTTTAAGCACTTGACAAGAAAAAGGTAAGTTTGGAGAATTCCTTTCATTATGCTCCTACAAAATCGACTTTAGGAGTAGTCTTTCTGCCACATTCCAAATTCTGATATGAAATATTAATGAAAAGCACCATTTAAACTACAAAAGAAGATCAGTAGATGAGAAGATTTGTGATCTGTTTGCAAGCTCTTACTGAAATCTTAAGTTGAAGCAGGAAAAAATAAAGGTTGAGAAGGATTACTGCCAAATTCCAAGGTCACACAGGACAAACTAAGCAAAGGAAAGGTAAAAGCAGAGTCTAAGATTAGTTCTGCTCACAGTTTGGGACAGCTTTCACCCTGCCTCTCTCTCCTCTTACCTCTGCAAACAGGAAGAAACAATTTAGAGGGGCACTAGGAGAATGAATTTCTGCAAATAACTTTAAGGTGAAGAAAATTATTAAATATCAGACTTCTAAACTAATTCTGAACTCCCTTTTTAAAGGTCTTGCTATTAAGAATAAATATATACTAAACCATGCACTGTTGTGAACTTGGTCATGAGGACAACCCACACTACAGAAAAAGTGTGGGCCTAGACTTGTATTTGGGTTTGTTTGGTGGGCTAATGAGACCAAAATCCCACAAAACTGTTGCTCAAGTAACTGAGGCTTTGCCCAAGTGTTTGTTTTTATAGCCTTAAAGAGATAGTTAGGCAGCTGGACTGAAAAGATTCATACAATAGTTTGGGTTGGAAGGAATATTGAGGATCATCTACTCCCAACCCCCCTGCTATGGGCAGAGACACCTTCCACCAGCCCAGGCTGCTCAAGGCCTCATTCAGCCTGAGCCTTGAACACCCCCAGGGAGGGGAGGTGTCAAAAATGCTACTTCAAGTGTTTAACATCTTGCCTGTTTCCCATTATTTTTGCTGATCCTGGCTTTGAAGAACTAACAAATGGCAAAATACATGATTTAGGTTGTGATGAAGTTTTGGCCATTCAACCCAAACAGGTCTCAGAGAGTCATAGATTCACAGCACAGTTTGGGTTGGAAGGGACCTTGATAATCATCTACTCCCAAGCCCCCTACTATGGGCAGGGACACCTTCCACTAGACCAGGCTGCCCAAGGCCTCATCCAGCCTGGCCTTGAACAGCTCCAGAGAGGCAGTCAACCCTCTTCAACCTTCCAGTCATGCCCCTTTAACTTGATTGTCCTTGGCAGGCTGACCAAGTGACCCCATCCCCCTGTACCATCAGGGAGCACCAGGTTACCACTCTCCTTACCTGGAGGAGAGAGGGATATGTGGTAGGGCTACTGCTCCACCCTTAAATCCACAAGGTTTTCATGGGTGGGTGAGGGAGGAAGGAAAGACTGGAAGGCATCCACTTCCATTTCTTGCCATCCTGTAGAAGCAGGAGAAAAAAGCACTCTTGCCCCACCACTACTCGTGACTAAGGCAGCTTTGAGTGTGTGAGATTTCCTCAAAGCCCTGGCTTAGGCCCTGAAGCAACCTTCTGCACTGCTTGGTTTCTGCAGAACACTAACCCAAAGCTGGCAAAAGAACAAAAATTGGGAAGGAAGAGCTAATTCTTCACCAAAATATCTTCCTCTGAATGATACTGACAGGAGACACTTGCTATTAGCCATGCAAAGAACCTGCCCTCTCCAGGGTTTGCCTCAGAAAAGCATGCTACAGAACATCCCACCCTGCAAAGCCTCATAAATAAACCTCTGATATCTGTTGAAACAAACAGGTTTCTCTTCAAGGAAACAAGCCAGCATGGGCTGATACTTACACCACAGTAATTCTGGTGTGAGAATACCACCATCCTGTGGGCTGTTTGGGTGGCTGAGGTTCAAATCTCCTCTCCCCAGCACACCATTTATCTTTAGCTTTTTGATGTACAGCTACCTAGAAGTCCTGATTTCTCTAGGTTGCTCACTAAAATATTAAAGATTGAAATATCCTATGTATGAGAGTGAGAACAGTGGAAAAGAAGCTGCAAAAGAAGTATTAAGTAAAGGAAGTGTCAAGGGTCAGGGCCAGGCCACCAGAGGAGTGTTAGAGGTTCTCCAGGAAGCCCTCTGCCTTCCCAAAGGGAAGAAAAAGGCACAAAGGGAGAGAGATTGATGGGTTGGGAATGAAACTCACCCAGCTGGGATGGAAAAAAAGAACAATCCATTCAAAACCATGAAAGGAATAGCAAAGAATTGCTATTTAAGTTCCTAAAGAAATAGAACTCACACTATTAACTGTCATACCAATGCTCAAACCCTGCCCAGCTTTTAAAACTGTGTGATTTTCACACCAGAAGTTCCAGCAGGCTGCAAAACCACCTTGAAGATTCCTACCAAACCTTTAGACACCAGTTAAAACCCCCCAAACCAAACCAAAAACCTCACACTCTACACAAGGTACTGCAAAGGAAGGTAAAGTGTTGCCAACACAATCTTGTGGGCTCTTCTCACAGGGTCAATCTTTCTCAGACCTCCCTCTACTCTAAACCTGGTCTAGTTGATGCCACTCAGTTTCTACTTATGCAGGCCACCATCACAAATGGGATCATTGGAGCTTTCTTTATGTCCAGAAAGAGAACTGTTCCACAGATTCACAGAATGGTTTGGGTTGGAAGGGACTTTAAAGATCCCTGGTTCCAACACCCCTTGCCATGGGCAGGGACACCTCCCACTAGTCCAGGTTGCTCAAGGCCTCATCCAACCTGGCCTTCAACACCTCCAGGGAGGGGCATCCACAACCTCCCTGGGCAACCTGTTCCAGTGTCTCACCACCCTCACTGGAAAGAGGTTCTCTCAATTTCCAGTCTAAATTTGTCCTCTTCCAACTCAACCTATTCCCCTTCATCCTAGCATTACAACCCTTATAAATGGTCCCTCCTCAACTTTCTTGTAGGCCCCCTTCAGTTAATGGACTCAACAACTCCATGCCACTAGCAGCAACTGTGGAAACACAGAATTACAACCCTTTCCCATTCAAGAATGAATTCTGCACAAGTCCCAATGGCAATTATTTCTTCTCCTGCATCTCCCTAGAACTTTAATCTCACCTACCTAGAATTTTAATCTGTGTAGATGTAAGAGCCAAGAATTAAGGAAACATGAAGCTCTCTATTATTACTGCCTCTGAGAAGAGTCATTATTTTATGTTTCTAGCATGCAAGACAACCTTATTTCTTCAAAATCAAAAGAAAACTATCAAAAAGCTTTAATAAAAACCAACTTAGGACTTCATACCTAAAGTTGCTTACAATTGAAGTTACACAAAGTGTATCAATTACCTGCTGCAAATGAGAAGAGTTCCTTCAAGGATAGGAACCACAGCATAAACCACCCTGATTTGTTAACCTTACCATTAGGCAAGCTGCTGTAGAAGACTTAGCCACCTCTAGGATTACCTTCTCCTTATGGGAAGGAAGAAAGAAAAGAAAAAAGACTTTGTGGAACTGCCTTACCTGTCCCATTGGTGGTCCTCCCATGGGGGGCATCATCTGAGGCATCATACCATGTGGAACTGGTGGCATATTTGGGGGTCTCTGACCCATAGGGTGCATACCCATTGGGGGATAATGTGGCATGCCTGGATGTCCCATCTGAAAACCAGCAAGAGGAGAAAAATCAGTCTGGAGCAATAATACATCCCCCCCCCCCCAAAGTGTTAACAGCAAAGACAGGCTCAGCACTGAACTGAGAATCATAGAATTAATCTTAAGATGTCTTTTACAACCAAACCAAGTTCAACTATCAACCCAATACCACCATGACCATCAAACATGTCCCCAGATGCCACATCCACACATTTCTTGAACACTTCTAGGGATGCTAACCCCATCACCTCCCTGGGCAGCCTGTCCCAATGCCTGACCACTACTTGTGAATGACTTGGTCAAGTTGAGATTGGCAGTGCAAAACAGGAAGCAAGGTGGTTCACTCCTCCAGCTCTTCCAGAGTCAAAGTGAACCATCATTGTATATCCTAACTCTGGAACATTTCAAAGCCAGGTTGTGTGGGGCTCTGAGCAACATGACCTAGTTAAATATTGAAGAATGGTTCAGGTTGGAAGGGACCCATGGGCAGGGATACTGGACCAGGCTGCTGAAGGCCCTATCCAACCTGGCCTTGGACACCTCCAGGGAGGGCTGTTAAAGCTAGATGAGCGTTAAGGTTCCTTCAAAACCAAACTACTCTGAGGTTCTATAATTAACAAATTCATTTAAAACTTCCAACTTAGCACTCAAATGGAGAAAAAGAACAACTCCCTAAAACACTCAGTTCAGGAATGTGACTACTTCTGTGTGCTCTGCCAGACAATTACAATTGATACAAGTAACCCTCTGGACCAGAAATCAGAGAAACAAGGTAACTTCTGCTCCTGATGGCCAAGTCTTCTACACTGACCACGATACTCTTCCTATTTTGATAGGATCACAGAACGATTTAGGCAGGAAAAGAACCTGAAGATCGTCTGGGCCAATTATTAAACCAACAGCAGAAAATCACCACAAAACCATCTGCCTCCACACCACATTTACATGACTTTGAAAGCCCTCCAGAGATGAGGACTTCACCACTGCCCTAGGCAGCCTGGTCCAGGCCTTGACAACCATTTTGGGGAAGAAATTGTTCCTCAGGACCCACCCTGAACCTCCCATGGTGCAACTTGAGGCTATTTCCTCTAGTCTTATAATTTGCTGCTTGAGAAGAGACTGATCCACCTCATCCCAACCTCCTTTCAGGGAGCCATAGAGAGCAATGAGGTCTCTCTTCAGCCTCATTTTCTCCAGGTTGAACAACCTCACTTCCCTCAGCTGATCCTCACCAGGCCTCTGCTCTAGACCCTTCACCAGTTTTGTTGTTCTTTCCTAAACACCCAAATCCTGTTGCATACCCAGTGTTGATACAAAGATGGATATGGCTATTTTTCCTATTCTGAATTACCAAAATACATTAACAATTTTCTACTCTAGCCAGAAGCAACAGCTCTAAGACTACCTTAAGGTACATAGAACTAAGAACATTTAACTTAAATATATGCATACAGAAGCATGCTAGAAACTCCATTAGATATACTAGAAACTACTTCATAGAATGATTTGGGGTGGAANTATAGCTTCTTTCTGATGTGTTTAAAAACAAGTTTTTCAATTTTTCTTTTGGTACCAGAAGACTCTCTGAAGCTGGGAGTGGGTGTTTCACTCAAAAAANCCCATCATGGGCAGGGATGCCTTCAAATCAGTATTTAATCAATATATGAAAACTATTCTTAATTAAAATATCATTGAAGAGAATTAAATATCTTAATTAAAATATCATTTAAGAAGAGAAGGCTTCCAGGAGNAGGAAGATTGTTCTGAAGGGAACACTTGACACTGGCACATCCTTGAATCTCACAAGAGGTGCAGTGAGAGGCTTCCTGTCTCTAGAGTCTCAGCTGCTGTCCAAGTAACTCAAGGTGGATGAACCATGATTCCTCAGAACCTCTTTAGAGTGTAACTGTGTTTCCAAAGACTCATAGAATTGTTTCAAGGTGGAAAAAACCCTTCAAAATCATTGAGTCCAACCATCGACCTAAGACCACCATAGCCATTAAACTATGTCCACACGTTTCTTGGACACCTCCAGGGATGGTGATTCCACCACTTCCCTGGACAACCTATTTCAATGCCCAATCAGAGCTTCCCTTCACTTTCTGAGGTGCCGCTTGTCACGTACCAGCCTCCCTGCCAATCGCAGGGGGCTCTCGAGGCGGGAAGCAGACTTGCTAAGACTCCACTTCCCTCAGCCATTCCTGCTGCTCGACAGCAACGCACCGCCTCCCAAGGCGGAAGCCCGCCAAGGCTGAGTGCCCTCAGCGCTCTCCTTCGTGTTGTTCACACCAGAAGACCAGTCCAGCCACTGACGGACGTGGCCATGGCGAGACAGCCCCGGATCGAGGCTCAGAGGGGCCTGGCAGGGGCCGGGGCTGAGCGCGGCCCACCCGGACCCCCTTTCCACGCCGCCCCTCACTCACCATAAGGGATCCGCGGTCGACGCCGCCAGGCCGCATCGAGGGGCTGAGCAGGCTGCCCCCGCTGCACCTGCCAAGAAGCCTCCCTCTGAGTGGCTGCCGCGACGAGGGGCCAAAGGGCATGAGTGGCTCGGGCTCCCCGCGGGGCGGGAGCAACGGGGCCAGCAGGCTGACTGGCTTGCCAGTCGGCCAATCCGGGCGGCCCGCCAGCCGAGCGCTCTTCGGTGATTGGTCCGCGGCGGAAGAGACAGGACGGACGGCGTCCCCCGGCGTCAGCTGCATGAGGGGAGGGGGCTTCGGCAAGGAGAACGGGAGCGGCTGAGGGGAGGCGGTCGCCGCCGCCGCCGCTGAGTCCCCACCTGACATCCTGGCCGTCGGCCCAGCCGCGAAGAACTCTTCTCTGCCTCCCTTAGCGTCGGCGCCCGGAGCCGCTGGCGGCGGGAAGGACCAGGCGAGATGAAGAGAGGGAGGCCCCGCGCCGGGGGCTAGCGGGGAAGCCGCGGAAAAAAGGCGGATTGGCCGGATCGGGGATGCAGCGGATAACAAGCAGAGGCTCCTCTGGGTGTAAGCTGGGCCGCTGCTGGCGGGGGACGGAGCGCAGGCCCGGCGGGCCGCGGAGCTAGAGCGGGGGGAAGCGGCTGCGGCGGGGGCTGAGCGGAGGGGACGCTGGGAAAGGCTCACGTGGGCCGGGCGGGGCTGGAGGGGCCGGGCGGCACCAAGAGCCTCTGAAAGAAGCGGGGCGGGGGAGAAGCGTCCAGCGCGATCTTCGCCGCCTGTTCAAGTAAACCGGCAGGTGGCAGCCGCGCTCCCCTCCGCAGTGCTGCGGGTGGTACGCGCCGGCCCGGGGGCTCGGCCTTGCTACTCGCATCCCCCTCCTGTGGCGGTCCGAGATGGTACGTGCCGAATGGGCATGCTGCAGGCGGGCGGCGGGGCCCGGAAGCTTCCCCCGGGCTGGCTGCGCCGTGGTAGATGCCGCCCGAGGGAGAAGCGGCAACAGCGATGGCGGGAGGAGGTTGCGCAGGGCGGAAGGAGGCCCTTGGGCCAGTCCCACCCATTCTTTCCGGCGCTGGTACTGTGGCTGAGGGCGGAAGGCTCAGGTAGCCCTGCGGCACCTCCTTGGGCCCGCACAGACCGCTGGGCCCCGACGTAACTGAAAGATGGTAGTGACCTAAGGATTCCTTTCTGCACCCCTCTGGGTTGTTAGTTGCAATTCTGTGTGGCCACTTTGTCACCCTAAGAAAACCCTTAGAGATCGCCCTGGGAAATGCAGGGCTCACTGCAGGGGGGGCTGATAAAGATGACCTTCGAGGGCCCCGATGTAACTGAAAGGTGGTAGTGACCTAAGGACGGCTTTCTGCACCCCTCTGGGTTGATCGTTGCATGCCGTGTGGCCGCTTTATCACCCTAGAGACACCCTTAGAGATCGCCCTGGGAAAGGCAGGGCTCACTGCAGGGGGGGCTGATAAAGATGACCTTCGAGGGCCCCGATGTAACTGAAAGGTGGGAGTGACCTAAGGACGGCTTTCTGCACCCCTCTGGGTTGATCGTTGCATGCCGTGTGGCCGCTTTATCACCCTAGGGGAACCCTTAGAGATAGCCCTGGGAAATGCTTACTGCAGGGGGGGCTGGACAAGACGACCTTCGAGGGTCCCTTCCAGCCTTATGCATTGTGTGAACCCTGTGTTGGCAGCTCTTCCCAGAACCCCAGCACAGTGGGGCTTGGAAGCTGCCAGCTTTTAATGATGAGTTTTGTAGAGAGCAATGAGGTCTCTCCTCACTCAGCCTTCTCTTCTCCAGGCTGAACAATCCCACTTCTCTCAGCACCCTAGCAGCTGCTGCCCTGGGGTGACAGCAGCTCACCCTACAGTCAACAGTGTGCTCCTCTGAGGTCCTCTTGCCCATCCCTAGAGCATCCTTTGCTGACTGAGCAGCTGAAGGACCATGAGAGGGTTTGCAGGCAACATTAAAGGGTTGCTTTCTGCTGCTGGTGGCCAAGTGTCACCTCACTGCTTATTTCTGTTGGGATTGCAGAGGTGCTTCCACTTGTATCCTACAAAGAACCATTGGAACACCCACAAGACATAGAACCCAACATCTGCACACCTGAGTGCATCCACAGCAACAGCTTTTGAGTTGCAGTTAGGTGGACTCAGGAGACAATAAGAGCATTTACCATGTTCAAGGAGATAAAGAAAGACCAACTGCCAGCTTTAAATGATGCTTCCCCTTAAACTCTTCCATTCTTGCTGGAATAACAGTCATGACTTATGCTTGGGAATGGTGCATTGCCTTGCAGATTGGCCTTTTTAATTCAGATACTCATCTTTTATGGCTTTTGGCATCTGGTCAGTGTCATTTCCATGCAGAAGTTCAGCAGATGAAGAACCAAACCCACTTCTGCTGCTGGAGTGGTGAAGCACTGCTTGTAAAGGTGTCAGCTACCAGTGAAACCAGTGTGCACCAAAAGTGAGGGTCAGGGCTTGGATTATTTCAAAGAATCCCATGGTAGGAGTTGGAAGGGACCTCTGCAGATCATCCACCCCAACCCCACTGCTACACCAGGGGCACCCACAGCAGCTTGCCCAGCAGCACAATGCCCACCTGTGCTTGGAAGCTCTCCAGAGGAGGAGACTCCACAACCTCTCTGGGCAGCCTGCTCCAGGCCTCCAGCACCCTCACGCCAAACAACTTTCTCCTCACCTTCAGGATGAACCTCCTGGCTTCCAGTTTGTCCCCACTGCCCCTTGTCCTGTCACTAAAAAGAGTGGCCCCATCTTAACTCTCAGCCTTCAGATACTGATAAGCTTTGAGCAGACCCCCTCTGGGGCTGCTCTTCTGCAGGCTCCTCAGCCCCATGTCTCTCAGCCTTTCCTCCTCTCAGATGCTCCAAGCCCCTCAGCATCTTCAGAGCCTTCATTGGACCCTCTCCAGTAGTTTCCTGTCTCTCTTGGACTGGGGAACGCGGAACTGGACCTGGGAATCTCCAGCTGTGGCATCACTCAGTAAAAGCAAAGGGTTAGCACTGCTGTGAAGCTAATTTAGGGGCTGGATGCAGCAGCATCCAGCTGGAACCAGTGCCCCTTGGCTCATTCCCAGTTTGGGGGCAGCATAAGTCGAGGTCACTTAGAGTGAGGGCAGGGTGAGCTCATAGTGACCTCTTTTCTGCATGGACCAATTTTGAGTGTCTAAGAGTGCTCGGATGATGGAAACAAATGAGCACCCTTTGCTTTTTACTTCTAATCTTTCTTGGATTGTGGGATCAAGGAAAAATTCTTTCTGAATATCCACTGCAGCTCTTTAGGTTGCGGATAAGAGATTAAGACACAATCAGCTTGTCTAATTTTAACTCTGTGTGTGCATTTGTGCATGGCAGGGATCAGACCCTCTGGTTTTGCATTGTTTAGCACATTAAATAAGAGTGCTGTTGAGGAATTTGGTGTTTCTGATGTCTCTCTGTTAATGAGGGTAGGAAGGATGGGTGGGTTTGGATGCTCTCCAGAGAAGGAGACTCTACAGCCTCTCTGAGCAGCCTGCTCCAGGGATCCAGCACCTCACACCGAACAAGTTTCTCCTCATCTTCGCATGGAACCTCCTGGCTTCCAGTTTGTGTCTCTTGTGCTGTCACTGGACACTGCTGACAAGAATGGGGCTCCATCTTCTTGACCCTCAGCCTTCAGATATTGATCAACATTGATCAGATCCCCTCTGGGGCTGCTCTCAGCCTTGCTTCCTCACAGAGATGCCCCAGGCCCCTCAGCGTCTTTGCAGCCTCCTCTGGACTCTCTTCAGTAGTTGCCTGTCTCTTGAATTGGTGACCCCAGAACTGGTCCAGTACTCTAGTACTGATATTTATCTACTGTTTCAAAGTAGACAATTTGTCAGAAGATGAGGAGATGTGTTTAAGTTTCTTCAGTGGTAGAATTACAGCACAACTAATGGAGTAAAGACACAGCAGTCTCTGTTGTTGCTCTCAGAAATGCACTTACGCTTTCTACATACCAATTAAATATGAAATTGCTCTCATATATTTGCCAAACATTTGTCCTTTTTGATATAAACGTTTTGGTTTGTTTTATTTTTTTGGGGGGGGATGCATAGCAATTTCCATCTGATTTCTGGCCAGCAGGGTGAGGGCTTGTACACAAAATACGCTGCAGGGCTCTGAATCCGTAAGGAAACCTCAGTGAAGCTTCCAGCTTGGCTGTCCTGTGATTCAGTTAATAAACTAGGAAAGGAGTGGAAAAAAAAACCTCAAAAAACCAAACAGCATTTATATGATAATTTTAATTTCAGAGTGCCTAATTTTGTCCTGCTTCGTCCTGGGAAAAGCAGGATCCAAGCAGAAAGCAAAGAGGGTCTGAAGGCAGCGTTGCCTTAGCAACTCTGGGTTTAGTTTCTTGCCTACATCAAAACTATTGGTTCCTACCATCTTTAAGTTAAAGAAATCCCTCTGGACTTCCAAAAAATGATACTAAAAGGTGTAAAAAAATCCTGATTCTACACAAAGTTACCTTCTTGGTTTGCCTCTGTGTCTGATTGTTTCCCGACAGCTTGCTGGAAGTTGTGCAGAAGGATTTATTATTAATTACTTTTTTTGGTTGTTGTTGTTTCCATTAGAGCTTCATGAGTTATTCAAGAATTGGATTGATTTTTGGCTTTTGAAAAGACAGGTTTGATGCTGTGGTAAAGCTGGGTTTGGAAGTTTGGTTTGTTTTTTTTTGTTCCTTGCAAGGAGTCCTAGGGGAGGCTGATATGTTATAGTTGGATATGTTCAGCACACAACCCTTGTCTCTTTCTGGAAGCAACTTTCTCCCATGCTCCAAACTTACTTTTCTCTTTCTCTGAAGACTTTTACCTAATTTTAACTCTTTATTTAATTTTGTCCAACAATGTATTTTGATTTTACAAAGGCCTGTAGTGATAGGACGAGGGGCAATGGACTCACACTAGAGAAGAGTAGATTTAGATTAGATGTTAGGAACAAATTCTTCCCTATGAGAGTAGTGGAACACTGGAACAGGTTGACTGGAGAAGTGGTTGGGGATATCTCCATCCCTGGAGATGTTCAAGGTGAGGCTCCACAGGGCTTTGGGCAGCCTGATCTGGTTGAAGATGCCCCTGCTGACTGCAGGAGGGGTTGGACTGGATGACCTTCAGAGGTCCCTTCCAGCCCAGACCATTCTATGATTCTATGATTTAAAAACCATGGGGCTGTGTCTTATGCTTAGCATATTATCATAATTGCATTCTGCTTCCAGTCACACTGTCACCTTGGAGCAGACTGGACTCAGATCAGTCTGAAGTAGGGAAAAGTAACTAGAGCAGATCAAACTTCTTTTGCTTGGAAATGCAACAATTGCAGTGCTGTCATTTTTAGGGAGTGCTCTGTGCAAGAGGGCAAAACAGAACAGGAGTGGCTTTAGAAAAGAGCTGCCATCTTTGAGGGAGTCTGAAACTTCCTCTGAGCATCTTGATAGTGAAAATGTCCATTGCCTGAGTTCCTTTTGGGGAGTTTGAAGAACTCAAGCTCTGGGAAAATCAGTAAAATTCCTACTTCTCTGTCAGCTCAGGAAGGTAAGAGTTTAGTTGTTGGGCATCAAGAGGAGCAGCACATTGTAAGCCTGGTGCCAAATCCCAGAAGCCCAGCGTGGTGGGGGCTGGAAGGCACCTTTGGAGATCATCCAGGGGCACCCACAGCAAATTGCACAGCATCACAATGCCCAGCTGGGGTTGGAAGCTCTCCAGAGATGGAGACTCCACAACCTTTCTGGGCAGCCTGCTCCAGCACCCTCACAACAAACAACTTTCTCCCCCTTCTCAGATAAAACCTCCTGAGTTCCAGTTTTGTCCTGTCACTGGGCACCACTGACAAGAATGTGGCCCCATCTTTTTGACCTTCAGATACTGATTAGCATTGAGAAGACCTTTTCTCAAGCTACTTTTCTCCAGGCTCAACAGCCCCAGATCCAGCCTGTTTAACAAAGAATTTGAGGCAGGTTTATCAAAGTTAAGGCAAAATACAAAGCAAAAAATATTTGACAACTAAAACCAATTACTGATACCCAAACCAATTACTGATACCCACCTCAGGTAGCTTGTGTGTTATTCCCAGGTGAATTCTCCCTCCTGGGTGGATAACTTGTAGGCCTTGTATGGATCATGTTGGACTTTTCCCCACTTGATTTGCATTTTGGCAGAATCCTGGTTCCAATTTGATGTGTTGATAGAGCTAATAAGGGAGGGGAGGAAGGGGCAGGGGGGGTTGTGTCTATCACCTTTATTGTTTTCATATGCTTCTTTTGTCTCATCAAAATCACCCAACACAACACAGATCAGTAATGCTCACTGCTTGATCCTGCTGCTGTATAGCTGATGAATTCATGGATTTAAGGCAAATAATCCCTATTTCATTACTAGCAAGTGCTAGAAATAAAAATGTACTTGGTACTATTGGTTAGAAAAAAAAAACACAACAAAACCAAACCCAAATCCTGAAGTCATAAGAGAGGATTAAAGTTGTTTTAAAAAAAACAAAACAAAAATCTCTAAAGAGAAATGTTTAAAAAACAAAGAGTGATGACATCTGCTGAACAACATCATCCAGCCCTCCCCACCAGCAGTTTGAAGTCTTTAGATACAAGAAATAGAAGCAGGAGGATTGGTGGGGGGGGGAGGGGGAAGCCATGCAGAAAAAAGAAAAAAAAAAAACCACAAAATCTGCAATATGTGAGGGAGGAAAAAAAATCAGGAGAAAAGAGCAAGGCAGGTTAACTGAAATTGTTATTTTTCCTCCATGAGAAGGCTTTGAAGCCTGCCTGAAATGTGTCCTAAAGAGACTAATGAAGCTCGAGATAAAAGCGTGGGGATAAAGCTTAAAGGGCAATAGAGCTCACATTTAATTCACAGAGGTTAGGTTAGGGGGTTGGAAAAGGAAAACCTCACAATGCCTGGACATTCTGCCTGCTTCTGAAGGTGGTTTCTTATTTCTTCAAGGGACCTGTCAGCAGGAGGGGATTTGAGCTGAGTGAAAAGCAGCAACAGCAGCAGCAGCCTGTCTGAGTTAATGGAAAGTGGGATGAAAAGTCAGAAGGAAAAAAAAAATCAACAAACTAGAAGGGTCTGTTTGGAAATAGTTAGAATCAAAGAATTGCTTGGGTTGGAAAAGAGCTCTAAGATCATCCAGTCCACCCATCAAGCCAATGCCACCATGGCCATTGAGCCATGACTTCTGGTGTTGCTTTGCAGTGAGTCCTCTTCTGACTTCATTTTAAGTGAAGGTTCAGGATTCCTTTCAGGAACAAAGGTCACCAAAGCTACAGGTGGTTAAATGTTTAAAAGAAACCATCCTGTCTATTGGTGGGTGTCTGCTGGAGGCTGGATGAGGCACTTAGTGCCAGGGTTTAGTTAATTGGAAGGGTTAGGTGATAGGTAGAACTCAGTGATCTTAGGTGTCTTTTCCAACCTGGTTAACTCTGTGATTCTGTGTTTTCTAATCAGCAGCAGTGGTGGCATTGATGATGTCATTGCTACCAGGAACTGGGTTCTGTATTGGTTTGTGTCTCTTTATCTCTGTTGTGTACAATCGTAGAATGGTTTGGGTTAGAAGGGATCATCCAGTTCCAACCCCCCCTGCTATGGACAGGACACTTCCCATTAGCCCAGGTTGCTCAAGGCCTTGTCCAGCCTGACCTTGAACCCCTCCAGAGGGGAGACATCCACAACCTTCCTGGGCAACCTGTTCTACCACCCTCACTGGAAAGAATTTCTTCCTAATCTCCAGTCTAAATCTGCCCTCTGCCATGGGATTGTTCCTCTAATTGATGGGGTGGGAAAGACACACTACCAATCTCTCCCCTTACTCCTTTTCTCTTCCCTTTGGGAAGGCAAAGGGCTTCAAGGAGAGCCTCTAGCACTGGTCTGGTGGCCAGCCCAGCCCTAACCCTTGACCACAAGCCAGCACTTCATGGTTGGTCTTCCTGCCATGTTTTCCTCCAACTTAAAATGCCTGGCAGGACGACTACCATTTTTCCTAGCATTTCAGTTGACTTGAACTGAGATGTTTGCTGTCCTTGCTATGGAGGAGACCTCTTTTTTTTTTTTTTTTTTTTTTTTTGTGAAAAGCATTGCTATCAACTTTTTGGGTCCTGCTTAATAGTTTTTTTCCATCCTATTCAAATGTTCTGGCAATCTGCACAGCGTGGAATGGAAAACAAAATCACTCTGACAGGACCAAATGTTACCTGGACACCTGCTCGCTGTTGGCTGTGCTCAGGAGCTTCCCTGCTCTTCTAGCGCGCGACGGAAAAACTCTTGTTGGAGGCAACTTTTTAATGATGTCAACAATTATAAGTTAAACATTTTAGGTCCATTTTCACTGTGTGGGACTTTGTTTGGTTTGGTTTGGTTTGGTTTTTTTCTTCCTGGTATGTTAGGCATCATGGAGATAAGGAGAGCCCAGAGAATCACAGAGTGCTGGGGGTTGGAAGGGACCTCTGGAGGTCATCCAGTCCAACCCTGCTGCTGAAGCAGGGTCACCAACAGCATCTTGCCCACATCACGATGGACAGTTGAGTTTGGAAGCTGTCCAGAGAATCATAGAATCATAGAATGGTAAGGTTGGAAGGGACCTCAAAGATCATCTAGTTCCAACCCCCTGCCATAGGCAGGGACACCTCCCACTAGCACAGGTCACTCAAGGCCTCATCCAACCTGGCCTTGAACACCTCCAGGGAGGGAGCAGCCACAACCTCCCTGGGCAACCTGTGCCAGTGCCTCACCACCCTCACTGTAAAGAACTTCCTCCTAACATCTAGTCTAAATCTCCCCTCTGCCAGTTTAAACCCATTGCCCCTTGTCCTGTCATTGCAAGACCTTGTCAATAGTCCCTCCCCAGCCTTCCTGTAGGCCCCCTTCAGATCCTGGAAGGCTACTCTAAGGTCTCCTGGAAGCCTTCTCTTCTGCAGGCTGCAGAGCCCCAACTCTCTCAGTCTGTCCTCATAGGAGACTCCACATGGAGTGCATCTTCACATGGAGCACAAACCCTTTGAGAATCTCACCTGGTCTGAAGTGTAGGTTTAATGAAGTGTTTGATGGGGACTTCAGAGGTGAGAGATTTCCTGGTGAATAACTGATTGTGCAAACCTGATGTATCAAAGCCTACTTCCTGGCTTCAAGATGTGCCAAGGGAGGTTCAGGCTGGATATTAGGAGAAACATCTTCATGGAAGGAATTCTCAGGCCCTGGAACAGGCTGCCTGGGGAGGTGGTGGAGTCACCATACCTGGAGGGATTTAAAACACATGTGGATGTGGTGCTGAGGGATGTGATTTAGTGGTAATAGCTTACCAGTTGTGGTGGGATTGTGAGCTCTAGGCAAATGGTTGGGCTTGATCTCAAAGGAGTCCAACCTTTAGGACTTCAGGACTTCAGGATTTCAGGACTCTGACCTTTAGGCCTTTAGGACTTCAAGACTCCAGCCTTTTTGACTTCAGGACTCTGACCTTTAGCTCTTCTTGATTTCAACCTTTAGAACTTCAGGATTTTAGGATTCTGACCTTTAGGACTTCAGGACTCTGACCTGCAGGACTTCAGGACTTCAGGACTCTGACCTTTAGGTCTTCAGGATTTCAACCTTTAGAACTTCAGGATTTCAGGACTCTGACCTTTAGGGCTTCAGGACTCTGACCTGTAGGACTTTAGAATTTCAGGACTCTGACCTTTAGGTTTTGAGGGCTCTGACCTTTAGGCCTTCAGGATTTCAACCTCTAGAACTTTAGGATTTAAGGATTACATTTCCAACTTTAGGACTTCAGGACTCCAACCTTTTTGACTTCAGGACTTCAGGACTCCAATTTGTTTTAAATGCAAAAAAAGTTTTCCCTGCCAGAATCCCACAGCAAAGAATTTTTGGGCTTTAATTTGTCTCCTGCAAAGATTACTTTTGAATTATTGTCATCATCACACGGCACCATCAAGCCCCTGACGGGTGCTGATTGCCCATCAGAGCTATTGTTTCTGCTGCAGACTGGGAAGGAGGGAAGAGCACAAGTACACTGCAGGACCTCAAAGACAATAGGTTATAAATAAACATCTAAAATCCATCTGAAGCCACAGCTTGTGATGACATGGAAGGTTGGGCCATGACCGTGGTAGATCAAGATTGCCGCCAACGGCTTTTGGCGGTGTCGACTCTAAATTAGAAAGCTGAAGTGATTGCAAATTGTCCCTTTCAATATGGACCCTACAGCTGGCTGGAAGATGGTGGGAGGAGATTTTAATTACTGTTTGTTCTGCTCAATGCACTGATCAGGTTCTCACCCAAGCTTCTCTTTTGGAGTCAAATTTTGGTTTAAATGTGTTTGTTGTGCTGCATGGTTTGCTGTGCTGCACGTGGGTTACCACCAGGCTGGGTAGAGTTAGATGATGGTTGGACTTGGACATCTTAAAGGTCACAGGATCACAGAATG